>QAOA01003428.1:0-45736 GCA_003255065.1 Cercis canadensis | reverse complement strand
AAAAAAAAAAAAAAATAATGTTGGAGAAGGGGACATGGCAAGGTAAAGCAATGAATACTTTAAATGCCAGTTGTCCGACACATCTCCAGCTGGAGCCATTGCAGGTTAAATTGTTAAACATCTAGGGTCCTCTCCTAGACAAGTCATAAGGGTGAAAACAAATCCTTACCATAAGGCATAAGTGTACTGGCAATTATTCGGCTCTTCAATGATAAGAACCTTACGTCAGTGTTCTAGATAAAAGCCAAAAAAATTGAGAAGAGAAAGCTTTTAAATATTGGAGTCATCCATGAGTTTTGCCTAACAGCATCAACTGACATAAGTGTGTGAACCATGAAGTTGAAGTGGACCAATCCAGATTGTAGGGACCAAAATTGTCTCAATCATCTAGATCTTGCACATATCTCTTTCACAAGGATCAGAATTGCCTCAACAATCCAGATCTCATGTTAAATCGTTTCACAAGGATCATGGTGGGATCTCTATTCCCATTGTACAGTAAATAGGATTTTCGTTTTCCTTATGTCACTTCCTTTTTCCTTCTTCCACCAACCGCCATTCAATAAGTGTCTAAAGTCTAAATAACTCTCATAACTAAATTCCTTAAAAAAAAGAACACAGAAACCATTTCCCTTTTTCTTGGCATTTCCTCTTCTTATACATGAACATGCGCGTATATACCTGAATTTCAAAAATTGAATTGTCTTCCTGGGACTTTTATAGAGGTCAGTGAATGGTTTCTTTGTTTTTTGATAACAGAGAGTTAATGGTTTCTTTAAACATATCACTTTGTCTGATATTCAGAAGGATTACAGGGCAGTGTTTTGATGTGTTTTCCTAGTTCTATGTAGTCATTTCCTTGTCCTCTGTGAGTGTAATCTTCCATTCTCTTTTTGAATAAAATTTCTTCTTTTATCAAAATATATATATAAATATATATATATATATATATATATATATTATTATTGATTTAGCTTTAATCTTATACATCAATGAAAATGTTTGATGCCATGTAATAACATCTAACAATTTATTATTTAAAAGTTTCAACAACTGGTGGGAGCATAAGATGCTCAACAATCTCATTCTCAGGATACATTCACTGATTACAGATAGTATGTCCAACATTAGTAACCTTGGTGAATGTATAATTCTGGGGAAAAAAGAAAAAGCAAGAAGCAAGTGTTCCAAAAGTTCTATATAGCAGGTATTTATCAAACAGAGGGACAATACACTCTTATACCTAATAATATAATTTACAAGTTGGTGAAAATAATAATTTCTGACATAAAAACCAAACCAACTGAAATTATAGTTACAGGTTATACATTTGCCACTGCTAATTCACTAGATAACGTCCACATGATTGTGTTAAAAACCATAATTCCTACATGAATATTTAAACCAACAAATAAGCAAAGAAAAAACCAATATGTATGCATCAAACACCGATATATTTCTTATAGTTATACCACATTAGCTGCTTTGGGACCTAGCTTGCCATATTCCGAAAGTGAATCCTAATAATTCTAGCTTGCAGAAAACAAATAGTTCATCTTTCTATCACATTAATTTGCATTTATCTCACCATAAGAGTCCAGATGGGACACAAGGAAATACTTGCTAAATAAATGTATACCTGCTCCTCTTCCTTAGCCATGTGTTGACTAACTGACGTCTGCAGAGCTCCTGTGCAGGACGCTAACTCCCTTGGAAAACTTTCATCATTCTGGGTGGTAGAATTTAACAACTCAAATAGATGATCAAAAATATTGCTTTCACCCTTGTGCTCAAGAGAATATGTCTGTGCTACATTCTTGACACGTATATCAAGAGCCGGAAAAATGACCTACACTTCCAGAATAGGTTTCTCTCACAACTTTGGAACATTAGCAGAAAAGCAGGAGCGATAAAGCCAAATTAATATAACAATGCTTTGACAAAATAGGAAGGATCTACAAACATAAAGCACATGGACTTGATGTTATAAAACAAGCAGTCAGTGGACTCCAACAAGAAATCAATAGGGAATTCCATGAAAGACAAGTCAAGTACAAGAGGTAGCTTTAATTTTTAAGTTCAAAATGTTTATGGGTTTTCCATTGACATAAATTATTAAAAAAATGCAATGAAGGACTAGCAGTAAGAGATACCACCAAACGTTATAAACCAATCACTTCTAAGATCAATTACGTGCCACCAGCTGTTTGCAAATTTCATCATGTTTCATTCTTATAAAAGCTCAATATAATTACAAATTAGTTAGGATTCATAACTAAATTGTATCCATTTAATGACAAATAACAGCATTCTCACGCATGAAACATAATTTAACCACTATTGGTTCAGGGATGCTTCATGTGCTTCATGGGCAATAGATCAGGAAGGAACCCTATTTAGATTTTTTAACCAACTCGTCTTCTTGATTACTTAAGGAGAAAATATAGTAGTTATAAGAGCATTTACTTAAATGGAAAAGATCATTGTGGTCAGGGAAATCATATCCAATGCTTCAATTATGAAATATTTTTCGCATTTCAACCTATGTGCTCCCCATACTAACTGCTAAACAATACTGCTTTCTACTCTCTCTCTCTTGATGAGCAGTATCAGAAGATAAACGAGTCGCTAAAAGTTCAATAGATTAAGAAAGAAGCATAGCCTGCAAATCAATTATTAATATTAAAAACCCAAAATAGTTAAGAAAGAGAAGCAAAAATACAGCAGTGATTATGAATTTGCTCCCCTTTGTTCATCAGGTAGAGCAGAGAAAGGCACAAGTATCCAAGCAAACTATCTCACCATTAAAATTGGAGCTATGCTAAAGTTACCGAGCATTAAACTCAGAACTAAAAATATTATAATTAAATGGCGGATGCTATACAAAGAAGAACCCCATTTCGTAATTGAAAATGCAACCAGTCAATCATGTCACTGGGAAATTTCATCTTTACACCATTTCTCTCACCAAAAATATTAGTTCATACAATTCAATAAGCAATAGGCTCCAAAAATATTGAGTTGAAAATATTTATAGTATGAACATGAATTCCGAAAATTGCACCTCATCTTCAGCATTGGCATGGTGCCTATAAATCGATCTCAGGAAATGGTAACATTCAAGCAGCGGCTGAATATCAGAGCGATTTCCCGTGGCAAATGCCATGGCTAATCGATGCAAGCCATCAAGCTCATTCCGAATCGCTTTATGGAAGAACAAGAAAATCAAAATCGGCGACGAGTCCAATTTGGAGCACTTCAAGCCACCATTGGAGGTAGACGACGAGGACGAGGAAGAATCGACCTTGTTCACAGAATTCGACAGCACCGCCACTCCTCCACCTCCGTCCAAGTGCTGTAATCCCGTTAACGGCGTCGCCATGCTCTTTTTTCTCTCTATTGAAATCTTTTTTTGGACTTTCTCGGAACTTATTTTCCGGGAAAACTATCTCTCTACCTCTCCTCCTCGCTGCACTGTTTCTCTGCCTCTCTTGCAACAACAACAAATTTCAGAAAGGAAGAAAGAGAGAGGTGAGGTTTCTCTCTCTAAATCTTTTTTTATGTTTTTCTACCTCTTCCTGTGACTCTGAGGATTGTCTTGTTACTAAGCGGAGATGAAGGGAGTAGTTTGGTTACACCGATAAGAGAACCTCTAAAGGCAAAGTTTATATAGTTTGGTTGGTTCCACGTGGCTCAGATATGCCATGTAGGACGGTGATGTCACCTACTGCCGTTGCTTAGGGCACGTGACAAGAAAGTTGACTGCATACGAGTGGCACGTGATAACTTACTTCTTCTTTCTTCGTTTGTATGACATGTGAATAATTTGCATTTTTGGAAAAAGCTTTTTATAAATTATACGTAAGATAATGTATTAGACTTGAGCAAGATAAGTTAATTATTTAGGACCTCCAATTATTTAATATCATAAGTATATCATATCATAAATAGAAGTAATTATTAAGATTATTTATGTTGTTTGTTTTATTATATCTTATATATTTATAACCATATTTAAGTAGAATAATATTAAGGTCATCTTTAAAATTTATGTTTATGTGTTTTGAATTCAAAACCATCATTAAAATACTAAAAAACAAATAACACCTACATATTTATTATATAAAATGAAGGATATAAATTATTTTATTTATCAATACTACTTGAAATATAATTACTTATGGTGTTGAATAACTAACTAAAAGAACTCAAAATTTGAGTAAATCTTAATATTTTTATGTGTATAAAATATGAGAGTGAGTCTAAAAATAAGTAATTTTATTTATGTTTTAATATTGGTTAGAAAAAGTTAAAAGGATAAATGTTATAAATTATTTTTAATAGAATTTAAATGAAGGTAGCTAGATGATAACTATGAAATGAAAGGAAAAGGGATAATAGTGGCCATAAATTGGGTTAAGTTCAAGGAGAGACGGAAGCTTTCAAGAAAGAAAGGAGGAGAAACAATTTTATGGCCATTATTTGCTTATAGTTCATGGCGGTTTATCTGAAACTGTTTCCATCAGTTTGAAAACATGAGGTTGGAACACAACAAGAAAGTGGCATTACGTGCCTTCACCATACGTCTCGTCACTATCGTACTGGAGAAGACTTAGAATATTCTCCAATTTACTCGAAAATAATCATTATATTAAATTAATAGAGAGTTTTTCTTTTTGTGAATATAATTATTTTAAGTCAGTTGTCTTTTCTTGCTTTTTTTATTTTACTTTAACTATCTATATGTTGCACATATTTATAACTAATTTATGTTAATCCTTAACCACAAAAAATAAACTAAGAATTATTAGAATTTTTTTTTTATATTTTCTGTTTTTGTTTTTAAAATGTCAAACTAATCAAAATCATTGTTTAGTTATTTCCTCGTTCATCTTTAAAACTGTGTACAAGAAGACTTAAAAGTATAGAAAGAATCGTCGCTTGCTTTGAAAAGTTCGCTAAATAATATAAGATGGAAAAATATTTTTCAAAACAAATAAAGAAAAGAAAGATGCCTTTTTGTTTGACTTTTTCTCTCTTTTATTTGATATAAAATATAATATAGTGCCTGACAATTTTATTTTTTTTGGGTAGACAACCATCAATCATTTGTACCTAACCTGTATTTGTTTCAAAAATATTAGTTGCTAATTGCTATTAGCAAAACGAAATTATGGATATAATTGAAAAGAAAACAATTATTGCGATGTCTCTATGGTTTGGATACAAACAAAAGGATCACGATCACGTCACCTCAATGAACCTTTCTTTTTTATATTTTTATTTAAAAGGTAAAGATATTGTTTTTCATCTATTTACAATGTCATGCTGTTCTTGGTTTGTGTCCGTACAACTCAAGATATTGATCCAAAATTTATGAACACCGTACGTTGTTTACAGTGATCCTCTACTTTATCAATCCTTTAAATGAAATGATTATATTTTGTGGTATCCAAAGAAAAAAAAAAGCAAAATATTATTATTGGATTCGTTTTTTCTTTTTTGAATTTGTTGTTTAGCTGGGAAGTCATAGTCGAGGTAGTTGTTTGGGAATGGAATTGAAGAGGGGAAAAGGAAAGGTAAAAAGACAGTGGGAGAAAAGGAATAGGGATAAGAACGACACACGGGAGGCACGGGCAGAGTGTGTCGTGGATTAGTTGGCACTTGACAACCCCATGCTCGTCTATGCTTAATCCTATCTCACCTTCGGACAACACATTCCTAGTCAAACCCGCTTGCCGCTTCCAAACCCTGACCATATACTATTGTGCTTTATTGAATGAAAACGCCTATTTCTTCGTCACTTTTTTTTTTNTTTTTTTTTTTTTTTTATTTGTTCTTCATCACTTTAATGCTCCTTGTTCTAAAAATTGAGAGCAAGATTTGTGATGAAGTGATATCAAAGTCATATTTAATTAGAGTTTGTATATTTTGTTTTTAAATCTGAAATTATAATTAAAAGCATCAAAAAAATAAAAATAAAGAGCAAGACAAAGAAAAATGAAACAAAAAAAAAAAACTGGTGATATTTTGTTAGTATTTTTTATATTAAACTTAATTTATTATTCGTGTAAAACTTTATATATTATCATTAAATTAAAAAAACACTATATCATTAAAAAAAAGTTTATATTTTAAGTTTGAATCTCCATTCTCTCATACTTTCTTTCTATTTATATTTTTTATTTAATAAAAAAAATGTCAATGTGATCCATAAATATAAATTAGTATATATGATTTTCCTCGTAAAATAAGCTAGGCTAGCTCCTCAACCTCAATATAGGATATCATTAATTTATACCTATTGGTTGATACAACAAGTTGTTATCCATTTTCTATACTAAAATATGACTTAGTATACATCTTACTATAGTATTAGCTTACTTGCATCAGCAATTACTTAATGAAATTTCACTTCCCAACAAGAAGGAAGCAACATCTATAAATTTACCCAAAATCCCAAAGACTTCCATTGATGGTATACTTTCTTTATAGTGCTCCACCGTTGTATTTTTGTCCCCCCAACATTATAATAAATCATCACTAATTTCTTGGAGGTGTTTTTGTCTTGCACAGAGTAGGATTTTGCTTTTTCTTTCCCCTAACATTGATATATCTGTGATTATATGTATTCTTTATATTCTTCTTCTTTTCCTTAACATTATCATTAGAATGAAAACGTGTGAGTATGAATAACTTGGTAGATGATAAGATGAATAGATAGTTAAAAAAAATGGAAAAACCAATAAGCATATAGATCATGGCAAGAATAGACAAGTCAGAATGGGGAAGGGGAATCCTCAAAAGCAATGTTGATCCGTACATAATTGGACATGTACCTCAAAAGCATATTAATAGTTTATCTAATCCAAATGACCATAATTAGACGTAGTTGTAAAAGTTTATTTAAAGGTAGCTTTCATCTTTATTATCTCCTTTCCAAGCGCATGTGTTAGACATATCTATAACACGCATTTTACAATTAAAATATTTGCTTGTCCTTTTACTGAAATGGATCCAATTCCACTAAGGTTTTCTTTCGAGCTTTTTCCCAGTTTTTAGAACTTTTAAATCCCACTTCAAATTTTTTTAAAAAAAACTTTTAATCCTACTTTAGTTGGGGATTCCTTATCCATTCTTCAATATTCAATCTCAATCTTACTATATCATCTACCACTAGCTATCTTAGTATCTGTACTCCTTCATATATAGAATTATTTTAAAAAATCACGTATGTGGCACTGAACGTCAACGATATCCCAAAACAGTGAAATAGTGAATGCACACATGAGTTGGGCCTCTATTTGTCTTATAGATGTGCATTCATTATTCATGTGTTTTATTTATTTCTTGAAGCATTCAATATTCATGTTATTCACCAACTTGGAGAGACTATCTACCTTTTTTTCTTACAACGAAACAAAGAAGAAAGACGTAAATGAAAACATTAATGGAATCGAGTTCTTTGCAACATTTACCGAGAAAGGGAAAATAATTAATAAGGAAATTATTTGTTTCTTTTTCATTTTTGTGGGAAGCTACAATACAAGGGTAGCAGTAGCATATTTTATATATTTAATAATTTTATTCTATTTTAATTCCATTTCACATTAATTTTATAAAATTATCAAATTATGGAATGAGAATGATGATTTCATTCTAACCCATTTTAATTTCTATTTCGATTTCATGATTTTTATTTCGTGTACCAAATGAGCCGTTAATTGCGTTCATAAAATTATTCAATTTCATAAAATATTTTTTTCCCCACCAATTCCATGTATTTATGAGTAAATTTTGAGTGGATAATGATATACCCATTACTGGGGAATACAAACTCACATAATGTGTTATTGGATAAGATTTATGCTGGGAATATCCAAGAGTAATTGAATAATTTTGTTGATTATGAGTGGAATGGTAATCATTATGCAGTTTAAAACTTATATTTAATACGAGGGAGTCACGAGTTATAATTTCAAAGGCATTTTGATGTTTGTCACTTCTCTTATTTGTAGATTCTTCAAGTTACTTATAATTATACTCACACTTGTTCAATCTTTGTCGTGTACAAAAGTTTATTAGTATGCAGAAAAATGCAAGTAGCAAGAAGAAATTGGATGGATTTGGATCCCTCACTTGGATGGAGTATATCAAATTTGGCTATTACCATGACTAATAACTCAATTCTTCATATACTCCGTGTGTAGCTAAGGTTGAGGGGTTTCAATCCAAACAAATCAGTCAAAAAAATTTATGCGTGTTAGTTGTAAATTATTTTTGTCTACAATTTTGTGTTTTCTATTTCTCTAATTAAGGTCTCCATTCCTTTTATTTTTAAATTTTTTTGGTAAATGCTAAGCTGCATTTATTATTTTGGGGAGTAAGGCTACTCTCTTACTTAGTTGAGTAGGTTTGGGTGAGATTTACTCGGTGATTTTGGTGTTGTTATAAAAATCTTAAAAAATTAAGTTACATAATATGTAATAAAACATACAGTTTCTTATAAAATATATAACCAATATAAGAAAACTTGTCAAAATATATATTTTTTGGCTGAAGTTAAATTTTTTTTAGTACGTTTTTTTATATCGTACCATTTGATGACTTAATTTTTTAATATCTTCATAACGACATTAAAATCATTAAGTGAGTCCGATCCAAATCTACCTAATTAGGTAAGGAAGTAACACTGGTACTCTAAAATAACAAATGTAGCCTAGCACGTAGTCACGTACCTTTTTGGTAAATTGATATTTTTTCCCCATAGAGTTTAACTGTTTCGGCGCAACATTTGTTACATGCAGTACACGCAGAGCGCACATATTAGAGATGCAATTGAGTTATTTGTAGAGGGAATAGGGATGAGAATGGAGATGGGTTTAAAGGTGAGCCAAATGTTGGCTGGAATGTGAGTAAGCAATTTACACAAGTAAAGGAGAATCGAACCAACTTTGAAGAAAGTGGTCTGTAAAAACATAAACTAATCTTAGTGAGGTGACCCAATTTTGATGAAATGACCTTTGATTTTAACTAGTTTTGGTGGGTAGAAGCGACAATGTGATTTAACCCCACTTTTGTGACCTAAGGTGAAGCATTATCCCCTTTTTTGGTTCACCGACACAAATAAATCTTATCAAATTGGTTAAAACTTGGGATTAAATTAACAGTTGGCTAGAACCAAAGAGAGGCACTATAATGTGCGAACATAGATATCCAATTTGGCTAGAACCAAAGAGAGGCACTATAGTGTGCGAACATAGATATCCAATTTGACTATATATTCTCACAAATCTTCGGCGGTGAAAAAGAAGTGGAAAAAACAAAAGAGCACAAGTGCTCATCTATCTAGACTGCCAAGTTAATGGTGGTCTAATCATTGTTTAAAGAAGCTATTTCACTTTACAGTTTTTATTTTTTTTAAAAAAAAACTACTTTGTTTAATTCGGGGTCTAAAAGGGGACTTGGCAACTTTTTAGAGGCCCATGGTTTTAAAGAACATGTTTTATTAATAGACTACTATGTATTATATATGGCTGGAGGAGCATCATATCAGGAACACAAATTGATAAAGTTATTGTAACTCCCAACAACAAATTGAAGGAATTGATTTTTTAAATAGTAACTGATCTTAACAACAAATTGAAGAAATTGATTTTCAATCATAAATTAAAAAGTTTTGATTATGAAATATCAACGACAATTCCAAGAGAGAATATTACTGAAATATTATTGCAAATAACAAAAGAACACTTGACTGCAAATATGTATATCATTTTCCTTTTTTTTTTTTGTCTAAGAAAAAGGTATTTGAGCATCATTTATATAACACTCAAAATAAATTCTGCTCAAAAGTAAGATATTTGATAAATTTTTACATTGGAAATCATGAGAATTAATTTTGAGAAAAATAATTTGTCGAATCAATTCTTCCTATTCTTTAAACTAATTATGAAATTAAAATAAGAGAATATTTATAAGGTGCAATTAGTGCACCAATAATATAAGAGCACTATGAAATTTCCAGAAAATTGTATATTTAGCCATAAAAACTAAAAAGTTGAAAATTACGTATAACTTTAGTGATCTATGTATACATTCTTTAAGAAAAAGTTACTAAAAAATGCCTCACTTATCAGGATACCCATATGCAGTGTAAAATTAAAATGATCCAAAAGCAGAATATAATCATCGTGTGCATGTGATCCACATATTAATAGCACTGAAATTAATGGCAAAAAAGAACAGAGCAATACTGCAATTAATGATTGCAATTTTGGGTGTGGGTATTTCAATGCGCTTTTCCTTTCAAAACGATGTTTGTAGTTTCTTTATTTTTTTGATCTTTGATGTTCAATTTGCCAAGAAATGCAAAGGTTGATGGTATGAGATGTTTTCCATTTCAAGTTTTCTCAAGAGCTGTAGAGCTTATGGCCCTATATGGTGGAGCAGTACGTGTGTTGCAAAAGATTTTGCACCCAAAGTTGCACACGATGGGAGGCCAATGGAAGATGAATCCGTTTACACTCAATGGGAGTTTTCTTTTGACCTTTTATCTTGCCAGCAAATGCACTTTGGACCTGGTTTATATCTTCAACAACACCAACCTTATCCCTCATGCTCACAATGTCTTGCATTTCAAGCAATTCTGACGACATATATAAAACATGAAAACTTGTAACTTGATAATTTTGTCACTGCATCACCTTCCTTCCTTTTTATTCCACTTACAGCTTTAGTGGCAGCCAAAAGGAAGAGGAGCAGGAAATAAAGCACATCACAAAATTATCAAGTTTTGACAGAAAACTTAATCTGATATGCAGGGTGACCAACAAACAACTTAAATCTTGGTTTTAGACATTTCAATCTTGCACTTGGTTTCCCTCCAACCAGAATGCATGAATTTTAACGAGTCTATGATATCTAGTTATAATTATGCAATGTCACAAAATGCATTCTCTTAAAATCACTCCTTATCCAATACTTCTAAGCGAGTCTATGATAGTTCCAGAAAATTAGTCCTATTCTCCTGTTGAATATCAGCGCCCATAAATTATCAACTTTCAAGATATGTATAAATTCAAAGAGTTACGTCTTGCAAACAACTTAATTAAACACTTCACCTTCAAACTAGTACTACCCTCGTAGGTTCTCATCAAGTTTATTTTTTTTTTCATTTCTTTCACCTCTATGTTTATTTTTCCCACAGCATCCTATCACGACTAAATAGGAACTGGCGAGGATAATCCAATATCTTAATAACAAGTACATATGTTTGTATTAATTTTATGGATTTTATTTGAAATCTTATAAAAACAAAACTATGATGATAATTGACTATATAAATGAAAAATCCAATAGTTAAGTATTTAACTAAAGAATATAGATGTATTTCAACAATATATTTCATGTTTTGTGTTCAGGATTTAGTATTCTATCAAAATATTCAATTCTTTCATCATATCTAACAAGAATAATATTGAACATTAAATATGTCTGTTCAAACACAATTTCATGGTTAATTAATAAAAGGTGTATCTTCATAATGCATTTATTTTTGTTTTTGTCACACTACATATCATTATTTATTATCACAGTCATAAAGAAGCTTCTAGCATTTGTGTTCCTCCAAATCCACCAATTGCTGATGCTGCTGCTGTATGTAACTCAGTTTGGTGACTTTGGTCCCTTAAAGGCCCTCACAAGATGAAAATCTTTCTCTGCCGTGTACTCCATAGCAATCACAAGAGACTAACTCATATTTCATCTGCCTAGAGCCACTATCACGAAACAGAATCATATTTCCACCTCTTCATTGAATGCTTAATTGCCCAACAGGCTTTGGCTTATTCTCCTCTAGGTTTAAGGGTGAACTCCCTTTTTGAATGGTGGTCATTGCTTATATCAAATTTTCACAATAATCCAGATAAAAGAGAGCTCCTTGTTTAACTGTGTTCCTCATTTGGAGAATTTGCAATGCTCGAAATTAATAGATTTTTAGTGGGATCTCTTGGAGTCTCTAAAGCTGTTTTGGATCATGAAGAATATTGGTGAATTCTAGAATGATATTTTTATTTTGCCTATTTGCATATTAGGTAGTTCTGTTGAGTGGTATGTCGTTTCTTTTTATATGTTTTCTTTTACTAAAATTTCGATGGTGTTACTCAGTGGTATATTTAGTAAAATTTCCTATTTATCCTTGGAAAAATTCACAATCTTAAAGGATTAATGATGATAATCAAATCTGTATCTTAACATATTTTCACGGGAATTTAATTAAGGATGTAACTGAAAATACATTTTGACTTTTAATATTTTACACATCTTTACAACACCATATTTTTTCAACCATCACAGTTTTCTTTTATCATTTTCAATTACAATTCATTTATGTGATTATTAGACACTTAGATATATGCCCATGTATGTGATGATATCTAGGATTAAAATTAGAGAAAATATCTTTGTAAAACAAGAAAAGTTAAAGAAGTTTTCAGCGTTTGTCCTACTTAATATTCCTTGAGGTCCATATAGATTATCAAACATTCTTTTTTTTTTTTTTTCTGGGCTACTATCAAATAGTCCATCTCAATTTTCCTCGTCATCCAAACAAAGTTTAAGCCCATTGCTCCCATGCCTAGCCCCAACCCAATTCTGCTCCATCTTCTGCAACCTGGATTGAATCTCTTAACTTTCTCAGTTACACCAAAAAACGTGATCTTTGATCATCGGCATTCGCCAAGTTGATTGACACCCTCTTGAGATTATCATCTCCAACCCAAAATTCCTGACAATTCCATTGTCTTAAACGATGAATTTCTAGGACCCATTATTATTTTCTTATCTTCCAGCTGAGCTCGCCGTGAATCGAATTCCCGCCGTCTTCTTCATCCTTCAATGGCGGGCTCTTCTATCATGGACAACCTCTTCCAACGCACTTTGGAGGATTTGATCAAAGGCTTCCGCCAGCAACTCATTGGCGAGTCAGCCTTCATCTCAAAGAACATGGAGGAGATTCGCCGCGAGATCAAGTCCACCGATCCCCACACAAAGTCCACTGCTCTTCAAAAGCTAACTTTCCTCAGTGCCATTTACCGCATCGACATGTCTTGGGCTGCGTTTCATGTCGTCGAGGTTATGTCCTCTTCGCGCTTTGCCCACAAGAAGATCGGGTACCTCGCAGCCTCGCAGTCCTTCCATGATGGTACCTCTGTTATACTTCTCATCACCAATCAGCTCCGCAAAGATCTCTCTAGCCCTAACGAGTTCGAGGTGAGTCTTGCCCTTGAATGCTTATCCCGAATTGCCACCGTTGATCTAGCTAGAGATTTAACCCCCGAGTTGTTCACGTTACTGGGTACTAGTAAGGTTTTTGTTAGGAAGAAAGCGATTGGTGTAATTTTAAGGTTTTTTGAGAAATACTCAGACTCTGTCAGGGTATGTTTTAAGCGTTTGGTTGAGAATTTAGAGAGTTCGGATCCACAAATTGTCACTGCTGTGGTTGGGGTCTTTTGTGAGCTAGCTTCGAAAGATCCAAGATCATATCTTCCTTTGGCGCCTGAGTTCTATAGAATTTTGGTTGATTCCAGGAACAACTGGGTTCTAATTAAGATACTGAAAGTATTTGCCAAGTTGGCACCTTTGGAACCCAGGTTGGCCAAAAGGATTGTTGAACCTATTTGTGAACATATCAGAAGAACTGGAGCAAAGTCCTTGATGTTTGAATGCGTTAGGACTGTGGTTACTAGCTTGAGTGATTATGAGTCTGCAGTTAAACTGTCAGTTTCAAAGATTCGGGAGTTGCTGGTTGATGATGATCCGAATCTTAGATATCTTGGACTGCAAGCACTGTCAGTTGTTGCACCAAAGCACTTGTGGGCAGTCTTGGAGAATAAGGAAGTTGTAATTAAGTCCTTGAGTGATGAAGATCCTAATATAAAACTTGAGTCTTTGCGTCTTATGATGGCTATGGTTTCTGAGAGCAATGT
The DNA here is from genome assembly GCA_003255065.1 of Cercis canadensis. NCBI lineage: Eukaryota > Viridiplantae > Streptophyta > Magnoliopsida > Fabales > Fabaceae > Cercis > Cercis canadensis. The sequence goes on along the minus strand of QAOA01003428.1, from coordinate 31,748 downwards.
GGCAGAAATCTCCAGGGTGTTAGTCAATTACGCATTAAAATCTGACCCTGAATTTTGCAATGAGATTTTGGGTTCCATTTTGTCTACATGTTGTAGAAATGTATATGAGATAATTATTGACTTTGATTGGTATGTATTACTTCTTGGTGAAATGTCAAGGATTCCAAATTTCCAAAAGGGTGAAGAAATTGAGAATCAGCTTATTGATATTGGTATGAGAGTTAGGGATGCTAGATTGGAGCTTGTCCGGGTTGGTCGTGATCTTTTGATTGACCCTGCATTACTTGGTAATGTGCACTTGCATAGGATATTATGTGCTGCTGCTTGGGTCGCAGGGGAGTATGTTGAGGTTGCAAGCAATCCATTTGAACTCATGGATGCACTCCTACAACCTCGTACCAATCTTTTGCCACCATCTATAAGGGCAGTTTATATTCTTTCTGCTTTTAAAGTTTTAATCTTTTGTCTGGATTCTTACCTTCTGCAAAATGAAAGTACTGCATTCTCATATTATGGCAATTTAGCTGGGGAAGATTCAGAGTTGGTTGTCAGAAAGAAATGCACGCAGGCTTCTGATTTGGCGACAAGTGACGGTCCAAACTGTTATGAACAGGATAAGGGTTTCAACCCAAGGAATACAACTGATTTTTCTGAAAATATTTCTGTTGAAAACAATGTGGATAGAATTGTTACTCATGGTCAGACATCTACAGCTACCTCAGTGGAGAAGAACAATTTCACCCATGAATCTATTGTTTGCCTACTTAATCTAGTTGAATTGGTTTTGGGCCCCCTAACAGCAAATGAGGATGTTGAAGTCCTTGAGAGAGCACGTAATGTACTTTCTTTTGTTCAGTTGATTAAAGCAGAAATATCTGATAGTTCAGTTCTGAAAGTGGACAACAAGAAAGATGCTCAAGTTTCAGCTATCATCAAATTAATGCAAGATACTTTCTCTGAGGAACTCGGTCCAGTCTCAATAAGTGCACAGGGAAGAGTTGCTGTACCAGATGGGTTCATTCTTATGGAGAATCTTGATGACTTGAAAACAATATGTGGTGATATTGAACTGCCTTCATCTAGTTCATTTAACATAGCAGACCCTCATTATGGAAGTACTTATGATGCTGCTTCATCTAATTTGAAGAATGAAGACTCAGGGCCATCAAATGAATCTACATCTCTGCTTGAACACCGTAAGCGGCATGGGTTATATTACCTTCCTTCAGAGAAAAATGAGATTATTTCAGATGATTATCCTCCTGCCCATGAACTTAAGGTGAAGAGTAATATAAACGATGACACTGAAGATCTAGCCAAGCTGACAGAGCAATCGCTTCTTTTGAAGAAAAGGCCAAATCAAATGAAGCCCAGGCCTGTAGTGGTAAAACTGGATGATGGAGATGTGGCACCAATTTCAGTCAAGAGGTCAGAGCTAAGGGAGGATTCACTTTCTGGTGCTGTGAGAGACATTCTTTTAGGAAATGAAACCAGGCCAAGTTCATCTAGAAGTAATCCTTCGGACAGGTCATCAGGCAAGAGGAAAGATAAAAAGAAACTAAGCACAAATCTTCCATCTGAAATGAAAGAAAATTTGGGTGATGCAGAAAAGCCTGACCTTGAAAATCCAAATTCAAGGACCAAACACCGCAGTCATAACAAAGAGAGAAGAAGGAGAAGTCCAGGCAAGACTGGTGAAGAAGGGGAAGAGCATGATCAGAGGGGAAAGAAAAAGAGTAGTCATCGCCATAGTAGGCACAAAGCTCGTCAAAGAGCCAATTCACCATTGAATGTCGTTTCACAAACACCAGTAATACCAGATTTTCTGTTGTAGCATTCAATGATTTTGAATTTGATATACACTAACCTGTTGTCATTGGTTGAGGTTGTTTGCCTATATTCTTTGCCCCGAGTCCTTAGGTCAGTTCTCTGTAGATTTTATTTGTACTTCTTTTTGTCCTTGTTTATAATGTCTTTATATTATTTTCTTCCTCTTCTTCTCGTTTTTGGCCCTACATGTCGCAGAATGAGAACATTTAAGAAGCGAGTTTAAAGTTGGAGATTTTCTGGATATCTGTGAATAAATATTGAAAGATTGAAATTATTGCCATGGTTTTTAGTCTTGGTTCTTAAAATTCTTATGTTCAGTATAAGCTGTTGGGAAAATCTCTGGTGGATAGGTACTTTTTTCTGCTATATCGTATTAAGAACTCCATGTTCATGCTCTTTTAAAGGCAGAGGGTAAATCTTGTTTTGATCCATCTAATAATGCTTATATTGGGTAGTGTTTAGCTTGCTGGTAGTTGTTTATCATTAGGTTATATGTGAAAGTTGTGGAGGACTATAATTTGTCAATTAGATTAATTTCGGTTATGGTATATGGAAATGTAGACAAAAGGAAATACAATTTCTGAAGCCAATTTGTCACCTTGAGCAATTCTTTGAAATTGTTTGACAATGACAATAGCATTTCTTTCCTTACAGATCTTACTAATGGTAATGGGGTTTGCTTTTACCATGACGCATCTATGATTTTAATCCATGGCACCCGATATCTTCACTCGTTTGTTTCCAAAAGTTAAGAGACAACAGTGTTCCTCTGTTATTCTGTTTTCTTATAATGACTTAGTGGCAACTTAGACTTTGCTTGGCCCCTTTGGTGCTCTGTACTTCAAAAAAGTTAAAAAGGAAAAAAAGGGGGCTGGGTTTTTCTTTGAGAATATGATGGGCTAAAGAGCTTTCTTGGTTCTATTCTAGGTGTCTATTTAAAACAATGGTTTAAAAATTGGACTAGTAAGTGAATCGTTTTAAAAGATGAGCACCGGTTCAATCGGTTGGATCAAATGGTTGGACCTGTGACTTCATAAATATAATTTTTATATAAATATAATATTTAATGTACTTATCGTATATTTTAAGTTATAATAAATATATGTTTATGTAAATTTTTAATAAAATTAAAGTTTGCTTAATGACAAATGTCTTTTCTCTTCTTTAGAAAGAGGGTTCGAATCCTCTCATGGTTAAATATTTATCTATTATACAATCTAAATGTGAATAAATAAATTATAATGCAAATTTACTTACAAAAGAAACATTGGTTTGATGGTTCAAGCTTCTTATCCTCTTCCTTTAGGATGATGGTTCAAATCTCTTGGTGGAATGTTTTCAATTTTTTTTTCAAAATGATGCAATTTTGAAAAAAATAAATAAATTCAGTGAATTGTCAGGTTATGTAAAATCGGACCAGTTTACTATGATTTAATTGCTCTACCGGTCTAACCGAATCAGAATTTAGACCGAACATCAGTTGAACTGTCCGATCCAGAATTCAGACTGAACATTGGTTGAACTGCTCGATTCAGTCCGATATTTAAAACACTAATTTGAAGCCTCTGAGTATCATAACGTATGTTAACAAGGGAAAAATGCTTATCCTTGTACACTATTGTTGTTTTACTAGTGCACAAATTTGCCATTGAGATTCGCCCGAGAGGGACATGCTTGCATTTGCATTAACATATGGTACTGTTAATATGAGCGTCTGTATATTCTTGTAATAGTTGAGCGAAACTTAATAAAGTGCCAATATACCTTGATTATGAATGCTTCTCAAGTCTTTTCGACTTGTTGGCAATTCTTGTATTGGTAACATAAAATTTGCCTCAAAATTTGGATTTTGGAGCCTTTGTTTAATATTTTATTTAAAATCTTGTATATATATATATTTAAATGTTTTTTCTTGATTTGGTATATGATCATTTAGGATATCTTACTATCCAAATTATGTCTTTTACGTTACATGTTGGTGGGAAAATGAATGAAAAGACAAAACTTTCCCCCACTCACTGGTCCAGTTTGGGTTTGGCCTCCTCTGGCTGAGAATGTGCTTGAGTCCCCAACCCACTAAGGTTTGACTCTCTTCTAAGCCTCCAACCATTATTTTATTTTATTTTTGTTTTGGTTTTGGCCTGGCTCCTCTTTCTCTTTTGTGTTGCTAATTTCCAAAGTGAGGTGAGGCTAAGTCAGACGTGGATGGCAAATTGGCAATGTTTAAGCAGAGAGCAGAGTATCTGATCAATATCAAATCATTAAAGATAAAATATGGCAATGGAAAGAAGGGGACTGATATCCAGGGTCAACTTATTCATTATTTTTACATGGCAAGTAGTTTAGCTTCTTCCGTTAGACTGAATTAGGTGTAACCTTCTCATTAGGAACCTTGAATTACTAGCAATTACATGTTCATTTGTATTTTACTCGCCTACCATAAAGAAACAAAAGCTAGTTTGCTGCTGACTTCCTTAAATGACGCCTGAAATTTTTGCGTCCCACGTTACTTGAAATCTTTCAATTAGTAGAAAAGTGAGATTGAAGAGTCAATAATAGTTCAAGGTCATCAAGTCCTCTTCCTTGAATGCTCAAATAGCAGAAGGTAGCCATTTGCAAAATACCAACTTCATAGACACTCAAATCCTTGTGGTAACTCCTGGCATTTATAGTTTGGAATTAAGATGAAAACAAAGGATAGCTGCAAAAAGGATTCTCTAGTTTTCTTGCTACACAATACTCAGGGCTCAAATTCTCCATTGTCAAACTGAAACACATGGCTGCCATCTGAATTTCCGCTTGAAGCCTTTGTTCAGCAAAGTTATTACCTTTATATTTAATTTTGTCATTTGTACAAATTCGCCATTATATTCCCATTCCCATCTTCATCAACTCCTTCCTCCTATACTTCTTTCAAGAATGGGAAATGAACTGCAACAGTACTCTTCATCACTTACCAAGCAATTAAAAACCACTTTACACTTAACCCGTCTTCTTCGTTGTCTCTTCTTTATGATAGGTTTGTCTCTAGGTGTAACAATCAGCGTATACTTTAAGAGCTCATTCAACATACAAAAACTGTTGTTTTCATCATCATCATCAGGACCACCACCACTGTTGCGGAAGCTGCCAACATTACCTCCTTCGCCGCCACGGACTTTGACTCCTCCACCAACTCTTAGTATAAATGCCCAGCAGCCTCCTCTCATGCATAGCATGGATGATGATGAGTTGTTCTGGCGAGCATTGATGGTTCCAAAGAGAAAAAAGTTCCCTGGTGAGCATGTGCCTAAGATAGCTTTCATGTTCTTGACAAAGGGACCCTTACCTCTAGGCCCCTTGTGGGAGATGTTCTTCAGAGGGCATGAAGGGCTATATACAATCTATGTTCACACTCATCCTTCATACAATTGGTTAGTGGCAGAGGATTCTGTTTTTTATGGAAGAAGAATTCCAAGCAAGGTATGTTAAGCTCTAAGGTAATTCAATTTCTCATTTGGATTCTGTTATTTTTTCTCATGTTCCTACTTTAAAATTGGCATTAACTTTTCTATTCTCTCATTTAAAGCCAGTTGAGTGGGGAAAACCCAGTATGATTGATGCAGAGAAGCGTCTATTAGCCAATGCCCTCCTTGACTTCTTCAATGAGAGATTCGTCTTGCTCTCTGAGAGCTGCATTCCTCTATTCAACTTGACAACAATCTACAACTTCTTGTTTGGTGTGAATCAGAGTTTTGTAGCCTCATATGATGACCCAAGAAAAGTTGGGCGTGGCCGATACAACCCCAAAATGTTGCCTGCAATAACTATCTCCGATTGGCGTAAAGGGTCTCAATGGTTTGAGGTGAATAGGAAGCTGGGTATTGAGATTGTATCAGACAATAAATACTACCCTATTTTTAGTGAGCATTGTAGCCCCCCATGTTACATGGATGAGCACTATATACCCACACTAGTCAACATGTGTTGCTCACAAGACAACTTAAATAGGAGCATTACTTGGGTTGATTGGTCCAAGAGTGGTCCACACCCTGGAAGATTTGGGAGATCTGCTATCTCACTTGAGTTCCTGAATCAAATAAGGTATAACTGTACTGATATTCATAGTGCCAATTCCAGCACTACCTCTATGTGCTTTCTTTTTGCTAGGAAATTCATGCCAGATACCCTCAACCCTTTGCTGCAGATTGCTTCTGTGTTTCTAGGCCTTAATTCTTGAAATTTTTGTTCATACCCATTAGAAATCAGTGTGTCTTCTATTAATTTGAAGGTTGCTGCTACCTTGTACAATTAAAAGTTTTACAGATTTGAGAATATAACTTGTCTAGTGGCACCAAATCCAAATTGAACACAGGTTTGTTTGCCAGATTTCATGGGTTTTGTTCCCCTTGTAATGTTGTCCCTAAAGAATTGATATGGAATTGTATACCATGAGTAATTATACTCGTAGGAAGCTTGCAATATATCAACCACTTATTTCTTAGATATATATTCTTATTAATTATTTGCAAAAGAAAAACATTTATAAAAAGAATTGGTCAATAAGTTTAAATTTATAGTAATCAATTAAAAAAGATTATGATTTTCAAATGTTCTATTGTTTTCTCTTTTTCATTATGAGATTCAAGGTCAATGGTCTTTATATACAAAAGTAAATGTTTATATAAATAAATAAATAATTTAGGTATATAGACACTTCGACGTTTGAGAACAAAATTTAAGTGTAATTGTGATAGTTGAGGGGTCAAAACTTTTCTCCCTTAAAATACACCAAGACTTTTTCTCCAATTTTCTTTTCCTTCATTTATTCTTTTTTTGGTTTACAGAAACGCAGTCAAATTAATTCTGCATCGGTTAAATTTCAAGACATTAATAAGAATACATAATTAAGTATAACATAAGATTAAATTCTTAAACGCACTAACTTAATTAATGCATGTTATGTTGATAACATTTCTTTTTTAGAGAAAAGAGAACAATTTCTTTTCTTAATATATATATTCTGGGTACAGTTCATAACGTTGTTAAAATTTGCTGATCACTTTCTCCTGTCCCAAAAATAAATAAATAAAAAATTTGCTGACTTTCTATTTCTTTTCTTTTTCTAATAAGTTGCTAGCCACCTCATGTCAAATACAGAATATAGACATTGTTTTACGATGAATTTAAGAATCTTTCTTGAGTCTAGAGTTAAGCTTCTGGATGCTTACTAGGATCTCTCTCTCTCTCTCTCTCTCTCTCTCTAGCAGCCAACTATTTGTCCATAAACTCCATCACTTGTGCACCAAGTACTACAGAAGAGATCCAACATCTGTTCTCTAACTCTCTCCCTCTCTGCATCCCAATTATTGTAATTTTGTCATCACAATGAAGAATAAAGAGCAAGAACGTTCACATGCAGCCTCATATCTGAAGCTCTTCAATGCTCAACTTCATCTCTTCAACTTTTTTTCTCATTTTCTAGTGTTTGGCTCTGGTTTACTCATTGGAATCACCCTCAGTTTCTACCTCAAAGATTTTTCCCTCAACTTTCAAATCCAACAAATCCTTATTCCATCTTTAGGATTGAAACCATCTTTGTCAACCTCACCGCCAAATCCAATCTCATATGCCAATATTTCAGTATCAAATCAGACGAAATTTGTGTCATTGAATCAGACAAAATTGCAGGTAACCCGAAATGGGTTGATAGAGTTTTTGAAACCTCCAAATGCTATGCATGATATGAATGAGGAAGAGTTGCTATGGAGAGCTTCAATGGTTCCTCGGATTAAGGAAGTCCCATTCAATCACACTCCAAAGGTTGCATTTTTGTTTTTGACAAAAGGTCCTGTGCCATTGGCTCCATTGTGGGAGAGATTCTTTAAGGGACATAAAGCCTTTTATTCTATCTATGTCCATTCCCACCCATCCTTCAATCAAACAGAACCAGAAAGTTCAGTTTTTTATGCCCGCAGGATTCCAAGCAAGGTCAGTTCACACCACTTTTTTCATCAACTCTTTCATATTCATTTCAGAGCACATCAATTCCATTCAGTTCCAACAATCCAATCAATTAGTTTTTTTTTTTTTAATTTTTTTTTTATTTTTTCTTAAAAAAAAGATTTAGTCAGAAACCCATTTCTTATATCACATGCACCAAAAATACTCAGAGTGTAAGAATTAAGAATTTATTCGCTTTTGTTTTCTGCTAATATACTCAAAGTGTAAGAATTAACTTTGCCCCCAAACCAAGAGATTTGGGAATAAGTCTCTTTGATTTTTAATTTGTTTATTTTCTTTTTGAATTTGGTGTTGATGGCTTTAATGAGATGCACATAGAAACTGATATTGATGTGAAACGCTTGGTGCGCCATATTTAATGGACATTAACATTTATTATACAATGGTTTCCTAAGGTAGCATGCATGCATTTGTTTTATTAACATATTGCAACTCTTCAATAATCCTCCTATTAATAAATTAAACTCCGGCCTTAATTGCTCATACACAATGCCGGCACTACATATTTTATTGTACAAAATTACAAGTAATTGCTACTTTGAATAAACATGTTTCCGTTTCCATGGATCTTAGAATCAACAATACCATATTAGCTTTGACATTCTTTCTCAAGTTTCAACTTAAATATATAATATTCAACTGACGAGGTTACCCATCTGAGTAAGTGGTGGCCAACCACTTATGCATTTGATGTTGTTTAGAATTTAATCTAAGCATTCTTCTACTCTATATATTATATGTAAATAAGAGAAAGATTATTAGTCACGAAAAGTAAACACATGTCTGCATAAGCCTGAACATTGACTTTTGCATGTGTAAGTTAGTGCCAATGAGATTTCTACATATCACAGCCTTAGAATGAGGTCACCATCATGCTCACCAGCTACTTCAAGATTGCTTATAAAATGAGGCTTAAAATACCAGCTAAGCCTGCAAAACAGTACTCTCAATATGTTTTTGAAGCCCTTATTTGATTTCATCTATTAATTAGAAGAGAAGACAATTTTTTCTTTTATATATATGCCAAGGACACTTTTTATTGTGATAAAAAAAATCCATTATTTTTCTGGTTATCCAATTATCCTTTTTGGGGAAGAGGGTTTTTATTTTTTTTTTTAAACAGAGATTTTATAATATTTAATGAAATATAATGGTTAGGAAGGAAGATGAATGGGTAACTCTGGAAATGGGTAGCCCATGAAAAATAAATACAATTTATAATACTGAATCTATGGAATATGTGCAACATTATTTTAATTACTTGTTTTTTGTTACCTATAGAGTTGAGCTGTGGAAGCAATGTGTTCCATACTTTTCTTTGATTCTACTCGTTTTACAGATTCAAGAAAAATTCTATTCTTCTCCATTTCCAAAACCTACTTTTCTACATCCCTCTTCAACCTTTTTTTAATTCCTTTCTTCATACTTTGTTGTCTCTCACATGCAAGAAAGTAATCCGGACAAAACAAAACTACATCGTCAAGTCTCTTATCATTACCAAAAGGGAATCTTTGAGTGGGCTTATGGGCCTGTTTTGTTTGATAAAATGCAGGTGGTACGATGGGGAGAGTTTAACATGATAGAGGGTGAAAGACGTCTACTAGCGAATGCACTGCTTGACATCTCCAATCAACGTTTTGTTCTGCTCTCAGAGTCATGTATTCCTTTGTTTAATTTCTCTACCATCTACAATTATCTAATGAACTCAACCCAAACCTTTGTGGAAGCTTATGATTTGGCTGGTGCCGTGGGACGTGGCCGGTACAACCCTAGAATGAGGCCACTAGTTAAGCTATCTCAGTGGAGAAAGGGGTCTCAATGGTTCCAAATAGACCGTGACCTCGGCACTGAAATAGTCTCCGACCGCCGATATTTTCCGGTGTTCAAGAGGTATTGCAGGCCCCCATGTTATGGTGATGAGCACTACTTGCCCACGTTGGTTAGTATCAAATTTTGGAAGAGGAACTCAAACAGAACCTTGACTTGGGTTGATTGGTCAAAGGGTGGACCTCATCCATCAAGGTATCTCAGAACTGATGTAACTATGGATTTTCTCAAGAGGCTAAGGCATGGAACCAAATGTAAGTACAATGGGAAGACCACCAATGTTTGTCATTTATTTGCAAGAAAGTTCACACCTCAGGCTTTGGATAGACTGCTTAGGTTTGCTCCAAACTTAATGCAATTCAATTAATTTGTGTTTGCACATATATATGATCTTTTTGATTTCCAAAATTCATTTATATTTAGCATATGTATAGACACACATATTGTGTAATCCAGTTTCATGTGTTGACTATATATGCCTATATTTTTTATTTTATTTGTGTAACTAATTAATTAAAAACAATTAATTCTTCAATTCTCTATTTTATTGTTCAGATATAATCTAATAATATTCTACTCTCTTTCTTTATTGTTATGTTTTTCTCGTAATTAAGTTTGTTTTCTTTTTAAAATCTCATTCCACCCACACCCCAATATGATTTGAACCTGAAAATCCAGTCTCACCGACTGTCCCATTGCATGTCTATGATAATTGGTAAAGGACAATTCAATTTCTTTTGTTTAGAAATTAAAGCAGAGATGTTTTGTTCGTAGACAATATTGGCTATTAGCGAACATAATACATTTTTTATTGGCCATAATTTTCCATCGTCAAGGTCAGTTTCTCTTTCTCGTATAAATAGTACGGAGGATGGGATCTACTCGTAAGGAACATCTCCATCATAAGTGTCCATCTCTCTCAATCTTCCATTTCATTGTCAAGTGTCTCTTTTTATTATATTTTATTTCTGGGAAGTGAACAAGGATGGAGAGTGGGAAAATCAATCACTTGAAATTGTACTGTGTTAAAAAAATTTCCCGTAATAAAATTGACATCAAATATATATATATATTCACCATTTGCCACAATTCAATTTGATGGATCTCTATTGTAAACAAGTAAATTTTTATTTTTTATTTTTCAGATTAAGTTCATAAAAGATTTTACTAAAAAATTTAGATGAAATTATTTAATATTTTTTTTTTAATTTTTGAACTTTGTGAAAAAAATTGAAATTTTAGTAAAATCTCTTCTGAACTTAATTTGAAAAAATATGGATTTTTTTTTTTACAAGTTTTACTTAATCTGAATTTTTTTTATCTTCTTGAATTTTGTGAATTTTTTTTAAAAATAGTTATTTAAAAATAAAAAAAACTTATTTTTTAGAAACTGCTATTTTCATATTCAATTTTGTTAATATCACACCTTATTTATTATTTAAATATAACATAAACTAATTTACTATCATTTAATATAAAATTTTTTTAGTCAATTATAAAAACCCTCATTTAATATAAATTTTTTTTAGTCAAAGTTAAAAACTTTCTATATTAATTGAAGGTAATTTAATCTATATCATATTTGGACATTAAATAAGGTGTGTCATTAGCAAAATAAGGTGTAATAATAGTGACTCCCTATTTTTTCTGTTATTGTGTTAATTATGACTTAATTATGTTTATAGTTATTTAACAATAAAAAAAACTAATTTCTATATACCACATTAGAATGATAACAATAAAAAAGCTAATTTATCTATGCCACGTCAACATACTGTGAGGTTGACTAACGAGAGAATTAAAATTGCTAAACTCACGAAAATACAAGGAACAAATAGTTAAGTTTTAAAATAAGATGAGTGACTTGTAAGAATCATTTAAATATGAGGACTAAAAGTGAAATTAAACCTTTTGAGAATATGAGTTTGGCATTTGGCATCTTTCACCTATATGATATTTGGAAGTTCTTAAACTACTGAAATCGCTCTCACAACTTATGAGTTTTATGTTTAGAAGTTCTTATTTTATTTTCAAAAATGTAATTTTTATTGTTATCGTTGGTTTGATTTCTATGTTATATTATATTAGAAATGTACATAAAAGATACATCAATACTGGTGTTAGTCAAATAAAATTTTCTTCCAAGCAAGAAATCGAAGTACAAATCCTTTGTTAATTTTATATAATAACACATAATAAATTACATTAGATTAGATTAGATTAAATACTAGATATCATTGAAAGGAATGGGTAATAATTCTATTTAGTTGAAGTATATACCAGTCCAAACTAAAAAACTCATATATCTTAATTCATATTTCGTAGTGCATGTCCTATGGACCCGAGAGAGATGAAAACAAAAAGGACGAATTTACAGAGTCCTATATTTTATATTAATTGAAACATTACGCAGAAACTGCTTGATGGTTTCACTTGAGCTTCATAAACTCTTGTCAATTGTATACTAGATAATATACACATCACTCACCATCATGCTTGGAAACTATATATGCTAATTCACTCTTTTGTTTGTATTACCTGTTCCCTTTTCGGCGAAACTGTTCTTCGCTTGTGTCCAAAAGATTTAGGTGAGGGAGACCAAAAATAAAAATGAGATTAATAAAGAGGACGTGTTTAGCACCGCGTAATTACTGTTATTAATTAGTCTAACTGTGGAAAATGGAAAAATTTTCCAGTCAAAATGAAAAGGATTAGTCTCTTCGTTTCTTGGCCAAATTTGAGAGGGCCTTGAGGGCGTGCCATGTGGAGGGACATGAAGCTCTCAAATGGGTGTAATAGGGACTAGTGTCCCACACTGCCATGGAGACAGGAAAGAGCTGCCAAACTTCCATTTTCCAATTTCATAATTGGACCGCTCGCATACCTCATAACTCCCTTTTGCTCTTTTTTGTCTGCTCTCAAGCAACAGTGCTACTATTAGACATTGATTTTCAAATCTTTACACTCACAACAAAAGGATTCACCTGCGAATTCTAGTGACATCTTTTTATGGAAGAGTCACTATTAATTTGAGGGAATATTAGAATAATTACTTGGTTTTCTATGCCCTTTTTTTTTTTCTTTCTCCCACCCTCCCCCTCCCTTTTCATTTATTCCACACTCCATAAAAAGTTGTTGAAAGGGGAGGAATATATGAGTTTCTACATCTAGTTAATGGCCCATTTCTTTATTAATCCTCCTTGTTTTAGTGGCCAGCAAACAAGACCATACATCTAGTTAATAGTTGAAAACAGTTTTCAAAGTTGAAAGAAAGAATTTCTATCAGGAAAAAAGTTAAAAAGTAACCTTTAAACAAATACTAACAAAGAATCATTTGTTAGCTGCTATGTAAATAACAAATGAGTTTCTTGTTTTCGTACATGGCTTTAAAAGTTTTGCTGATAGTGAGCTTTGGTCACCATCGATTGAGGGACCCAACACGGATTCGATCCTTCCTAGAAACAGGTAGATTGACCAAATTTAAAATTATGGGAGTACTGTTCAAACCATAAAAGACGGAAAAAAAAAAAGAAACAAAAATAAATCACTATATGCCAATAACGTGTGTGGAAAATGTTAGGATATAAAATAAGATCTATAAGAAGAGATAAGTTTTTAGGATGTGAAGGTAGTATGGAGTAAGAAAAAATATCTAGTTAAATGATCAAGTTTGTTACTAACAATTTAAGTTTTATGATTAAATTAATTCTTAATTAAAAAAATATTCAAAAAGGATGGTTTGATTTTTATACCATTCAATCTTGAATCAAAGGATTTCCAATATTTGCGGGTCCTAGTTGCCCTATTAGCTTATATCTTCCTTATGAGAGAAAAAGAGAGGGCAGGAGATTGATTGACTTTAGATGGCTGTTGACGTCAAAGTCGTTACATCATATGTCTAGGCCACAACGTTGCTTGGCTATTTCCTCCGACATTCCAAGAAGCTTCTTTTTCACGCAACCCAAGTATTATAGTCTAATACCTTATAGATATAAAAGCGGATGCCCTCTTCGGTTCTTCCCTCATCTCACTCAGACCTCTGATTAATACCAATCTCTGAATCTTAGCTGCTGAAATCTTGGGAAAAATGGCTGCCAAACGGTTTTTTGATGATTCTGATCCTGACCCAGATACGCCAACCGACAAACGCATGAGACCTACTACTACTAGACCTTCTTTTGCTTCGTATGTGTACTCCATCTCATCGAACTATATTTCTTTACTTGCTCTTCTTTCTTCAACTTCTAAATTCATTTATGAAGCTTAATTAAGTACTATGCTTCAATCTTGTTTAACTGCTTTCTTCCATCTACAAAAACCTTCATCTAATTAACTCTTACTTCTCATGCATCAATTCTTGACAGGGTAATAGGAGAAGTGGTTATGGTGAAAAACTTGCAGAACCTTTTCTCAGGCTTGGAACCTTTGCTTAGAAGAGTGGTAAGTTAACTATTATACTTAATTTTCTCTGAGATAGATATGTATATTTGGGTTATAAGTTTGGTTCACCCGTGCAAGTGGGTTTTTTATACTAATAAAAAGCAAATAACAACCATATTATGCACAACTTGTCTAAAAGTTACTACTTAATTTGCTAGGATTAATTTGTTGTTCATTTGGTGTAGTTGTCTAACCAAACTCCCTTTCTTGATTAGGTGAATGAAGAGGTAGAGCGTGCTATGCGACATTGTTGTCCACGCTCAATAACTAGGTCTCCTTCTTTGCGAATACAAGCCATGGAGCAACCATCAAGCTTGCAGTTAATATTCAGCAAGAAGCTTTCGCTACCTATATTCACTGCTAGCAGGATACTAGACATTGATGGGAACCCTATCACCATCATTCTTGTTGACAAGAACGGTGATCAAATGGTTCCCACAAGTCTCCCTCACCCGATCAAGCTCGAAATCGTGGTTCTTGACGGAGATTTTCCACCTGGGGATACTGAGGCATGGACTAGTGAGCAATTCAATAGTCACATAGTGAAGGAGAGAACCGGGAAGCGACCATTGCTTACCGGAGAGTTGAACATCACCATGAGGGATGGAATTGCACCAACTGGGGACATTGAGTTTACTGATAACTCTAGTTGGATTAGGAGCAGGAAATTTAGGGTTGCGGTGAGAGTGGCTACAGGGAGCACTCTAGATGTCCGAATTCGTGAAGGCATGACTGATGCATTTGTTGTAAAGGATCATCGGGGAGAATGTGAGTATTATCAATTTGAATATATATAATACTATCCAATGCCCTAATTTGCATTATTTTTTAAACATATTTTCTGCTATTTGCAAGCATGATTATCTAAGGTAAATGTAGATTATGGCCAACTGAATGTTTTTCTATGTTTGGATATATATGAACTATTCTTGATTAAATGATTGCATATTATACTCCTTACATTCTAGTGGTCTTTGATGTATATATATATATATATGAAGCTCTGACCCTTTTTTCACTTCAACTTACTCATGATTAATAATATCAACCATTATTTATTAGTTAGTTGGTACACAAGTGCCCTTTTGTTTATATATATATAGGTAATAGGCTGTTGAAAACTAGTAATCAAAGTTAATATATAAAATTCTTTAATCTTCATATTTGTGTCTGAAAACTATATATGAATTCAGATTCTTAAATTTAATCCCCATTATTGTTATCTTGAGCCCAAGTTGCATATGCCACAAGAATAAAAAAAAAAAATTAAAAAGCATAAAAAGTCATAAAACATTTTTAGACTAAATTATGCATATATTGAGAGAGTATAAACTATAAAGTTGGGATGATTAATGAGGTTCCACTTTGACTAAATTAAACATTAACTTTACACTTTAAATTAATGGAATTGCTGGTGCCTTCAATAACCATATAGGGTTCCCTTTCACCCTTTCGAATAAGTAAAGGATTATCATCCTACTTCTTTTCTTGTGTTTGGATCTCTTTTATCATGACTATAAGTAGATAGTGATTGTTTGGTCAAACATACAGCTAAGAGCATTGCATAATATCTTAATAGTTACTCATGGTCCCACTAATGCAACCATTTAGTGAAAAAAAATAAAAAATAAACCTGCAAGATAATCCTCACGTACCTATTGATGCAATGAACTCTTGCGAATACTTTTCTTTTCTATATTATCTTAATTTCTACTTCAATTAAATTTTGCAATTTGCTGGACTTGGATCTCAGTCAATGGTTTCAAAACCCTGTGGTCAAAAGCACGATCTAGTGGTATTTAATTTGAACTAATTAGCGATAGTTTATTTTTTTGTTTGTAATTCTCAAACTAATTAACCTTATATTTAATGTTCAGTTAAATTTATAATGGTACCCAAAATTTGTATTGTGTGGGTTTAAAAGTAGCTTATATTCGTATATATGTATACTTTATGTCTATATTTGTTATTAATCAAATTTATTTTTATAAATTTGAAGTGTACAAAAAGCACCATCCACCAATGTTGCATGATGAAGTTTGGCGCCTAGAGAAGATTGGGAAAGATGGTGCTTTCCACAAAAAGTTATCTGAAGAGGGAATTAAAACAGTGCAAGACTTTCTCAAGCTGTCCGTGGTTGACCCTAATAAACTCAGAAAGGTATGTATATATATATATATATATATCAACATTGCCATTAATTTCTCTATTCTAATAGCTAGATCCAGCAATATATTGATTCTTACTTACGAAATGGAACTAACTGTTTCTTGAATAAAATAGGTTTTAGGGATTGGGATGTCAGATAAAATGTGGGATGCGACAATCAAGCACGCAAAGACTTGCAACATGGGAAACAAGCAGTATGTGCACCGTGGATCTCATTTCACTATGCTTCTGAATCCCGTCTGCCAATTGATTAGAGCTGAAATCAATGGCCAGATTATTCCCACCAGAGAGCTGAGCAATATGAATAGGGTACGAGAAATAGAACCAATCTAGTTCTACTCATTAATTAGCTATAGCATCAATTTATAGATTATATATACTAGCTAGCTATTAGTTATGATCAGTGATTAATCTTCTAATGTATGTTATTGGTGACTTGCAGAGCTATATAGAGAAATTGGTGAGAGATGCATATATGAGATGGAATACCTTGGAGGAAATTGATGCACTTTTGAGTGATAACATCGCCTTATTAACACAAGGTATTTTAAGAAGATTTTTTTTTTTTTTTTTTTGGGTTGGAATTTTGTATTCAGTTGTAGTTAGTGATAATATACGTGAAAATGATTGAATAGGTCAAAGTATGGAGCAATATCCAAACAACAACAACCATCAATCATTGATAGTGTCATATGAGCAAAACGATTACTTTGAGGATAAATCATCAATAGAGGTGACAGGATATGGACCAAGCACTGCGTCTGGCTCTGGCTCTGGCTCTGGCACTGGCACTGCACAAGTTGGGTGTAACGAGTGGGCTATGAATTCTACATATGCAACAACATCATCATTCGGGAGTGGCATTGCTTATAGCTTCTCAGAGTCACAATCTGATGGTGATATAACCCCTTCAACTAGGTGGAATTAGGTCTACTTGTTTCTGCTGTATATATAGTAAGAACTAAGAAGAGGAATTAGGCTGTGTCAAGTGTGTAGCTAGCCCATCACAAAACTCCTTCCTCCCTGTCATGGACTGGGTTGGGCTTTTCCTTTTCTCTTTCATATTGTCATCAATAGCTAGATCTTAGTGTAGTACTAGGCCCATTTTAAGTGTGTGAATGATGGGCCGGGCTCCTTTCCTTCAAAATTCAACCTTCCCTTTCTTGGGCTAGTGTTGCATTATCACCAAAATGTTCAAACTTTCAACAGTCACAAAGTGCTTGTAATGCAACATAACATCTTTTTCCCCCTCTTATGACTTATGGGTTATGAATGTAACATAACATCTGNTGTCATGGACTGGGTTGGGCTTTTCCTTTTCTCTTTCATATTGTCATCAATAGCTAGATCTTAGTGTAGTACTAGGCCCATTTTAAGTGTGTGAATGATGGGCCGGGCTCCTTTCCTTCAAAATTCAACCTTCCCTTTCTTGGGCTAGTGTTGCATTATCACCAAAATGTTCAACAGTCACTTTACAGCAACAGAAAAACTTTCAACAGTCACAAAGTGCTTGTAATGCAACAAAACATCTTTTTCCCCCTCTTATGGGCTATGAATGTAACAAAACATCTGCAATGCAATTCTCCTATTTGGTTTTCTTTTCCACTTTTTTGGGTTTTGGGTTGGAACGAAGATGTTCATTTTGCACAGGTTTAAATTTCTGATTTATTATAATAAAATTACTCAAATTCTTCACTATTAAAATATACCTTACGACTTATGTGCTTTTTAGGTTTAACTGTTAACATATAGAATGGCAATGGGGTCTTGTAATTTTTCAGTGGACTCAACTAAACTTGAAGGCTGCCAAATGTGTATGTATGAAATTTTGTTAAGTGAACTGTTTAATAAGAGATTTTGAGAGAAAAAATATTTAAACCCACTATCCTAACCTCAAATTACGAAACGGTTTTAAGTCGTGTTCATGGTCAACGGATCCAGTCAATTGGATTTTTTTTTTGGACGAATTGAAAGTGAGACATGTGTTAGGGCAATAATTTAATTAGGAATTGTGATGCTATAATTACAGAAGATCATGCAACTATCAACTCCACAAGGCAGATTATAATGGTTTGTACAGATTAAGCCAACTCCTAAATGTGTACCTTCAGTGCGTTTGATATAATTGAAGGGAGAAAAGTTAGTGGAATAATAGCTTAATAACAATATAAATATTACTCCAAATATTATTAGGCACTTTATTTTGTGTTTTTTTTTTTTACNCATACATAAAAAAAAAAAAAAGAGTAAATTTTATTTTTTCAAATGTTGCTTTATTTGTCAATTAGGTTATAAATTAGTTAATTACAAGACTCTCATCACAAATAGAAGATCCCTTATTTCTAGGTTAAGAAAAAAAAATGTTAGTAGTAAATAAGAGACTTGAAATCCTTTTTCCTTTTTTATTTTTTATTTTTTTGTAGATTGTAAATAGTACAGCCAAAATAAGTTGTTTCAAGCTGGACAGAGTTGCTACACTCAAGGAGTAAATAATGCTCCAGCTAAAATTGGCCCCATGCTTTTGATCTTACCCACTAGTTTGATGCATGTCTTCTCATTTTGAAAGGGATGGCAATGACACCCTTATTCATCGGGTATCTACGTAGTCTAGACATAAACTTGTCCAACCATTTCTGTACTTTCATCCGTACCAAACATTTGACAAATGTTTAGAAGTTTATTGGCAGTTTTAGTCTCCAATTTTATTGAAACTTATGAATTAGTCTTCTATTTTTAAAACTTAATAATTTGGTTCATGTATTTTAGTAAGTTTAACAGTTTTAGTCATTCTATTAATCAATCTAATAGTTAACCAAACGGCATGTTGACATGATACAAATATTTATATGTCACATTAGCATGATAACAATAAAAAAATTAATTTATTTATGTCACGTCAACATGTTGTTAGGTTGACTATCGAAATAACTAAAACTATCAAACTCACTAAAATACAAAGACTAAATCGTTGAGTTTTAAAAATAAAAAATTGACTCATAAGACTTAGTAAAATAAGGGACCAAAACTGCCAATAAACCATATTTAGATATGAAGTTCTACATGCACAATATGTCAATATTACACCTCACCATAACGTCAAACCCATATCACTATATTTTTAATTTTTTTTTAAAGGTCAGATATTTTTATATACTAAGATTCAGTCTCTTTTCATACAGGCAAATCCTTTACATCACCTCATGCATTCAAGACAATTTGTTTCTCTATTGTTAGCCATAAGATTTAAACTTTAATTAATTTATTATATTTTTATCATCAAGCTAAATCCTTAAATTTTATTGTATCTTAGATTTATTCATTGGTAAATGGTCTTACTCAATACTTAATTATATAATTTCTTTTAGAAGGTTTTTTTACATATTAAGAAAGTATATGATACCTTTTTTATGTGACAATATAACAATTACTCATATAAAAATATTTAATTTTAATTATTTATTTTTTTACATTAACGATTTTCATACTATTACATCAAAGAAATATTATATATTTGATATAACAATATGACAACTATTAATGTAAAAATATTTAATTTTAACTATTTATTTTTAATAATCAAAATTAAATATTTTTTACATTAACGACTTTTATAAAAAAAAATATTATATACCTATATGAGATAAAATCGTATTTTTTACATTACAATCATATAGTTAACGAGATTGGGTCAGTGTGAACATCAAAAGTAGACAAAAGTCACAAAATGCCGGTGCTCGACAAATTGACTTTTGCTTGTGGAAAGTTGCCAAACCTCCTGCGCCAAGAAAACTCCATTTCTTTGCCTAGAAATTTCCCGTGTCAAGTCAAAGACTAGAAAAGCTTGATCCTTTTCCTACTCTAACCATTTCATTACATAAACTCAGCCAAATTGTGAAGTGTGTCCATCCAACAACGGAAACAATAGTACCTAATGTTGAAACTGGTATACTTTCTGTTTGCTCTGTTTCTATTGTTCATCAATTCCTGTGCTATCAACTCTACTTCTTGTCACACTGACCGCTGCAGAAATGGACCTGAGATCAGATATCCATTTTGGCTGTCCCAAGGCTCCCCTCCCGACCAATATTGCGGTTATCGGGAATTCGGCCTTATTTGCTCCGACACCGGCCACCCCATTTTCTCTCCACCACCAGGATTATACTACTATGTCAAAGAAATAGACTACGTTAATCATAGTATTCACCTCGTTGATTTTGATACTGCAAACCAAACATGTCCAAGGGCACTTCACGAATTTCCCATTGGAAGTTTACCCCTTTCTCACTCCCCCTTAAATTTGAACCTCAGTTTCCACTACAATTGCTCTTCTCACCCTTCTGATGTATCGTCCATAAGGTGTTTGAGGTCTGGCGTCAATGAATCCTTTGTGTTTTTTATGGGGAATGAGACTAATGGATTTCAGTGGAATCAGAATTGTCAGGAGAATGTTATGGTGACGGTGTTGAAGGATCAGATTACAAGTAATGGGTTGATGAATCAATTTGCTGGGGCCATGAACGAAGGGTTTGTGCTTGATTGGCAAACAAGTAATGGTTGCAAGGAGTGTGAGGCTTCTGGTGGGTTCTGTGGCTACAATAATACCAGAAAGGAGATTTTGTGCTACTGTAAGGATGGCAGCGTACGAAGCAATGACTGCAAAGGTACATTTCATGCATAAATTGACCTTACTTCTCTTTCTCACTCTTAAATTGAATGTTGTTTTCTGGAATAGAGAGTTTAAGAGACAAATTTTGGATCAAAATGAGAGTTCCATGACCTGGCTTGCATTTATCTGCTGTCGGAGCACACTACAGTTTCATATCTTCCCTCACACTATGCATTTAGCATACCCCTTTCCACAATTTTCCTGAAATACTGTTACATATTGGCTTCTGATTCCCAAGCTTTATGGTTTTGCAACACCACCATTAACTTGATTGTTTATAAAAGAAATCACAAGTTAACAAGTGTGTTCTGTTATTTGATTATGCTCTGTTTTGGTGGCAGGGGGAGGAGGAAGCAGGATTCATTTAACAAAGATAGGTACGTTATGTAATTTAATTCTCAAATTATATCCTCTTTTCTCATTTCCTTCACACAATTGTCATCGGTTGGTCATAAAAGAAACATACCAGAGGAAAAATGGAGAAAATGGTAATGACTAGACCTTCAAAGCATTATTTACTGCTCATTAGATATTCAAGTATATTATGCAGGAGATTTTTCGAGTATACAAGATGAACTGAAATACAAACTCATGAGACTAATATAAATATATATAGCTGATGATCATTACCTATCCGATTAATTGTCACACAGAATCCAAGCTCCTCATAAAAGAGAAAAGTTCTAATTCACACATTGTAAACACATTAAAAACTGAACCTTTATATGAAACATCAAAGTGCCCCATGTTTATGTTATGGAACTGAAAGACTCTGCAATAGAGCTCCATCATTTGAATTAGCTTCTATTTCTACTTGCAGGTTTAATAGCAACCAGTGGTATTGGAGCACTCCTAATATGTACGGTTCTTTGTTATTTTAGACGTAAATTATTATTAGTTTTGAACTTACGGCAGATGACGAAGGATGATCAGGACATTGAGACCTTGATCAGAAACCATGGACCTCTATCCATAAAAAGATATACATTCTCAGACATCAAGAAAATAACCAACTCTTTTGAAGTCAAACTAGGAGAAGGGGGTTATGGTGTTGTATACAAAGGATATCTAATCAACAGTTTCCCTGTCGCTGTGAAGGTACTGAATGCTTCCAAAGGTAATGGTGAAGATTTTATCAACGAAGTTGTAAGCATCAGCAAAACTTCTCATGTAAATGTTGTCAATCTCCTGGGCTTTTGTTTGGAAGCTCCCAAGAAAGATCTTGTCTATGAATACATGCCCAATGGATCACTTGAAAAGTTCATATACAACAAAGATTCAGAAACCAATCCACCCTTGAGTTGGGAGAGCTTACATCAAATTGCAGAAGGCATAGCTAGAGGATTGGAGTACTTGCATCGGGGTTGCAACACTCGGATTTTGCATTTTGACATAAAACCCAACAATATCCTTTTGGATAAGAACTTTTCCCCGAAAATAGCAGATTTTGGGCTGGCTAAGCTCTGCTCAAAGACAAACAGTATCATCTCAATGTTGGACGCCAGAGGAACAGTTGGATATATTGCTCCAGAAGTATGGAACAGAACCTTTGGAGGAGTCTCACACAAGTCTGATGTGTATAGTTATGGGATGATGATTCTGGAAATGGCTGGAGGAAAACAGAACAGAACCAGTGAAGTAAATGATACAAGTGAGATATATTTTCCCCACTGGATATATAGACATGTTGAGGTGGGCAGCAATATAGTATGGAAAGGTGCTACAACTACAGAGGAAAATGAAATTGCAAAGAAAATGATTATAGTGGGATTGTGGTGCATACAGACAATCCCATCAGATAGGCCTCCCATGAGTAGGGTGATTGAAATGTTAGAAGGGAGCTTACAACAGTTAGAAATCCCACCAAAACCTTTTATATTTTCTCCTCAAAAAACTGAAGTGAAATCTTCTACTGCTAATGGGCAGGATTCATCTTCCTCTTGTACTTTAATAGATTAGATAGACTTCTTTCTTTGGAAAAAAAATAAAATCAACTTGGTGGATTGTAAAATGTTAAGTTGGAGCATCTGTTCAAGCTGGACAAAAGACATCGAGGAATAATTCAATTCATCAGTTTTGCGATGACATCTAATCCACAATCTAGAGAAATTTCCAAACGTATAAAAAGAAAAAAAAAAAAAAAAAAAAAAAAAAAGGAATTCTTGCTGTGGCCAATACTTTATTCTATGTTTTGTCATTTGATAGGTGTTATTACGCTGCAAACATTTTAAGACCCAGGCATAAAAGAGGTATCTGAATAGGACAAATTTGACATCTTAGTGCCATTTTAGTTATGTTTGACAAGATACTACAATAGTACTTAAACTCCTGTGCTTGACCAAAAAAGGTTCAACTAAGGTGTTTTGAGCAATTTTAAATGCAAGCACTGCGTAAATTTATAATTTATGATCATCTAATACATTTAATCAATAATAGAAATCAATATAGATTTACAAATTTTAAAAAGTTAGAAACTTTATATGATAAATATTGCATATTTGAACATGTGTTTTCTAGCCAAAGAGTTAGAGTTCAATTATTTAATTAATTACAATTGACCCCTTTTTTTAAAAAGAAAATTATAACAAGAACTCCTCAAACCAATTGAACTGTGACCGGTTCACCGGTGTATCACTTACACCTGCCGGTTTGACAATGCACATAAATCTTTTGAAAAACTCAGCTTAGTTTTGGTTGTTCCCGTGTTCCGGGAAGCATGTGTCCTTTTTTTCCATTAAAAAAATTTGTGGTGCCATTAAAGACGTCAACAATGAAGCTCGATCTTTTGTTTTATTTTGAATCCAATTTGTGAATAGTGCTCCTCCTTACAAGTACCAACCACTAGGACTATATGTTCCTCCTTTTCTCCCCTTTCCCTTTCCCCTCAAAAGAGTACTATGCTCCTCTCATTTGCGTTCAAAACTTGCAGTTGAAACTTAAACATGCTTGCTAGGCAATTCGTCAATGGCCATTAATTAATATCACCCCCACAAGCCCACCCTTTGTAATCATGGATACCCATATTATTCCCTTCCTTACATCCATAGTCACCATCTGTATCTTGTTTACCACTTTGCCACAATCTTATTCTCAAGAAAATTGCAGCCTATCATACAGTTGCGGCAACCTCAAAAACATCTCTTATCCATTCTGGGGAGAGAACCGACCCCGTTTTTGTGGCAGCCAAGGGTTCAAGCTCAAGTGCCTGCATAATCAGACCACTTCAATTCAAGTTGGCTCACAGAATTTCAAAGTGCTTGAAATCAATGAAACTTCTTTCACCATGCGAATGGTGCGAACGGACATTGCCTATGATGTTTGTGCTTCCAATTTTAGTAACACTTCTTTGAGTGGCAGCCCCTTCAGTTTTCTCTCCACAGTTCAAAACCTCACCATATTGTATAACTGCTCCTCCGAGGTTTCAATTGTCGTAAACAACAGTTTTACGTGCCGGAATGATACTAATAGGTGTGCTTTCTGTGGGAACGAAACTCTGTTGCAGCAACTCACAAACCGCGGGGTTAGTGTTAAAGTGCCGGTGTTGAAGGATGTTCAACTAGTGGATGCACTGAACAAGGCTTTGGATGAAGGGTTTGAAGTGGAGTATAGTGCTCACTCATCTGAGTGCACAAGATGCAGGGAATCTGGAGGACTATGTGGTAGTGTCATGAATGATACATCTCGATTTCTTTGTCACTGCCATGATGGAAGTCATGCTTCATCGTGTTCTGCCAACAGAAGTATGTCTTTTTTCTTCTCAAGTTTCTTGAATAGCTCTGCTACATGGTCCACATGCATTTGATTTTGGTCATTAATTATAAGTTTCNGTTCAACTAGTGGATGCACTGAACAAGGCTTTGGATGAAGGGTTTGAAGTGGAGTATAGTGCTCACTCATCTGAGTGCACAAGATGCAGGGAATCTGGAGGACTATGTGGTAGTGTCATGAATGATACATCTCGATTTCTTTGTCACTGCCATGATGGAAGTCATGCTTCATCGTGTTCTGCCAACAAAAGTATGTCTTTTTTCTTCTCAAGTTTCTTGAATAGCTCTACTACATGGTCCACATGCATTTGATTTGGGTCATTAATTATAAGTTTCATGCACATTGTTTTAGCTAGAGATGGGTTTGATATTGATTAGTGTATTAGTGTGCCATTTTGATAAGACGAAGAGGAAGATGAAATTGACAACTCAAATGCCTGTTAAGATTATTATTGTGCATGGTTAGGATGAGGTGGGAATGCGAATGTTGCTTGCTTTGCTGCATGAAATGTGCTGGACAAGTAAAATTGGTGTTATGATTTTGTATTAATTTACTTAGGCATGATCAATTGATTGCTCCTTAAATCCAGCTAAGTCTAGCAACCTAGTTTTGAAAATCATATACCTCGGTGCTGTTATGGGCGTAAACAAATCATAGAAAAAAATGAATGCCTAGGGGGCAGTGAGGAAGGGAAGAAAATACACATATTTATAACCGTAAAATATTTCATTAAAATATTCACATGTGAAATGCTTGTACAGTATTTCCTGGCAAAACATAGTTTCTAAATAAAAACTATATATGTCAAAAAGTCAATCTAATAATTAAGAAGCCAAACATAAACTAAACGCGTGAATAAAAAATGGTAAGGAGCCCTAGTGATGATAAAGAAAGGAAGTTGTGAAAGTAAGGAGCGAGAAATGTGATTATGGCGGGAAGAAAAAATGGTGCATCAAATGTAAATAAAATTTTAATTTTTAAATTACACTTACCAATTTATAATTGTAATTATTTTATATAAAAATCATTCAAATAGGATGAGGATTTTTTTAAAAAAATAGTACAAATTCAGATTAAAAAAGACTATCTCTAGCATATTTTTATTATTAATAATAAGAAATAATGCCTTTAATTTAAGTTTTATAAGTCAATAGATCATGACAAAAAATTTGGTGGTACTTCCTTTTGTTGACTTAGTGACAAGAGCATATAAGACAAGGCATGGTGGTTAAAATATGGTGCTTTTCTTTGAAGAATGGCTCTTACGAGTGTGGTTGAGATTGTTTTAAGAATCTGCACATTGAATTTGAAGGGTACTTCCTTTTGTTGACTTAGTGACTAGGCTACTTTGCAAATAGCCAAGGCAAAAAAAAATAGAAAAATAAATAAATAAAATTAGTCTACAATTTGCTCCCTGCATTTTCATTCATTGAATTTTCTATTTTTGCGCCTCCTTCTGATTAATTGGATTCTTCTTCTAGAGGGACGATCTCTAGCATGCACATTCCCACATATCTTGTTATCTAGTATCTAACTTATTATATTTTCTTTTTCCTCTTATTGTTATCTTCCCGAGATGCTAGCTAACTTACATATATACGCATGCATAAGTGGCACCTTATTAATTGTAGTCCTAAAAGTTTTAAACTGGTATTTAATCAAAAGCTTATGTGACTTCTCAATGTTGTTTCACATAATATTTATTAAAGCATGCATGAGAGATGGAATTGAAAATCAGTCACCAATTAATCATTATATTTATTCCTACACCATAAGGCATTAATACACTCTTCTGCTCTGCTGTGTTTTGGTGGCAGGTCCAAAGAACACCGTGTTGAAGCTGGTTTTAGGTATGATAACCCTCTCAATTAATCCAACTCTCTATCTCTTTCGCAAGCAAAGCTAGCAACAAAAGTTTAATTCTCATTTATTTTCCTTGAGTTGAGAATATTCACAAGAATGATCACATCACAGTGTCCTTTGTTTTTCTGCTCACAGGTTTCTTAGGTACTGGAATTGGACTACCTCTTATCGCCGTCATAATCTGCCGTAACAAAGCTAAGGTGTGGATGTTTTTCAAAACAAAATTTGGCAAGAATAAAAGGAATGATCAAAATCTTGAAGCCTTCCTTGTAAGTCAGGGGCCTCTACCTCTTAAAAGATACAAGTTCTCAGATGTCAAGAAAATCAGTGACTCTTTCAAGGATAAATTGGGACAAGGTGGTTATGGTGCGGTATACAAAGGAAAGCTGCCCACTGGTTGCTCTGTAGCTGTGAAGATACTAAATGAATCCAAAGGGAATGGTGAAGAATTTATGAATGAGGTTGTTACCATCAGCAAAACTTCACATGTTAACATTGTCACCCTGCTTGGCTTTTGTTTTGAAGGCAGCAAGAAAGCTCTCATTGAATATATGCCCAATGGTTCACTTGAAAAGTTCGTTTTCAATAAGGGAGCTGAAACAAGTCCATCCTTGAGTTGGGAAAATTTGTACCAAATCTCAATTGGGATAGCGCGAGGACTTGAGTACTTGCACAAGGGATGCAACACAATGATTTTGCATTTTGACATAAAACCACATAACATCCTTTTGGATGAAAATTTGCATCCCAAGATCTCATATTTTGGACTTGCTAAGCTCAGGGAAGAGAGCATTATTTCATTGTCAAATGCTAGAGGGACAATTGGATATGTAGCACCAGAAGTATGGAATAAAAGTTTTGGAGGGGTTTCGCATAAATCTGATGTTTATAGCTATGGAATGATGCTGCTAGAAATGGTTGGAGGACAGAAGAATATTAATGTTGAAGCTAGTCATTGTTGAAATAGTTTGTAAATATGCTTATAATTAACCAAGTCCCACATTGGTTAAATTAGAGTATGTAAAAAACTTTATAAATACAAACTAAAGTTATAAAGTAACTTTAGTTAAACGGGGATTCTATGATACTACATAAGTATGTCATACTACACTGACGTGGCAAACATACGTAATTTTTATATTTTATTGAATATAAATATAATTTATTTTATTTTCTCAAATAAATTTAAAACAGTTAATTTGTATACGTGTCATTCTCATATTGGTTAATCTCATGTAGTATGACATACTACATAAATATGAAAAGTATCTAAGAAACCTCCTTAGTTAAATGGGCACATGCCCATTTGGCAAGCCTAAATAGCCTAGCAAGACAAAGTCCATTAATGACACTTGGTTTTAAAATCGATTTGACAAATATTTTAACATTGGTTTTAATATCTTGACTGAACCGGGTTGGGTCGGTTTGACCCGATTCGGATTGTAGTTAATTAAATTAACAGGTTCAGATGAATAAACTCGAATAGACTGTTGTGTCTGTTTCGAACAGACTGTTGTGACTATTCCGAACAGACAATTGTGATTATTCCGAATAGACAATTATGTCTATTCCAAATAGACAATTATGTCTGTTAATTTTTGACTAATTATATTTGTTCATTAGTGTCTTTTCAACTCTATAAAAGGGAACACCCTAATGCAGAAGAATTCACTTTTTCATTGAGAGTTTTTTGAGGGCTTTGTTGTATCCTGGGGTAACTTGCTTTTGTAGAGAAGCAATATTACACTCAAGACAGTGTAATTGTTCACCCCTCAAAACCAACCTAGTTAGTCTCCATTATCGTTTTCCTAACAATTTGAGTGTAATAATTTATAATGGAGGATGTTACTACTTCTACTGTAAAGTTGCAAGATTCTATGAAACTCAATCAGTTTGATGGAACGAATTTCACAAGGTGAAAAGACAAGATGAAGTTCTTACTTACAACCTTGAAGGTGTTTTATATCCTGGACCCGAATCTACCACCCATTGCTGCACCAACTGTTGAAGATTCGGATCAAGTAAGGAACCGAAGGCAGAAACGTGAGGAAGATGAATTGGTGTGTCGTGGCCACATTTTGAATACCCTTACGCATCGTCTCTATGATCTCTACTCTAATCTGACTTCACCAAAAGACATCTGGAATGCATTGGAAGTCAAATATTAAAGCGAAAAGATAGGTACTGACAAATTTCTTGCTTTGAATTACTTTGATTTCAAAATGTCTGATAACATGCCAGTCATGGATCAAGTCCATGAACTACAAATTTTAGTTTCCAGATTAAGAGATTTGGAGATCTCAATTCCTGATACTCTTCAGATAGGAGCAATTTTGTCCAAATTGCCTCCTTCTTGGAATGGGTACAGAAAGAAAGTGTTGCATTCACCTGATAATTTCACTCTTGAACAGTTTCAAACTCATTTACAGATTGAGTGTGAAACTCGTGTTAGAGATGAAAAGTTTATGAAAATAAATGTGAATCCAAAAGAAAATTCGCAGCAAGTGAATGCAATAACAGGTAATTCTGGAAACAACAAATCCGGAAACAAGTCTGGAGGGAAGAATCAGGACAAACTTAAAGTCCAGAAAAATGGTTGATTCAAGAAAAACAAAAAGAACAAGGTCTGCTTTCACTGTGGAAAGAAAGGACACTACATCAAGGAATGTAGATTCAAGAATTATGAAAAGAAGAAAGAAAATACTTCTGAAAAGGCCAAACTAGCCAACTTGTTGGAAGATGAAGTAAAAGAACTTGTTGCAATGGTTTCCAACATTCAGATTGGAATGGTGACTGAGTTAAACATGGCTGCTGCATCAAGTAATACAGATTGGTTCCTTAATTCGGGTGCAACAATTCATGTTAGCAATAACAAGACTTGCTTCAAAACTTACCATAAGTTGGAGGAACAAAATGAAATTCTAATGGGGAATCACCAGCGTGTCAAAGTGCATGGCAAAGGGTCTGTTGTACTAAATTTCACTTCTGGGCAGAAACTTATCCTTGTCAATGTTCATCATGTTCCTGATGTTAAAAGAAACTTAGTTTCTGCAAGTTTGCTTTGTAAGCAGGGTTTTAAGATTGTC
The DNA here is from genome assembly GCA_003255065.1 of Cercis canadensis. NCBI lineage: Eukaryota > Viridiplantae > Streptophyta > Magnoliopsida > Fabales > Fabaceae > Cercis > Cercis canadensis. The sequence goes on along the minus strand of QAOA01003428.1, from coordinate 2,096 downwards.
CTAGAGTCAGACAAAATTGTAATGTCCAAGAGTGGACTGTTTGTAGGAAAGAGATACTCCCTTGATGGCATGTTTAAGTTAAGTGTGAATGAAATAAAGTTGTTTATGCTTACATTGATTCTTCTTCTTTATGGCATGCTAGACTAGGACATTTAAATTATCATATGATAAAATATATGTCAACTCATGATTATATTGATTGCAAGCATGTTCATAAAGATAAATGTGAAATTTGTGTTGAAGCAAAAATAACAAGAAAACCTTTTCCTAAAGTAGAGCGTGATACACAAATTTTAGATTTGATTCATTCTGATATTTGTGAATTAAATGGTAAATTAACCAGAGGAGGAAAAATGTATTTCATTACATTTATAGATGATTGTTCTCGATTTTTATATGTATATCTATTGAGAACAAAAGATGAGGCCTTTGAAAGATTTAGGGTGTGTTTGGATGGGGTATTTATAGAGTGTAATGTATTTGTAGAGTGTATTTAAAATACAAATTTCGAATTACACTGTTTGTGTATTTTTTTAAAGTATTTCTAAAATTTGAGTGTATTTTTATAGTGTATTTCAAAATCATAATATGATGTATTTCAAATTCACTTAAAACAGTGTGAATTTGAAATTCCTTTTTTTTCTTTCCACTAAGCCCCGATACCCTCCCCCTCCCTCGACCCACCAAAGCTCCTCGCTCTCGGCACTGTGCTTGTGCGCAACCATCAGCCAACTTCACCACCGCCGCCATCAACGCCTCCACCCGCAGTACCGCCGCCGCCAACACCACCACCCATAGCACCTCCTCTCACTTTCTGCTCTTCACAACCTTCTACCGTCGCCACTTCAAGTATCGAAGGCCAGGTAGAGTTCTTATCCCCTGCCACCCATATTCTGATTAGATCATTGTGGGTATTTCTAGAGATTGAAATTGAGTTGGGTATTTCACTTTATAGCTTATGTTTTTGGGTTGGATACTTGTACATTCTTGTTTCATATTAGGATTTGGGAATTCTAGTATTCCGTTCTTTTTTCTTTACTAAATGTTAGGGTTGGAGTCCTAATTTGAGTTTAAGAGCTCTTTTACTTGTTGTACATGGATTTGATGAATCCAAGACAAGGTCAAAGGTCGCGATTCTGGTGTTTTCATTGTTTTCTTTCAATTTGGCCTGTTACTTGCCTAATAAATTCTTCATAGAATGTGTGTAATATTAGTAGAAAACTAGAAATGTGTATGGGCTTATGTTCTATGATTAATTTTTGTTCATTAGTTTTGTGTCATACTATGATTAATTTTTCCCAAAGCTGAATCTGTTTAGCATTTTTTTGTTTTGCTTTGTTCAGAGCATTATGTAAATGCTATTATGTCCTTAGCTTCAATTTTTCCATTTGACTGACTTTTTATTGTGAATATGTTCCTTTGTTTCTTTGAAGCTCTCCATTTGATTTTGGATTAAGTGATTTAATCATAAGCATGTTTCTGCTTGAAAGGTGTTAAATTTATTCATGAATCTATCTCAAATGTTTGAGTTTTCCTGTTTATCATGAAATACCAGAAAATATTGTAAAACTCAAAATGATTAGCTCAGTTGCTTAGATTCTGCTCTGTAATATGTTTCCCTAGTTTCCTTTATTGTGTTTTCATGTTTGGTTCTAATCTTCTCTCTAAGGACCATATTTGCTGGTAAGAGACTCTAGGGAGTCGTATTTCCCTTTCTCCATTTGCTTAGATATTTTCTTGATATATGAACTGAACTTGTATAATAAAGTATTAAACAAGCAGGTAATCCCAAACTGGATCAAAATTCTTGTTGAATGAAATGAAATTCATATAGATTGACCTAAAATGCTAATAAAAAATTTACAGCACATGTTGCAGAAGACTTGGTTTCCTTTTTCTATTTGGACATGATCACATGATAAGTTTTTTGTTTTTGTTTTTTTTCTATGGTTTGGACATGATGAGTTGTTTACATAAACTCATCAAAGACACCCAAGGATTTTAGAGTCAATTAACCCCATCTACACCTATATGGAGGGTGGTTGGGGGAGGGGGGGTGTTGTGTGTTGTATGTTACAGCTTTAAGAATTAAGATC
>QAOA01003424.1:0-15207 GCA_003255065.1 Cercis canadensis | reverse complement strand
ATGCTAATTACAAGTCCAACATAATTAAAAAGTGATGGAGCACTGAGAAGTATATTTTTCTCAAAAGAGTTAACATGAAAAATATATGGGGTCATATTACTTTACCCCATTTTAAAATGGGATAGTACTATATTGATCCTGAAAAGGTAAAATCACGTTTTAGGATTTGATTCAAAACTAATATCAAATTAAGTGACCCCGTGTGAGGAAGAATATTATAATTCAAATTGTGGATAGAAGTTTTAGAAACAACAACCATGATATTTACCGTCAATGATTCACTTTCAGCTCGCCCTAGAATGCAAGATAGTAAGAATATTAGAATTTTCAAGATCTTGAAATCAATGACTGTTTTATATCTCTATTCATTCACACCAATATATTTCCTTAATTATAACATATTGCTTAGAGTAAAACTTATTTCTTATCTAAGTCAAGAAAGATTTTTAGTATCATTTTAATTATTAGAAGATAATTTTGTTTATTAAAATAATTCTCAACGAACTCTCACCTACCAGATTAATCATATTGACATTTAATGTATCATGTGAAAGTTTTTGTTAACTCTCAGTAAGAGAAATTAGATAGGAGATTATTTTGATAAACATTATTATTTTTTATGGATTAAAGTAACAATAAATTTTGTTTCAAAATTAAACTGATCATATATTTTTCAAAAACTAAAAAAAAGTTTTACTGTATTGCTTAAACGTCTCTCCTAACTAATCTACTTCTTGTCGTCTGAATTTTGCAACTTGTGGCCTGAAAGCCGGGATTGTTGAACTTCTCTCTCTCTTAATGCTCAGGTCAAAAGCTCTTCCTTGTGCAACGTCTTACAAATGGTGGCGCGACCTGAAAATGTCTCTGTCAGTGCACCTCATAGGTGATCTTGTGAGTCCATCTGTTTCTTTTCCATAGCAAACTCACCAAGTGAAAAAGAGGTGCAAGATCTTAATTCCTTTAGCAGAAGTTCTATGTGTGTGGTTGGAGGCTGTGTATGTACTCGATCGGGCTTTGTTTTAATTTCCTTCTTCTCTTCCTGCAGGAGTTGAGTTCCAGTTTATTTGGATTGATCCAGGGAATTAGTAAGAGGTTCGTTCATAAGACTCATAATCTCTCCTTTGTTTGAAAGTTTTTTCTAACTAACCTTCCAAAACCATCCATAGTCTATTTCTTTGAGTTCCCCCTGTTTGCGCAGTTTTACAACGAGTGCTCTCTTACCCTTTTTTTTTCTTCTTAATCTTTAATAAAGCGTTTTTATTTGTCAAACATGATGATTACGATCCTTTATCTAGTTCTTAAATCTAGCTTTTACTGTGGCAGATCTTTCTTTTTGGCCTTGTTCTATGGCAGATCCTGGAACACCCTATTTGATGGGATTTGCTGTTTCCTTTGTGTGATTCTTTTAATCTTTTCTTCCTCTCATTGAAATCATGATTTTTTAGTCCAACAGATCTTCTTTATTAAAATTCTAGATTTCGTGTATCAATTGGATAGATGCTGTCATACTTTTACAGTAACTGGTGATTTCTATCACGAAAGATGATCTGTCTTGGAACATCTATATACGATGTATTCATACCACGACTAAAATTTTAAGGGTTGAATTGTTTATAAAATGAAGATCTGATCTATAGGGTATAATTTTAAAATTGAATGTATGCATTTTATATTCAATTATGATAAGATGATATGTATTGGAACATTTATATACGACGATATTCACACCATGACTAAGGTTTAAGGGTTAAATTGTTTATAAAATGAAGATACGATTTATAGGGTATAATTTTAAAATTGAATGTATGTGTCAAGAATCAATTTAACCTAAAAATTTAAGTTGTTATATAAAAGTTTAAGAATGATTTTATATTTTATAATATGCATTTTATATTCAATAATGATAAGATCAATCACAAGAAAGAAAATTAATTAATACATATCTAACCATAAGCTTGTCCCACATAGGCACAAAGCATGCATGTGATCATCTGCAATTCAATTTCTAAGCCTGGGGACAATCTTGCCTCTTTGGTAGTTGTAGGAAAACATTGCCTCTTTCTAAGAATAAAAATATGGTATATTTGAATATAAGGTTTTTAAACTCTAGCGTGCATCGCCGCTAACCTTGTTATCGTTTTTTAATCAGAATATTGCATCTTGTTTAAATATTAATCCAATATGTATGTAAAAGTCAGTTTGATTTCTCAACACGTTTTAATCAAAGCGCGTTTTTATGTTACAAAGTCACATTCAAATGAGTTTTTTACTGTTTTAATGATAGGTGATTTGTCAGTTTTGTAANAAAATTTGAATTTAATAGGATAAAAAAATTATTTATTTTTTGATACGTTTCCTAAATTGCTCTGTTTATACATTTTATAAGGAATTAACTATTTTGATACATATTAAGTGATTGATTTTTTTAAAATCTTCACGAAGTATTAAAATCAAAAGTTCGTCGTGCTCCAAACTCTTAATTAAATGTATTTTTCTGTTTTTGCCCCTTAAAATAAGGGGCAAGTATTGTTTAGCTAATTTGATGAGTTATTATTCTTTCTGATAGAGGAAAGTACTAATTGTGTTATTATTTGATCGATGTTGTTAGATGTAAAGGGATGTTTTTGTAAGTTTCAAAAATGTCATGTAATTTTAGCTAAATCCAAAAGATATATGTTGGAGTAATCTGCTGTAATACGTAGTTTAGAAGTTGACATCATTGCTAGTTTCTTTAAGTTATCTATAGTTGCTTGGATAGAGATGAATCAACTTTTACGAGTATTTATTATGGAGGGGAATCCAGCATAAAACTTCCCTAGCTTGGAGAAGATGGGTTGGGAATCCGGCAAGAAAACCCAAATAGAGGGTCTTATCTTATCGGTCTCTGCAGCAACGGTGTTGTCACTTATCCATTTCCATTACAAAATAGTGGATGGAAACCCAGTTCCAACAATAATATTTCACGATAACCCTTCCTTATTTCATGCTTTTATATTGTCTCTCAACTTTTCCTTCTTTGGTTCCTTCACTTCCTTATCACTGCGCCACGCATATCCGAGGCTTTCAAACTATTGCCTGCTGCTTGCTGTTGTGTCCATTACCACAGGGTTTAGCATACTCTTGTGCCTCACCATACCCATCTGCTTCAGTTCAGCGAGGCACTACCTCCGTTCTAGCTTCTGATGTGCATATAAAGCTCCTTATCAGAGATCTAAATTGCAGTTCCTTTGTAGAAATTATTGAAAGATGCATATATATTGAAAATTGCCGTTTTAATATTGCCATAACAAACTGCAATGCAACTGCAATTTTCAATATATATGCATCTCAGTAATTTCTACAAAAGAACCGCAAATTAAATCCCTAATAAGGAGCTTTATATGTACATCAGAAGCTAGAACACAGTTGCTTATATGATAGAGTCGGACTTATCAACATGGGACAAGTAATCATTGGTAAGAGTTTTATTGTTGAAGCACTCATAACTATAGTTTTATGTAAAATAATATTTTTAAAAACTTCTCTTTTTGTCAAAGGGAAGCCTCGAACATAACAAAATACTCTCTTCTTATGCAGTGAACCTTGTGGCCATATGATCTACAGTCCATATGGCATGGAGTGCAATCTTCATCCTTAATATCAGCAGCCGCTCTTTCTTTTCTGGTTTTTGGTACATGATGGAGGTTTGAATTTAGAACCTCTTACAAACTACCTAATACCTTTAGTACCTCATACCTAATAGCTACTCTAGTTGCTCTTTCTTGAAATATATATATATATATATATATATATATGCACAATTGTAATTAAGAGTTATAGTGGTGTTTTAGGAGGAAATTTTGAAGTTTTGTACATATAAAATAGATGTTGCCGAATTTGTGTCAATAATATTCATAATGTTTTTTGTATCCTTATTACTATTGATATTTTTTTTTCTTTCTAATGCTATGGAAGGAGAGCAGTTTGTTCTTTTTGGAAAAAAAAATCCAATGAATGTCTGAACCCTAGATCTTTGGCTCAATGGCTATACTAGTTAAGCCAAGGCTATTTGACTATTAGTAGTTTGCTTTATTTTCTGATAACAAATTTAAAGAAACATTTTAGGTCTTTCCTGTGGCGTGGACTCAAGGGATAACAGAATTACAAATAAAGATATTTGAATCATCAAAACAAGTTTGCAGGAAGTTCTGTTTAGTACTAAGCAGAGAGGCTTATCTCTTAAGTTATCTTTGAAGCACATGCCAAACATTTTATAGATACTGCCATGGATGGGCTGGCGATGTGTTATAAGGTAATAGGCTTTATCTTTGAAGATAATATTCGCATGTTGACAAGTGTTGACAACTTCCTGCTAATTTTTTGCCCGAGAAAGGCAATTGACCTGATCTTGTAAATAAAATTAATTTTATGGGAGGATATAACTTGCCTTCAAGGTAAAATAAAATCTCCTCAATGAAATCAAAACATTTATAAAATTATCCTGAAATGCACAGATTCTTGAGCTTGTCCAGTTTGTGGTGCAGCTGAGCAGGCACAGATGAAGACTTGGATCCATAAGAGCTAGCTGCCGAAGACTATTTTGATCCCTCATCTTCAAGAGGGAATTTGGAAAACAAGAGGGAAAAGACTGAAGAGTAAGAAAGGGATGAAAGTTCAATTGCAGTTGCAACCGAAACAAAATTTAGGGACAGCAGGTTATTTTTCACTATATGCGTCCCAGTTTAATGGTGGGGACTGGGGACTTCAGGAATGGGAAGCCTGCAACTGGAGCAAGAAAACTACAGGATGTGTAGTGTAGCATGGGAACCATAGTGTAATCTGAGTGGACGAAGATTGAATGTGGAGATTGAGATTTGGGAAAAATGATAGCTTGGTAATTGATGATACATAAACATTACTAAAGCTACAGTACGCTTACAATATTATCCTTGAGGCTTTTTATTTTTGGTTACATTAGTAGCATCAAGGTTTGAACTCCTATCTCTTGAAAACTATCAAAATCCTTAACTACTAAACGATACCTAATAACTTAATACCTTAAAGCTTTAAGACCAGAGCAACTTGTTTTGTATATTTAATAATTTATATATTTTACATTAAGGCTAAGAAAACGGTAGATGAGATGTGTTATGATTACTTCATTACATAGGTAATGAGAAAACTTAAAATATATTCACAATCATTATTTTACATAAAAGAAAATTGAAATAAAGATATATTTTAAACCAAACCTGAATATTCAATTTTTTTGTAAATAATTTCCTTTTCACCACCAGGCAACTCTTGATAGAGAGCCAAGTAGGACCGCAACTCAATCTGTATTATATTCATCCAAATTCGTACGATCGCGCATGTAAAATTATGCATACAACTCCAAGTTTCACACGTCAGATTTATTACATACCTTATATTGGTTACTGCCGTTTGTACTTTCATCTTCTTAAAAGGATATTAGCTCCTCTATATCTTCCAATTGGACTATATACCTTTTATAGTCTTGTCATGAACTTTCTCAAGGCAGCAATGATAGGAAGAGGGTTCTCCAAATGGGCAGCATGCCCACAGTTGGGAATCTCAACCACCTCATGGATGTCGTTCCATTGTTCATGCCCACCCTCCAAGCCAGAGTTGATTGCATTGCTCATTTCCCGAGAAATTTTCTTAAATTTAGTATCCTTCTCTCCATATATGACCAGAAGAGGTATTCTGCAAGTCTTCAAATCGTCCCACAGTGATCTGTTATGCAGGAAAAGAAAAAGTGACGAAAAATTGTAGATCATTTTATAATTGTGCATTGAAATTGGACTAAGCATAACCTAATATTATCTAGAGACATTACAAAACGAACATTATGAGAATTAAATCATGAATTGTTGATTAACAACTTATCACAACAGTAAAGAAGTTCAGTTCATAACCTCAATCACATTTAGATATAGCATACAATCAATAAGGACAGACCTTTCTGAATCTAGATATTACTTCTATAGGATAGCTCCTAGTCGTAGTTAAAGAATTTGAAGGAGTTCCCTTCAATACAACATTTGAGACTATTCTAAGTTCCTTTTGATACAAAGAAGTAAAAAGGCAGTTCAAATCAGTATATTATTTCCTCAATGATTTCGAAGCCCTCCAGAGCATTTGAATTTCCAATAGACGGTGCAACAGATGGTATTTTGAATGTTCTTGTTCCTTGTATAGGGGCCTTACCAGGAATTGGATTTACTGTAAACAAATTTACGAGTCTTGAATTATTCTTAACACCCCACCCCCCTCCCAAAAAAAAATATATACATATATCTGAGTGAAACTCTTGAGATACTAGGGGCTGAATCAATCAAAGTGATTAAGCCCAATATCATATATTTCTGAGCATGGCATGCAACCACATAGAAATTTGGTACGAACATATCAAAAACTAGAGAAACTAAATAGGACAGAAATTATACCAAGAAAATGGCACAAATGATCAACCAAAGCAAAGAAAATGAATGATTAGTTAAATTTGATTAGCTTACGGCTGCCTTCCTATGCTTAAGCCTGACACCATCTTTGCAAGACCCTGCACGTCATCATGCTGCAAGCGACTTGCAATGATTCGACTGAAATGGGGATGGCTTCGTAAGCTGTTTAATGGATGACACTTCAGATAATAAATGAAGAATAATATGTAGTATGATAAGATCACCAAAATTAGCCGAGCATTCTAAAGGTCAGAAACCAAAGGTCACCTTTTCCATAGCTCTCCTGCATACCAGGAATTGACAAAAAGTTTTAAACCATGCCGAATCATGGACCGTGCCCTGGAATCATCTTTAGCAGTACGAATTTTTCTTGCTAATTTATCTTTTAACCCAGGGCTTCCAGATATCAACACAGCTCCTTTTGCCTTCATAATAAATGTTTAAATTGTTAATCAATGAGCATGGAAAAATGACTTCAAAGTTTCGAACTAAGTATCAAACAAAACTTTAGACGTCATTAGTATACCATATCACTATATCTCAGTGCCATGTACAATGCAATCCTTGCTCCCATTGAATAGCCAATAAGTGTAACTTTCGCTGGAGTGATATGATGAATTAGTTTATGTAATACATCAGCAATCATCTGGAATGACAAACATGATCCCTCGATGGCATCCTTTACACCATGTGTAACTGATTTCCCGTGACCAGGAAGGTCAATTGAAATGCATCTAGCGGATCCTGAAATGGCCTTCATGATGGCAATCCAGTCTTCACCAGCCCCAAGAAAACCATGAAGAAATACCATTACATTATCCTGCATTGACTCAATCAGATTGAATCAGCATCCTCTTCAGGAATCAAATTTCACTTGCAGGCAAGCTATATTTGAAATTTTTCCAGAGGCAATTGAATTTTTGACTGGCAAGCTTAACAATAAATGCTTCTTATAAATTCAAAAACTCAATTAGTCAATAGGAAATGAATGCGTATCAGAAAACACCATGATGATTGACAAAGATTGAATATATTTTTATACATCCATCCAATAGATTTTTTACCGCAGGATATATACTTTAGTTGGCCTTAATAGAAAGTAAAGGCACAAAGCATGAATAAAAAATCTATTTATGCTTAATCCATTCATTCAAGAACCTTGAGTTAGCATTGTTCACTTGCAATATTATTTTGGGCCTGATCGTATCAACTTAGCCTTTTGCAGCATATGGTAATCTCGTAAGAGGACTAGAGAATGGAAGAAGATTTTGGGATAATTGATGACCAAAGACCGTCTTTCAATAACCACATGACCCCATACTACTCAAATACACATGATATATTTCAGGTCATATCATAAGCCACTGCAATCTTTTGATTGATTTTATTCATATACTATGCTCTTTATGAAGTAGAGGGGAGAAAACAAAAAGAAATGCATCCATTATACTTGAGCATGCATTTCTGCTATTGATTATTTTATCATTTACTTGCACTCTGCTTCTAAAATTCCAAATAAGCAACTATCAAACCATTAACCATATTGAACATAGGATACATTACAACTAGATTTATGCTCAGTATAATGAACCATAGTATAATGCAGACATCAAGGGGCGTTTATCAGTTTTGAAGAAATAAAAGGAAATTATTACCAATATCAAAGGAAACTGCTATACTTACATCAGTCCTTTGTCCAATCTCTTGAACTTCAAAGACAAAAGGGAAACTGTTGTGCTCTACTGTCAATTTGTACCTACAAACTTGCTCCTCAGTAACAATATTAGAGATGACATTCTGATTGACTTGAAAATCATGTAGCAGTTCACTAGCATCTGCCACAGATGCTTCAACAAAACCACTGTGCGGATTACGACCTATCAAGAGAGGATTAGACGTTACATCTTCCTTGAGCCAACGATAGGTTCCTAGACCATGGGCTACAGATGGGGCTGCCTTATCATTTAACAGTTCGAATGTACTGGTATTCTGCATTTCAAGATAACAAGAAAACTGAACATATGCAGACAAGCTTAGACTGCTTTCAAATGCAGCACTGACAACAGCCATCTTCCCCAGCTGCTGTGCCCATTGTGCAATTAATGCTGCATTCTCAAATCCACCAACAACACTTGGCTTGATAACCTGAAAGATCAATATGAAAGTCTAAAATAAGCACAATGATTTAGCATTGCATATAGATTATGTAATCAGTATATTTTTTATGATTTTGAATTTTGTGCACTGCCCGTTTGGAATTGAAATTGATGGTTCTGTTTCATCTAACAACCGTTTTGATCCTAAATTATCTAATGAAAATGTGCATCTACTTAGCACTTACAACAGCAACTATTCCTGGGTGAGTAAACTTGACTAGCTTTTCCAGTGGATTTTCTTGAATGTTGTCAATGGTTTCATCTAGTGCAACGGGTAAGCCACTTTCTTCACAGAACCTGATAATATCATTTTCATCCTGAACAGGCTCCTGTAAAAAGGGATATTGTAACCAACTAGTTATTAAAAACATCATAATACTAAACATGCACAAACGAACAAATTAGTGGAAAATGAAATCAACATCTGAATGGTAAATCTTAATTATGAAAAGTATGTCTTATTTCCTTAGTCTACCTCAATATATTGTAGGTCAAAATCCTTAACAGAAGAGCTGAATTCCATAGCTTCTTCATAAGTCCAGTTTCGATTTGCATCTGCACGGATGTCAACATGATGACCAACTTTCTTTCTGACTTCTTGTATTAATGCAGCAGAGTGCATTGGATTACCCTCACGTGCCACCTGTAATAGTATCAAAACCCATTGGCCTTCTAGTCTCTCCATTACTTACCAGCCTCTGCAACATGCAGCAGAAAGCTGACAGCATATCAAGCAGAAATTAAAGAACAAGATTAACTTACCTTCAGTTTAATTGCAGCAAATCCTTCCTCAACAAGTGCGGCTGCAACGTTAGCTACTTCAGCCACAGATCCATTTGAATCAACTAAAGCACAGATCTGAACTTCGGATGACCTTTTGTATTTGTTTTTTTCCTTTGTCTGGGGATGGAGTATGTTCAATAAGTTGGAGCCGTTTGCATCAGCTATGGCATTGAGGATAGCCATTTCCAAACCACATCTGACACTTGGAAAGATAGAAGATGGCTGTATCCCAATAAAACAACTTTATTACATAAAAACAAACCAAAACTGTAAAATGATAAGACAATATGACAATTCTTTTTCTTTTTTAGTAAATGTATTTGATATCTTATCTACATAACGTAGTTAGTCAACTTACCATGATACCCAACTCATTCCATAACCAATAGGAAAATGAACCCTTCATTACAGATAGCAAGCAACTAATCTTAACTCCTTCCAAGACATGTATAAGAAACCTAAGTTGATCTTCTGCATCTACTAGATTTTCCCTGTGGATCTCAAGGGGTGCAACCTGCATGATGCCAGTAATACATGAACAGGTAATTTTAGAGATTTTAAAAGGTGAATCTAAAGGAAAACAAGAAAAATAGATAACAAAATCCTAATGCTGTCAACACTCAATGATTAAGCAAGAATTGGTTAGTTAGTGTGAGTTTCAAGTAAACTATGTGGCTTGTTTTTCACCAGGTTAAGAATCGATGAAAAATGCTACCCAAGATGAATACGGCTAAGCTGTCTCCATTTTTTAAGTTCATACTGGCAAGAATATTAATGTTATGTTCCTCTTTGTGGCTATATTTTGCTTCACTGCCACATGCATAGATATCATTACAATGACTTGTAAAATGGAACTCTGCCATGTATATTTCTCATGCCACCAGCAAACCCCGAAAGGGAAAAAAAAGGGATGAAAAAGATGATAAAATATCAAACTGGTACCAACCTCACCAAAACCCGAACTTCCATCTTCAAGAAATAAAGATAAAATAAAGCCTTCTCTATAGAACTCCTTATGATTACGACCAACAGATGTTGATGTTGGTGGAGCACATAATGCGATTCTGCCACAAACCATTATACGGAAATTGGAAAATAAAGAAAAAAAAACAAAAGAAAGAACGATTAACGCCAATTCCCAAAGAAATAGCAGTATCATCAAATGTTTGAATTCATTTCATAATTGGAAAACTCACCTATATCGCGAATACTCTATTTTATGAATTTTGAAGAACTCGCTTTTTATATAGCTTTGACTGAAAGACAATGAGAGGGATCTTATGGTGTGTTCTACAGTCCGGAGAGCAAATTTTCTCAAAATACTGCATCAAAACGAAATGTATCAGCAGAGGTGATAATACATGGACTCAATAAAATAAAAAATAAAATAAAAAAAGATTAATGAGAAGAGGTGCAACTAAGAACCTGTGAAAATTGGCATTGGCATCAATTGAACTTTCAATTTCAATTATACAATCCGTCTCTTCTTTTTGTGCCGCAAGCAATGCATGTTCAAGTTCCATCTTTGTCTGCACATGTAAATGCTTTATGCTGCAAACATATTGACTTTTCTTTTAAGAACAGGGTAGGATTGATTGACCATGAACTATGAATATCAAAATCCCAAAATTATTACTCCAATCAAACTATACATTAAAACTTGGCAGTGGGGAAAGATAACATTGAGGTGGCGGATTTTTTTTTAGTTTCCTGGAATCTCAACTTCCAAGTTTTTCAAAAAAAAAATTCCTTTTCTAAGAATGGTTAAATTCCCATGGCATGGAAAAGTATTTTTTATAAAAAAAAACTATTTACCCTTACCCGTCAACCAACCTAAAGCCCCAACGCCCCAACTCTCTCTTTCGACCCTCTGTTGAGCCATTAGCCATGGCTTGTCAGTAACCACATTCTCTAGTCTCCGGTGAGCTTCGCCGGCGTCACCGCCACTATTCCGGAAGACATGTTTTCCTCTGTTTTCCAATTGTGCATGCTACAAAAGCAGGGGAGCCTAAACCCAAAAGCCCACTTGAAGAACCAAAATACCAAAAAATCAAAATAAGTGAAATTCGATCTGAGCATTTCTGATTCTCTTCTCTGTTTTCCTCTGCATATATTAAAATAACCTTCGTCACCGACCACCATGGCTCTGTCTCACAGATTCTTCTGCTCCCTCTCACGGTTCCTCATCGCTCCCCCAATCTTTTTCCCACCATTGGCATCGTTTCTCATAGAAAAGCCAACACTTTGGCTCACCCTCTTGCTTTTCCCCCACGATGCCTTCTCACCACCCCCACCGATAGTGGTTTTGGTTCTGCGTGCATCTTTTGTTTGTTTTTTGCTTTTTAATATGTTCTTTGTTTGTTTTTTGCTATGTTGCACGGTTCGAGTACGAGTTTTGTATCCGGTACGGATACAAAACGCGAGTACGACATTTTTTAAAAAATAAAGATACGGATACACTATAAGTACACCATATCATATATATAAATTTTATAAATATATATATATATATCTATATACTCTATTTAAATTATAATTATATATATATATCAAAAAAAATTCACATATATTTTAAGGATTAATTATGTTAGGAATTATATAATTATATGTTCTTTGTTTCTTTTTATTTTTAAGGATTAATTATATTAGGAATTTAGGTTGTAATATAATAATACTTCTTTTTAAATTTTTTTAAAAAAACATATTTATCCTTAATTGCTAACTACTAGTTTGGTGTTGTAAAAATAACTAGTTTTATCTACGTTTTGTTATTTTATTTTTACAAAAATTTGGCAGAGGTATTTTAAAAAAAAAAAAAAATAAAGATTTTTAGGAAAATAACATTTAAACTGAATTTGAAGAAAAAATATTATCTCATATTCTCAAGAATATTTTAGATCAATCAAACATAGATTGTAATATTTTTTAAAAATAACATTCTCATAAATGATATTTTCTAAAAACGAAAAAAAATTTCACATATCAAACGCTACATTGCGTTATCCAAATCTAGTTTTTTTGTCTAATTCTCAATGAAAATGACAACTAATCATGTTTTCCCTATCGTTAAAATTTTTAAAAATATGAAAATTTTAAAATGTTAGATTTTTTAGGAATTCTATAATACTATAGAGTATATCATATTATACTAATGTAGTAAATATATATAATTTTTATATTTTATTAGATATAAAATATAATTTATTAAATTTAAAGTAGAATTTATTTTATTTTTTAAATAAATTTAAAAACAGTTAATTTATATACATGTCTTTCATATATTAGTTATTCCTATATAATATAACATATTACATAAATATCAAAAATATCTAAAAAAAACCTCCTATATTTTTTCATTAGAAATTATAAACTTATGGATTACTGAAAGCTAATGAAAGCAAGGAAAAGAAATGGAAAATAGGGCCTCCACTTGGCACAAATCCTCCAAAAAGGAGCCATCATCAAACTATACACCTTACTAAAGAACGTAAACTTAAAAGAAAAGCAGATCATACTAGAGAAACGAGTCTCTAGGAAACTGCAAAAGTAGCATTAACTCCAAACTTAGTATCCTACCCATTTTGTTGCAGAACACACTTACACATAATCAACATGGACCAAAGACTAATAAGATCCAAAAGGTAAATGCCATAACCACTAACCCACTAGAGCAATGTTTTGGAAGCCATATTAACAAGACCCAACCCAACCTCCTTCGTAGTCCACAGCAGATGTAGATATACCAACTACTTATAGCATGCTTGGATTGCAGTAAACACCCTCCAAAATCACTTCTGCCTCAAAAGTAACGCTTGAGAAGCTTTTGATTTCACGGGGCAGAACTGATTCTGTAGGATTTGACCGCAAAACCAAGCACATATTAAGTGCTCCCTCTAGTAGCTACAGTTCCAGATAAAAAGAAATGTATCATGTTTTAAACTATCAACATCTTATGCTTTTAGTGCCATACAAAATAAACTAAAAACCAACTAAATGGTATTTGATTGCATGGATATGCAAGAAGAAACAGGGAAAGCTATGCTATAAGAGGAATAGGATGATTAAAGATACAGAAACATTTTTCATGTATGCCTACCACATGTTTAGATTCGTACACATATGCAAGCAGAAAAAGGAAAGAGTATGCTATAAGGAAAATAGGACGATTCAAGATGCAGAAGCGTTAATCAAGTACACCCACAACATATTTAGATTCTTACCCATGTGCCAGGCATAGCCCATAGATTGAAATGTTATGAGAGGTGTAGAAATATCGATGCAGTATACTTGGTTCAGTTTTATTTGCCAACGGAAGAAGACTGAAAATTGCACCTCCATGGTTATTTAACACTAATATTGTCATTGGCTTCCGCAATTCCCTAAAATTTTAAAAAATTTCAAAATATCAGCAAGGAAACCTGTGAATAAAGTGTTGTCAGATGTACCAAAAAATAAAAAAAAAAAAAGTGTTGTTATAAAAGTAAAGATTTTCTTAACAATATGTAAATCGATAGACTATAGGGCATCTTGTAGCAGAATATTTACAAAGGTGACTTTAACACCATGATCGAAACAACAGATAAGTCAAAAGCAAGATTCCACCCGTAGAAGAATGATAAGATTATCTTTCTTTTCCTTTTTCCTTTTTGGTTGCGGGAGGTAGGAATGCATGAATACAATAGTAAAGTGAAACTTTGGTAGATATCTTCATACCTCTGGTTCAAAATTACCAAGCCATTTGTGTCGTGCAGTAAAGAAACATCTCCAATCACACAAAGTACCTGAACGAAATTATGATTAGAAAATAAAGTGAAAAGACGTAAGTCTTGGCATGATACCTTTTACAGTTAAGGCTTAGAATATGCAGTGAGAAGTTACTTGAGTACTTAGATATTATATTTCAGATATAATTTGAACTTATTGCAGATAAAATCGTGGCAAGTTTTATTCTGTGGAATATGAATTCTGTCTTTTGACAAACATTATAAAATATGGAGTAGAACATTTTCTCTTCTATTGACATGCATTTATCATTATTTTGCATGGAGTTTGTGTTATTTACTTGATATAATCTATAGCCCAGCAGCTAATATTCATAGAATGGATGGTTCTGAAAATGTAAATGGTTACCTTTTTGTTGCTTCCTACAGCAAAGCCAGTGGCTGTGCTAAGTAGCCCATCGATACCACTAGCCCCCCTGTTACCAGCCACCCTTATCCAGCTACATGGTAGGTCTAAATTTAACATGTGAGATGTAACACCTTGACTGCATATGGACCAATTACGTCCATACATATCTGTATCACGAATTGCCATACTGTTCCCAAGAAAGAGAGCAGATTCAGAGGAAAGAGCTTCTGACAGTATACGTGCAACATAAGGTTCAGTCAGGGCGCACTCAGCACAAATTTGAAACTGTATCTCCCATTCAACCTACAAAACAATGATGTATTAATACACAGCAAGAAGGGGTGAATCATTGAAATCCAATGCTAAGCACAGATTGGATATCAATCTTAGTAAAAGCAAACAACTATTGCCCTATACAGATGCAAATTATCAGACACAAACAGAAACTTCATTAAAGTGCACTATGCCCAATGTCGTTCTGGAAACGTTTTGATGGCTCATATTAAGCTATAATAGGAAGGTTATATAACAAATGGGCGAAAAAGAAAAAATTGCCAGATTCTCATAACACAAAGTTATTCATTGTTTCTGAGAATCAGTACCATCTTACTCAACATTAGTAGGGAAGTGCTCCACTTGCTCCTTAAGCATGGAACTCTAGCCTTTAGTAAACA
>QAOA01003421.1:0-11938 GCA_003255065.1 Cercis canadensis | reverse complement strand
TTTTTGATGTATAATGCTTCTCTAGGTGTCTATGTACTTTCTGACATTATGTTTCCAAGTTAATGAACCAGTATGTAATTTATAACAAAATGATAAAGCCTGTTTCGAATTGTTTCTGCTTCTTTGTGTTTTCTTTGTATTTTGTTGTTCACTTTATGCCATAAAAGAAAAGGAAAACATAACACAAGGTAAGCCTCAGTTGCTTAAAAAGATAATTCATTGATAAAATAAGTATATTATTGTGTAAAACATCCAGGCAGGCAGTCCCAGAAGTCCTAATTGTAATCTCTAAAATCCTATTTATAATATGGATGCTCTTCTATTCTGCCAAACCCACTGATTGAGAATTTCTTTTGTGTTCGCCAGCACAACTTCAACTTCTTTTGCCTGGAATAATAGAAAATTCAAATCTTATTTATGAGTTTTTGTAACTATGCCAAAATACACAATTAAATTAACTTCAGTTCAGTTAATATTTCTCTCCAATTATAAGGCTTTCTATGGCTGCATAAACAGTTAAATAAATAGANTTCTATGGCTGCATAAACAGTTAAATAAATAGAAAAAATCCCGACAAGTTCTTTTACCTTTTAATGTCATATTGACATTTTTAATAGAACACAAGACAAGTGTTCAAACAACTGCGTCAACTAAAGCATCATGTAATGGTATAACTTCTCCAACCTGAATATAGTCAGCAACTTCAAAATTTAGAGATCAATGAAACAAACACAACAAGACAAAAATTTTGAACTGAAAATAGCATTAGATGGCAAAAAAATCCATATCAAAAGAAGATGCTTAGGAAACAAGCACAAGGAAGTAGCAAGGTCTGCCACCAAGGTTAGTTTTAGTAACTGAATGCTATGGTCAATACCTCCAAAAAAAAAAAAAAGACAATAGATAAATTGAAGAGGACTTACAACTAGCATTGTGATCAAAGATCCGATTAAAGACATCACTAGACCTGCAACAAAGGTATATTATATTGGAATAACACAAAGCAACTGTGCAATGGTAGAATGTGATTCCTAAATTGTAACTGACAAAAGTAACAAACAATGGGAGGCTTTTTCTTATTCTTATTTTTCTGACATTTTACTGGAAAGAAGTTTCAAATTTATATGTTCTGCCTCTTTCAAAGCTTTGACAAATGAAGCAAATAGACAAAAGCCACTCTCCATTGCCAAAAAGCTTTTGCATAAATATATGCAGGTGCACATCCATACACACACACAAAATAGCATGTCAATTTAAAGGATATTTGGTAAACGGATTAACCACTTGCAAAAGAGCCAACATCAGATACTAATGTTAGCAGCTTAATTGTTTGATAACATATTGACAACATGCAGAAACAACATCTAGTTAAACTGGAAATCGGCCAAGAGTAGCAATGACTAGCCTTGATCTTAGGGAAAACCTTGAACCTTTCTTCTAAACGTAATGTAAATGACAACATCAAATCCACATTCAAGTTTTGTACCTGGAAATTTTGAAGTGTCAAGATCTAAGGATAATTCAAACCAATCTTTCACTAGCAACTATTTCCAACTATTACTTTTCCTCGTTTCCAGACCTTGGATAAATTAAGAATCAATCAAGCAATCAATTCATCACATTCAACTTCTACAAAGAAAGGCTCCAAATAGATTGAGCAAAATTAATTCATTCAGAAAGTTCAAGACTTCAAGTCATCATCAGGAAAGCCTAAACTTAAAGCAAAAGATCTAAGTATCTAATCAATGCGCCAGTTCCAAATAGGTTACCAGAGAAACAGAAGAATAGAACAGAGTTTATCGACAGGAAAGTAGAAGAAACATATCCAGCATATCCACCATCCAGACCAAGGTAACCAAGAAATAAATAAAAATTAAACAAAAAGAAAATAAAAGTTGAAATTGTAACTGGCAATTTAGGGAATGGAAGAAAGTGAACGAAGCCCAGGATGGATGAAATAAACGGTCTGGAGCTTGTCCTTGAATTCAGGAGGAAGTTCTTCATAAATCCACCTCAAACAGGTCGTGGGCATATATGAAAGGAAAGCAAAATTCAGCAATTGCCATTTGTTCCGTACCAACAGAACTCAAAATCAAAAAGAAAAGAAAAAATGAAAATCTGAGAGAAAACCACCAAAGGGCCATTGATTTTGTACCCACAGAAACCAAAATCAAGCATTGTAGAACTAACAAAAAAAAAAATTATACCCATTTTTGGCTTGCAAAGCATTAGTGTGTCTTCCCCGGATATTCGTCTTGCTCGTTCACCTTGCTACTAGCGGCAGGAGAGCCACTGGCAAAGGAGGATCTCAGTCTCCCTCCGTCCCCTCTCTCGTGCAAGCTCTTTTCTGGGTTTTTCCCTCTGATGGTGGCGATAACGTCGGAGGATGATGATGCTAGATGATGAAGAAAAAATCTAAAATGAAGAATGAATGTGAATGAGCAAGAAGAATTCTTAGGGGAGAAAGGGAAGAGCAGGGAGAATTTTTTATTATGAAAATGATGACATGGCATTATCTAAGCCGTTGAAAGTTTTTTAATGAGATGAATGATTGAGATTTAAGCAAAATGACTGGATCCGTTCCCGAGAATGGGTAATGTAATTGTACAAGATAGCTTCGTTTGAGAAAGTAACTAACAATCACATTTTTTTTTTAAGTGACATTCTCAGTAATTTTTTTTTAACCCTTATTGTAAGGGTAATAATAGTTTGAAGGCTTTTTGTAATAATATATTACTCTATAACACAAGGCATAATGAAGGTATATAATGCATAAATCCTTTATGTCTTATATATTACAAATATGGCTTTCACATTTTTTGGATTTCTCAGTTTTGTTTTATTGATTATGTTAATATAATTGTAAAATTGCATAGCTGATAGGGTTTAATTATAGGGTATATTTTTAAATTACAATCAATAATCTAATACCAACATATCACACATTATAATTCAATATATCTATAATCTAACACTCAAAAAAAATTAGAGATTGATTAATAGCATGCCAAAGACCTAGTTAAATGTCTATTATGAATCTTGACATTAATTATAGAACTGTTGGTTTGAACTTGTCTTGCTACTGCCTAGCAGAGCAATAAGGGATAAGGCAAGTCTTTGTGTCTGCAACTTCACTGCCTTAGTAATTTGTCCCTCGCATTTTGATATTACTAATCCATTTTAGCAATAGTGCTTCATTATCTACTAGGTTGCATCATAGCCAAACAGAAAACATCATTCACTTTTCTTTGTAACAAAGGTTATGAATTATGGTTATGATGGCATCAAGTTCATATACCATAATCACAAATTTTACTTTTTTAAAAAAAAAGTAAAAAATAGTCATATGTATTATAGACCGAAATCATGAAAAGAAAAAACAAATACAACAAATTCAATTGCTTGCTGCATATTGAATCTCAATTTGGTACATCAAATTTGCAGAGTTCTACAACCATTCACACATGCACTACACAACAACATTATTCATTAAATTACACATACACTATTAAGCAGCAAGCAAAGTCCAACTGAGCAATGGTCTAAGTGCATATTAAATTCAACAATCATTACATTACAATTATAAAGTACATTTTACTACATAACATGCCACTATAAATAGCTTACATGCTTTGTGGTGTCCAATTGAGTAATTGTCCCATCTACAATGTTCTTGAATCAACATATGCCATGGAGGACAATAAGAAAATGAAAACCAATTAGTATTAGAGGTTAGACTCGAAGAGAAGAATAAGCACATAATAAGAAAATGAGACGCTTCTCACCTAAGAAGATAAGGGAAGTGAAAATGCGCACTAAATCTAAAGTTAATTCAAGTTTGAAGAAGAAGATCCATCTCCTTTTTCCTAGTAACAACAACATATGCATGTCATTATGAGAAGGTGTACCATTTATCCTTTTTTTTTGTGTTTAATAAGTCAATAACTTGATAGATATATGATTACACATAATTAATGAAAGAAATCAAAATCTAATTCAAATAAAAAGATGATTTTGCCCATATAGAGTGCAAAATGTCAAGTAATTAATTAGTTTAACTATCTAATAATGGACAATGCCATCTTTACATCAAATTATATGCAGTTTAAATTAACAACCTATTTAAGATTTTTTTTTTCAGAAAAAGAAATTGGTCTAAACATCAAGAGATTAGAGTGCATATTGCAATTTTTTTGTTTTTTAGTTTTTGGGGCAAATTGCTATAGAAAAAAATCAGAGTGGATTTCTAGTATCCCCAAAAAATATATAATAAAAGTTAAGAGAAATGAATTCTTAAGTGTCTTAAAGAAACATAAGAAGTATAGAAAAGTTAAGTTGTACAAAAAAAGTTTTAAGTAAGTCCATTTTAAGTTTTGATGAGTCTGATGAAGGTTTTGAAAAAACATGATGAGAATGTTCACCCTACTCAAAATCAATAAATCACATTCTGAACAATCTTGGAAAACAAACTTACGTTCATTGATATTTCAAAAAATATTTAAAATTATTGTTTAAATTGATTATGTAAATAATATGTGAATTCATATAGTCATTTGTTTAATATAGACTAGCTCACTCATCAAATATCTATTTAGCCATTCTATTTTTGGTTGAACCACATAATCTATATTAATATATATTTATATTAGGTATTTGTGTAATCCACACAAGCAATTATGTTTCGTATAGATAAGGATGTTAATACTTTTCACTTGACAAATATTGTTTTGTGTAAAAAAATTTAGCCACTCAGTGTCATCAGAAACAAAATTGGTTAAATTTAAAGGTGATCTAGAGAAAAATTGAAATAAAAATATTATCAAAAATCATATATATTTGTTAAGAAGTTTAGAAACAAAAGACATTATGCCAAAAACAACCTTGCTGCATATTGGTGGAGGCTATAATAAATTAATTACTTTAGTCAAGCAAAAACTTCTACATAAGTTATTAGGTCGTATCAACATTCATGCAAAGAAATATTTTTATAAATAACAAAAAGGGATAAAAAGATGGACATATAAGAAGCGAAGAACATTAAACTGTTATTATACTTAAATTAAGAAACCAAGCAAAATATTATTAAAAATGTGTCCTTGAATTTTAAATATGTACCTTTTCAAACAAGAAGAGCGGTTCGTGATCTTGGACTTCAATTCCATCCCTCTCAAGTGTCTCTTTGAAGCTCAAAATTTCTGACTCAAAACACATTCAATCCGCTTTTGATGTACACTTTTAATTTCTCTAGCAATGGCCATTTTAAAATTGTCACTGTATGTGTGGCTACTCCATCCACTCCTTCCAAATCAAACACCACCTCCATCGAATCACAATTTTGCACTTCAAATTCTTTCAAGCTATTCAAAGCAAAACCTGTAATTGTGTCATATAATAATAAATTAGTCTAGTTGAAAGAGACATTGCATTTTATAGAGCAAGTTTTGATTGCACAATAGAAGATTTAAACATATACAACATTGATAATGTATACATGTACCTTGTTTCTGTACAAATTTTCTATGGTAGAGTTGAGGTTTCCCTCCCAATACAATTTGTCTTCAGTTTCTTCCACTTGTATATTATCTAGCTTTGGTGTGGTGGGAATTCTATTTGAAAATGTCTTCATCTTGGGGCATCCTTTGACTCTTGTGTCTTCCAAGCATGGGAATTTCATATTGCAATTTATAGATGAAAATCTTGTGAGGCTAGGTAAATTTACAAGATTCAGAATTTGCAAATGTCTGAATTCAATCTCTTCTTCATCTTCTTCGTGTTCGCTGTTACTCACTATTTCTTCCATCAATTTACAATTTTTTATGTCTAGTGTTTTGAGTTGAACCAGGCTTTTTGCTGTTGGTGACGTCACTAAGTTGACCAGCTTGACACACTCCCATACTTCCAGAATTGTCAAATGACTGAAGGATACTGTTGAGGGTACTATGTTGATCAAATTGGGACATTCCCCAACATATAACTCTTCCAGTATCCCAAGAGATGGATCAAGTTGTGACCCTTCCTTGCATATATGCTCTAACTTAGACAACCGTTGCAGCCATAGCATTTTGAGTCTTACAATTGTCTCCATTTGTCCTTCCTCAATGCTGGATAGTCTCCTAAATTGCAATTTATAGATGAAAATCTTATGAGGCTTGGTAAATTTACAAGTTCCAGAATTTGCAAATGTCTGAATTCAATCTCTTCTTCATCTTCTTCATGTTCACTGTTACTCACTATTTCTTCCATCATTTTACAATTTTCTATGTGTAGTGTTTTGAGTTGAACCAGGCTTTTTGTTGTTGGTGACGTCACTAAGTTGACCAGCTTGGCACACTCCCATACTTTCAGAATTGTCAAATGACTGAAGGATACTGTTGAGGGTACTATGTTGATCAAATTGGGACATTCCCCAACATATAACTGTTCCAGTATCTCAAGAGATGGATCAAGTTGTGACCCTTCCTTGCATATATGCTCTAACTTGGACAACCATTCCAATTCTAGTATTTTGAGTCTCGCAGTTATCTCCATTTGTCCTTCCTCAATGCTAGATAGTCTCCTAAAAGGAAATATCTCTTTGAATAAACTTTCAAACACAATTAGTTGGACTAGACAAGGGATTCTCTGAAGAATCCAATATGGAAAACTATCTTCCTCACTTTGAAAAGATTGCAGCCGAAGACATTTTAGCTTAGGGAAATGATCTATCAGAATTTCTCCATGCCATATCCTTTGGGTGTTCTTGCTATCCAATGTTAGTTCTTCCAAGTTTTGCATCAACTGAGGAACCAAAGAAATATTTGTAACTAGAGTAAGAATAATAGCAATTTGAGTTTCCAAATAATGGTAGCTACAAAATATCCTTCCTTTTCACTAATTTTATTTTATACATATAAAAACAGTTGTATACAAAAAGAAAATTCACAGAAAATTCGGAACCTATCCCTCTGTTTTGTGATTTTTCAAGTTGAACCAACTGGTCCTCTGTCATGAAATAGATTATATAACGTTATCACATGCTGTCTGAACAGTTCAAGCATAAAGAAATACTAGATGTACTTTTAACGGCAAGAACTCATTATTTTGTTCATACCTGTTTGATAGAGAAGAGTGGTTGTTCTAAATTTGAAGTCTCCCTTCCAAATTGCACCAATTTGTGACAATTGATTATGTATAATTCAGTCAACAATGGACATTCTATAATATGCATCCCAGGGTAGAAACTTTTAAGCTTCCACAAATGTGCAAGTGTCAAGCTTTTCATTCGAGGGAATGCAAACCTGGTATTACTCTCTGCTCTTTCCTCCTCTGCCACAATTTCCTCTACATTAATGCAAGAAACTACTGTGAGTTGTTTGAGTTTCTGTAGACTTTTGGCCACAGATGCAGGGAAAATATTTTTCAACTCTTCACAACGAATGACAGTTACTGCTTCAAGATTTTCAAACTTGACAATCCCTTGAGGATCCTTATTCCATATATGCTTCAGTTTGGGCAGTTGAGATAAAGTTAATTTTCTCAACCTGGTGGTTGATGTAGTCATTCCTTCCAAATCATATACCACTTCTACTGAATTACAGTTTTGCACTTGTAATTCTTCCAAATTACTTAAAGATCTCAGCAAATGGGATGTGATTACAATTGACAGAAACTCACAGTTGTCCACCATCAAAGATTTCAAGCTGCAGAAGGATATTTCTTTGCATCCACGAAAAACACCTTCAACAAGTTGGTCGTGCCATATATTCTGGAAATCGATAGAAGAAAGTTTCAAGGTCTCTAACTTGGGAAATCTATAAAATGCAATGGTGGGAACGTAATTTTATCTGAATCAAGGACTAACTTATTTTGACAAAAAAAAAAAAAGTCTTCGTCAGTTTAGTAATTTCTTTCACTAATCAAGGCTTAGATGTAGCATTCAGTATTGTGCCATGGGCTGTAAGTGATGGACACGTGATCGCATTGACCCAATGCCTATCCAAGCTCATGGGCTCATCCAAAATGGTATTTAGTCCTTTTATTTTATTTTATTTTTTTTGTGCAAAGAAACATAATTATACAGGAGTAAAATAATTTTTCCTTCTTGGTATTTTCACGCATATGTAATTATTCAGTTTATATACATAAATAATTTATTTATATTTAAACATAATAACTATATATATATATATATATAGATCATATAACATCAACAAATATTTTGATTATTTTTTACAATGAAAAAAGAACCTACTTAAAAATTTTATCATTTTAACACATTATGATATTTTATTCTAAGTTTCAAAACCTTACAATAATTCTCTCAAGAATGAACACAAGTGCATGCCCATCCCAACCCCACCTTGTAGCAAAATAATAATAAAAGAAAAATGTAAATGCCCAGCCAGCCAGCCCACCCTCCTTTCTTTCAGCCAAGAAGAAGAAGAAGAAAAAAAAACCGAAGAACATTAAACTGTTATTATACTTAAATTAAGAAACCATGCAAAATATTATTAAAAATGTTGCCTTGAATTTTAAATACGTACCTTTTCAAACAAGCAGAGCGGTTTGTGATCTTTGAAGCTCAAAATGTCTGACTCANATATATATTAGGTATTTGTGTAATCCATACAAGCACCTTTTGTTCTCTTTAGTATAGACAAGGATGTTTATACTTTTCACTTCACACAATATTGTTTTGTATAAAAATTTTAGTGACTCGGTGTCATCTGAAACAAAACTTGGTTACAAAGATGGAGATAAAAGAACCGAAGAACATTAAACTGTTATTATACTTAAATTAAGAAACCATGCAAAATATTATTAAAAATGTTGCCTTGAATTTTAAATACGTACCTTTTCAAACAAGAAGAGCGGTTCGTGATCTTGGACTTCAATTCCATCCCTCTCAAGTGTCTCTTTGAAGCTCAAAATTTCTGACTCAAACACATTGAATCCGCTTTTGATGTTCACTTCTAATTTCTCTAGCAATGGCCATTTTAAAGTAAAACTACCAGGGTAGAAATTCTTGTACTGTTCAAGTCTCGTAAGTGTAAGCTTCTTTACCAAAGGGAAGACGAAGTTCAAAACTTCTGTAGAAACTCTTGTACTGTTCAAGTTGCCTAAGTGTAACCTTCTTTACCAAAGGGAAGACGAAGTTCAAAACTTCTGCTTCAATGCCTTCTTGCTTTGCCACAATTTCTTCAATTCCACACTCCATTATCTCAATCTCTTCAAGTTTCGGAAGCCTTTTCGCCACAGAAGCAGGAAAGAGATTCTTCAAGCTTTGACATTTAGAAACATTAATTAACTGCAAATTTTGGTGATCAAGCATTCCTTGAGGGTCTCTGTTCCATAAATGCTTTAGATTTGGCAGACAAGATAAGCTCAATTTTCTTAATCTGCAAATTGTCACTCTATGTGTGGCTACTCCATCCACTCCTTCTAAATCAAACACCATCTCCATCGAATGACAATTTTGCACTTGTAATTCTTCCAAGCTATTCAAAATTGGCAGTAAATTAGATGATATTACAGATGACAAAAACTCACACTTGTCAACCACCAAAGATTTCAAGCTGCAATAAGACCAGTTTTGAACCGGTTTATGCCATGTGTCTTTATATTCAGGGAAGTCAGATAAATGAAGAAGCTCCGTGCTTAAAAGCCAAACCTGTAATTATGCCATATAATAATAAATTAGTCTAGTTGAAAGAGACACTGCATTTTATAGAGCAAGTTTTGAATGCACAATAGAAGATTTAAACATATACAACATTGATAATGTATACATGTACCTTGTTTCTGTACAAATTTTCTATGGTAGAGTTGAGGTTACCCTCCCAATACAATTTGTCTTCAGTTTCTCCCACTTGTATATTATCTAGCTTTGGCGTGGTGGGAATTCTATATGAAAATGTCTTCATCTTGGGGCATCCTTTGACTCTTGTGTCTTCCAAGCATGGGAATTTCATATTGCAATTTATAGATGAAAATCTTGTGAGGCTTGGTAAATTTACAAGTTCCAGAATTTGCAAATGTCTGAATTCAATCTCTTCTTCATCTTCTTCGTGTTCGCTGTTACTCACTATTTCTTCCATCATTTTACAATTTTCTATGAATAGTGCTTTGAGTTGGACCAGGCTTTTTGCTGTTGGTGACGTCACTTTCGTGTTCGCTGTTACTCACTATTTCTTCCATCAATTTACAATTTTCTATGTATAGTGCTTTGAGTTGAACCAGGCTTTTTGCTGTTGGTGACGTCACTAAGTTGACCAGCTTGGCACACTCCCATACTTCCAGAATTGTCAAATGACTGAAGGATACTGTTGAGGGTACTATGTTGATCAAATTGGGACATTCCCTTACATATAACTCTTCCAGTATCTCAAGAGATGGATCAAGTTGTGACCCTTCCTTGCATATATGCTCTAACTTGGACAACCATTCCAGTTCTAGTATTTTGAGTCTCGCAATTATCTCTATTTGTCCTTCCTCAATGCTAGATAGTCTCCTAAAAGGAAATATCTCTTTGAATAAATTATCATACACAATTAGTTGGACTAGACAAGGGATTCTCTGAAGAATCCAATATGGAAAACTATCTTCCTCACTTTCAAAAGATTGCAGCCGAAGATATTTTAGCTTAGGGAAAAGATCTATCAGAATTTCTCCATGCCATATCCTTTGGATGTTCTTGCTATCCAATGTTAGTTCTTCCAAGTTCTGCATCACCTGAGGAACCAAAGAAATATTTGTAACTAGAGTAAGAATAATAGCAATTTGAGTTTCCAAATAATGGTAGCTACAAAATATCCTTCCTTTTCACTAATTTTATTTTATACATATAAAAACAGTTGTATACAAAAAGAAAATTCACAGAAAATTCGGAACCTATCCCTCTGTTTTGTGATTTTTCAAGTTGAACCAACTGGTCCTCTGTCATGAAATAGATTATATAACGTTATCACATCATGCTGTCTGAACAGTTCAAGCATAAAGAAATACTAGATGTACTTTTAACGGCAAGAACTCATTATTTTGTCCATACCTGTTTGATAGAGAAGAGTGGTTGTTGTAAGTTTGAAGTCTCCCTTCCAAATTGCACCAATTTGTCACAATTCATTATGTATAATTCAGTCAACAATGGACATTCTATAATATGCATCCCAAGGTAGAAACTATTAAGCTCCCACAAATTTACAAGTGTCAAGCTTTTCATTCGAGGGAATGCAAACCTGGTATTACTCTCTGCTTTTTCCTCCTCTGCCACAATTTCCTCTACATTACTGCAAGAATCTACTATGAGTTGTTCGAGTTTCAGTAGACATTTGGCCACAGATGCAGGGAAAATATTTTTCAACTCTTCACAATCTTCGACGGTTACTGCTTCAAGATTTTCAAACTTGACAATCCCTTGAGGATCCTTATTCCATATATGCTTCAGTTTGGGCAGTTGAGATAAAGTCAATTTTCTCAACCTGGTGGTTGATGTAGTCATTCCTTCCAAATCATATACCACTTCTACTGAATTACAGTTTTGCACTTGTAATTCTTCCAAATTACTTAAAGATCTCAGCAAATGGGATGTGATTACAATTGACAGAAACTCACAGTTGTCCACCATCAAAGATTTCAAGCTGCAGAAGGATATTTCTTTGCATCCAGGAAAAACACCTGCAACAAGTTGGTCGTGCCATATATTCTGGAAAACGATAGAAGAAAGTTTCAAGGTCTCTAACTTGGGAAATCGATAAAATGCAATGGTGGGAACGTAATTTTATCTGAATCAAGGACTAACTTNAATAAAAAAAAAAAAAAAAAAAAAAAAGTCTTTGTCAGTTTAGTAGTTTCTTTCACTAATCAGGGCTTAGATGTAGAATTCAGTATTGTGCCATGGGCCATAAATGATGGACACGTGATCGCATTGACCCAATGCCTATCCGGGTCATGGGCTCATCCA
>QAOA01003417.1:84548-171065 GCA_003255065.1 Cercis canadensis | reverse complement strand
TTTCTTCACAACAATTTTACACAAACTTTCTTACACATCTCACAATTCACTCAACACTTCGTAATGAACAAATGAAATCGAATGCCTATTTATAGAAGAGATCTTCTATAGAAAACGCTGATTTAAGGGTCAATACAGTGTCCGCGTTTTACAGTAACAAAATGGCGTTTTACAGGCGAAAACCAGCGTCTTATAATCTCCACATTCAAGTCAGCATGTTCTTTAAGAAAGTGCGGATTTAGATCCGCGTTTTCTTAAGGAAACCGCGGATTTAAATCCGCGTTTTCTTTAAGAACATGCGGATTTAAATCCGCGTTTTCTTTAAGAAAACGCGGATTTAAATCCGCGTTTTCCATTATAACAACGCTCTCAGTGCACGGCGCTTTGGCGACCGTGTTTTCATTTCAGCGTTTTCTACTTTTATGTTTCAGCGTTTATTGAATAAAACGCAAATTTAACTTCGCGTTTCCTATTAAAAACGCTGTTTTATATCAGCGTTTTAGGATAAAAACGCGTACGCGTTTATTAGCCAAAATAAACAGACCCCTTTTGGTAAATACTTCAAAAACTGACCTATTTTCGTATTTAGTTTATAAAAAGGCATTATTTTAGTAAAATGGCCTATGAAAATAGAAGTAACGTCAACTATTCGCGATTTTATCTTGGGCAATTTATGAAAATTTTCACTGTGAAAGGGACAGTAGCAATTATAAAATTTGGCATCCATTCATGGTAATTCGGTAAATCAAAGAACTCTACAATTTCACAATGAAGAATCACCAACTAACGATCAATCCACCTTACAGAATGACTGCTACAACCAAGAATTTGAGGAGGAAGATCTATAAACTATACACTACCCAGGTAAAAGCTGAGGATTGTGTTCTGCTACTCACGAATCAAAACTGCCTCTCTCACTTCCAATGAATTGCCATAATCTTCAAATGGATGATTACTAATGCTATTCGAAGAAACCTTGGACAACTATTCTTGATGAAACGAAACCTAGAAACAAACGAAATTTCCTTGATTTTCATCACCTGAGGGCATTCACGAATGCCATCAAGGAATCAACATCCCTCTGTTCCGAAGGATATTTTATTGGCCGAGAAGAATGTTTCGGGAAAAACAGTATTGTTGGGAAGCTTCCCAACTCTAATTCACGCTTTGCGTATTCTTTCTGGTCTCCATCCGCT
Source organism: Cercis canadensis (assembly GCA_003255065.1). Classification (NCBI taxonomy): domain Eukaryota; kingdom Viridiplantae; phylum Streptophyta; class Magnoliopsida; order Fabales; family Fabaceae; genus Cercis; species Cercis canadensis. The sequence goes on along the minus strand of QAOA01003417.1, from coordinate 169,869 downwards.
CTGAACTTTCCGACCTTTACCCCTGACCCTGCCAACTTGTCCGCCAATTCAACATATGATTCCTCCATGCCCTGTTGGAATTTGGAATAACCATCTGATTAGACAATGAAAACTTCAAGAGCAAGTAACCAGAGCAAGATATGGTTAACAAAATACTAAAGTTTTGGCAACATTGTTTACCTGGCAGAAGCGGCACCATGGTGCATAGAGGACAACAAGCCATGGTTCTCTTCGGTTCTCCAATTTGGCCAGATTCTCAATTCCAGTCCTGCTCAGGTTGACCACACTCTGGGTATTGAAAATGTCAGTGGCATGGGCGTCACCATTTCCATTTCCATTCCCATTAAGGTGGGCAGCATCTTCCTGTTTGATATTTCCTTTATGAAGACCACACTCCTTCGCCTTGGCATCCTCCCACCACCACCTTCCTTCCCTTTCATGTTGTCCTGGTAAAACTGGCCTTGTGCAGGGCTCGCAACCAATTGAAACGTATCCTTGTGAATGCAATGGATTAACAGGCACATTCATGGTCCTAAGGAAGTTCCATATGTCATTTCCTTCCACGTTAGCAACTGGGTTCCACTTTACCAGGCTACCAATTCCACCATCCAGTCCCTCAAAAACTGGATCAACCTGCACAACAGGAATTTCAGACCTGGTACCCGGTGATTGATCCTTTCTTTGACCAGTAATCCATGCTCTTAGGCCCTTGAGCGCCCTCCTTAAGGGTCTGACCTTCCTCACGCGGCAGCACTCTTGGTGTCCATCCTCATAGAATGAGAACAACCCCTTACTTCTAACTAATGCCTGAACCTCAACAGCATCAGGGAACATGTACTCAATCTGAATTCCATAATGCTTCTCAACCGAGTCAAAAAATCTGTAAGTTTCTGGGTTAAGTCTCCCAGTGTCTAGACTGAAAACCCTGAAGGGCCGACCCGTCAGATGTGCGTACTCAATCAAAGCAACATCTTCAGCACCACTGCAAAAGCAAAGCTAATCATTAATACCCAGGAAATAAATTCCGCCTGATACTACCCACTACATTATCCACGATTCCACAAGCATGTAGTAGCATGTAGCAAAAGTTAGCAGTCACTCATGACCATAAGACAATGTTTTGTGACAATTCATATCCTACAAAGCTCGAGCCGAATCTATTTATCATATTAACATTGAAATACATCTAGCACTTTGTTTACGAACAGAAAGCAGCAACCAGAACTTAGGAGTCTCCTCATAAAAGCAATACACGTCTTAAGTGTCAAACCTACATTTTAGTTGGTCTTATAAATAATAGTAAATATGCAGTATTCATACAAATTCTTAATTGGTTTTGTGAGTCTGACAACACCTAAATATTTCGGGAAACATCAGAGCAAATTAGTAAAAAAAAAATACCATTCACTATCACCAAAAATGGCGTAGACGGGGATTCTTCAAAATGAATATCATAGCACCAATCCAAATATCATGTTGAACAACTGAATAAAGCCAAGTATCAAGCAAACAGCCAACCACCGATTCATAACATACGATTAATTTCCATCAAGCTCATAACTGAAGGACTTTGAATCAGTACCTGAAGGCAATAGCTATATCATTGCCAAATTTCTCCAGGGCTCTATCCATTATTTCAAGAGGGGAAGCATTTTCTAGGCCTATTGCTAATTGTTCATAATCTTCCTCCTCTTTCTCAGCAACCTCTGCAAATTCACCAGTAACACATATAGAAAAAATCAATACATTGAAATTCGCTCCAATAGGGAAAAAAAAAATAAAAGAATTATATACATTTGAATTAATGATATAACACGTACCAGGTGCAACGATAGTTGCAGCACGAGAGGCAATTGAATCCTTCTGTGAAGGTTCAGCGTTTACGGGCTTTACCAAGTTCCGTCTCTGAGACAAATTAAGAACCGCGGATGAAACATGGGGTCTATCCAAAATCCTAAAAGAACCAATTTGCGGAGCTGAAAATTGAAAATTCACGCATTAGAACCCTAACATTAATTGAATTCAGATAAACAAAAAAAAAAATCAACTCGGCAATCAGGGTGGAAAATTGCCCTTTTAAGCCAAACAATGAAGAAAATAAGAGGTTAGTTTACCTTTAGACTCGGACGAAGAACTCAAACGAGAAAAACTGGAACTTGATATTGTTGTTGAAGAAGAAGAAGGAGTAACTGCAAGCGCCATTGTTGTAGAATCTAAGCTCTCTTCTAATTATTTCCTCTCTAATGTAATCTCCTGTGTGTTATTAGATTTGTTTGTGTCTCTGGAAAGAGAGGGGGTTGCTATATAAAACCCGGCAACCGATGGCGGCATTTCAGGTTCATTGAACCTGGACACAACTTTAGGATCCCAGGGATACTTACGTGGGATGCGGTGATTGGAATGGAAGGACCCGTGGCTCATGGCTTCCGTCAGGTCAGTAATAGGCGAACAAGTCATTTCGCGGATTCTTGTGGGATTCCTTTTTTTTTTTTTTTNTTTTTTTAATTATAGAGGTAAATATCATCACCTTTTCTTTTACCAAAAAGAAAATTGAATATTGATTTTTCAGCTTTGCTTTTTGAATTTTTCCTGGTCGATAATTTTAAAAAAAAAATATGCGTCTGAATTTAGAAATATTTCTACTTATTAAATTTCTGGAAAAGAGAAATTGTGCTAAATTACCAATATTTATTTACAAGCAAATCTTTTAATGTTTTGATTTGTGGTGTTCAAATCAAATGGGCAGGCTATAGTACTTTTCTTTCTATGAATTGTGTTTCAAAATTTGTTACGTATTGCCAAATTTTCCTAGACTTTTCATCATTCCCTTTCTTTTAGCCTTCTGTTAAATTCTTTTTTTTTTTTCCTCTTGCCAATTTTAGTGTCTATCCATTCTTTCAAAGCTTGTTGTGGGAATGTGGTCCTCAACATTGTTTATTCTCCTCTTAAATTTGAATTGCAATTTGCAGGCATAGTCGATTTAAGCCATCAGCTAAGGAAAACAGTCTTAAAGATAAGACTGAAAATTCAGAGCTGCAATCCACTTAGAATGCAATTGGTTTGGAAAATTGTACGATAACTATGTGTTTTGTTCATCATGTAATAATAATCTCATAGCAACAAAAAGTGTTAAGTAGTGCAAATAAAGCAAGTCAGGGTCATTTTTAACCAATACAATCTAAAAGAATCTCCAATAAATCTTTATTTTTATATACAATTAATTGAGAATATTTTTTTAAAGTGGGCCTAGCAATGTTATTCGCTCTTTTACTTCTTTTTTTTTTTTTTCNTTTTACGTGTGGCTACTCTTTTTTATTTTTTTTTTTCTTACTCTTCATTTAACATTTTTATGCATTGCACGGCTTGAAACTAGTGCGTGAACAATCGCGGTGATTTGTGAAACCAATAATCGATTATGACCTTAGTACTAAGCTAAGACTAGTAATAACTTTTTGTCAATTTATGCACATTAATATTGAGATTTGGAAGCTGCATGGAAGGTAGTGTGGCATAATAGTTGCATCCTCGTAAGTTCAACTCTTGGGGACCCCAAGGGATCGATAATAATATTCTATGCACTATGCAGAATATGCTAAGGGACCACGCAAACAAACAAGCACCACTGAGAAAACAATGGAATCAAACGCGATTCCATGTTGCTTTCCAATTAGTAAATTGCATGAGATTAGTACGACGAAGACGAAGGATTTACAAAATTGGTCTTATTTGTCCTTTTCATTGCGCTTGTCGACCAACCCACAGTAGTTTTTGAAGGAAAAATAAAAAAACCAAAGTAGTGCTTGTTCTATTCTATGTGCAAGTTGGAAAGGTCAACATTAATTATTTTAAGACTGGGGCATAGTGGTAACGTTTACGTTTACAACTTGCATATTCCCAAATCTAGTTCATTCATGAATTTGCCTTCTAACTTTTCTTCGTCATTGAAAACGTCAGAGAAGGTAGGTAGGTGCATTTTGTTTTTATGTTTACTCTGGTCAAAAAAGGGTGAAACGCATACACCCAAATAATTAGAAATAGAAATGAGAAGCTAAGCCATTTGCAACTGAATTCATAGAGAATCAACGCATGAAATCGGAATAGTGATGCTATAGATTAATGCTTTTACTTTAGTAATCACTTTTGAAACAGCAACAAGAGTATACAAATACAAGGAATCCAGTTATCCACGAACCCAAATATTGGAACAACACTGTCAAAGAGGCAAAGAAAAAGTTTGATTATTTTCTTCAACAAAAAGGCTTAAATGGTCATTAGGTAATAGTAATAGTGAATAGCACTTACCTTGTGTGGGTTTAACACTGCACAACTTCACTAGAGAACAAAATCACCTTTTTGTGTCAAAGAAGTCAATAAGAATTTCTAGCTTAAAAATCTCTTGTTTGATGAATTACACAAACTGTCTTTTTGTTTTGAAAATTGAACAAACTTCATTTCTTTTATAAATGAGATATTTCATAAAACTAGATAGTCTTCTTCATTTTTTATTCTTTTATTGAAATTTACCTAATAAGAAGTATTTAATCTACTAAAATTTTACTTTATCTACTCCAAATGAATTTAAACACAGAACCTCCACGATAAGCACCGAATGATTAATTACTAGAGTAAATATTTAGGGACAATAAACCTCCTGTCATGTATAACTTAAAGAAGATATTTATGTTATGTTCAAATATATATGTAATTAATAAAATAAGAGATTTTGTTTAATTTATCAACGCTTATGGCAGCTTGATCTGAACCGGTAAGTTTGAGCCTTCCATGGGCTTTGTAGGTTCAGCCCAGCCCATAAATCTTGAGCCTGTATTTGTATGTCCAAGTGGGTCGAACCACATGGGCCAATCACAGTATCTATTTGCAGTTGGGCTTTGACAACTTGTGAAGGGCTGAAAGCAGTGCTCCATTAGAGGAAAAAAACAAAAGTGCTGAGGCCCTCACGAAGATATTTTACGCCGAAACTAGAAAGAGAGTGGCCAAGAGAAAAAAGGAGTCGGCACGTGAGACATCACGTGTGGATAGACATTGGAAATGGAAAGCACAACCTTTTTTAGACCCTCCAAACACATACAATCAAACTGATACCAAAAGTGATTCCTGTTAGCCACAACTTTTTCAGAAGCTAGTGAGTCGTGACGCAGTTGACGCTAACAATGCAAAGTGTTCCCAATATCTTCCCACTTTTAACACGTGTTCTAAACAGTACTCTCAGGTCACTATTTTAATTTGCAGCAGAAAAATTAAAAGAATTTGACTTTAATGAAAAGTGTAGTTTTAAAGACATTTTAGTGATATCAATTAATACATGCAGTAGGAAAAAAGATATCCAATGATTAAAAAGAATTGAAATTAAAAAAGTAAAAATATTCAGCACAAATAGCCCAAATTAATTTTATTAAATAACAATAATATTTTTTAATGCACATTCATATATACGGAGTTTGTTGAACTAGTAATTATTAAATTATTTTATTTATAAAGTGTAAATTCAAATTTTAATGTGAATAGTTTTTTTTTATAAATAATTTATAAATATTATTATAAGTCTTTTTTAAAATTTGTGACATATCTTGATATTAAAATAAAATAACCTCTCATCACCCTTAACTTTTGTCAACAAAAATAAAATATATGTATACTTCATTAAAACATTGAGTAAGGTTATTTATACATTAAAATTTTATTTTCTTTTGATATAATTGATACTCTCGTTATATTATGAAATATTCCCATTCAGAAGCAACAGAGAAATATACGGCTTCAAAAATCAAAAGTAATAAATTGACTACAAAAACTTTCTAGAATTAATTTCCGCCATTTGTGTGATTGAATTAAGGCTAATCGTATTTAACATTTTAAGGATATTAATAATTAATAAAGACACACTTTATCAAAAACGCTGTCAAGGATAAAAAGCATGAAGTGTCTAGTTGCTGCTCCAGTCGCGTGGCTCGTTAGTGTAGGGCCACGTCCGAACATTTCGTACCCCTGTTACTGTCCAGTCTGTCCTTGACTAACGGACAAGCCAATGGTTTCCATAACCTCAGCGCGAAATGCTAAGTAGACAGCTCCCCCCTCAAATGTTGAACCCTCTTTCATCCAACAGAATACAAAACTCTGTCTGCATTCACTATGTCAATTACCAATCAGATATTGCCAAATAGTCAACTCGGTGACAGGCTGTTAGCTTACACTGAATCCGCGAGAAGAGAGCACGATATAATACGCTCTTGGAGATCATTCGAGGGAGTGTCATCTCTTATACCCCTCACTACTCTCACTGGTCAGCTTTCTCTCTCTCTGGGGTTTTTTTTGTTTGTTTTCTCTGTAATTTTCTCTGTTTCTTCCAAACACACGCACTAACATTCACTGGTGACACCTCCAGAGCTTCATTAGTGTAGGGAAAAGTGTTTTTCCTGATTCTCATTAAACCAGTAAGCCAGTATATATATACACACTAGTACGTATCCTACTTGGTATCTACCTCTGTATCCTACTTGGTATCTACCTCTGTTAGGTAGTTAAGATAAATACAAGTTTCCTACTGTAGTTAAGATAAATACAAGCTTACTTATCCTATCGTATAGTATACCTATCCTACACGTACTGGGCTCTTGCATGAAAGTTAAATCAGCAGTGGTGCATGTACCCCGAGTTGACTCAGCTGGAACTTGTGCCCCGAGTCGACTCAGCTGAGTCATATGTGCCCCAAGTGTCCTTTATATCCGAATACCCCCCCTCAAGTTGGTGCATGAAGATCTGTGATGCCCAACTTGCGAAGTAGGCAATGAAACTGTTTTGTCCCAAGTGCCTTGGTGAAGATGTCTGCGAGTTGTGCATGTGTCGGAACATAAGTGGTTTTGAGGTTACCATGCACGAGTTCATCTCGAACAAAATGGCAGTCTACTTCTATGTGTTTGGTGCGTTCGTGGAAGACAGGATTGCGTGCAATGTGCATGGCAGCTTGGCTATCGCAGTGAAGAAGCATAGGGGTAGAGTGTGTGATACCAAGACAAGCTAAAATTCCTTTAAGCCACTTCAATTCACAGGTGGTTGTTGCCATAGCTCGATACTCAGCCTCAGCTGAGGAGCGAGACACAATATGCTGTTTCTTGGTCTTCCAAGAAACTGGTGAGTTGCCCAGAAGCACCATCCATCCCGTAAGTGAGCGACGAGTTAAGGGGCAGCTAGCCCAGTCAGAGTCACACCATCCATCTAGCTTGAGAGTACATCTACTACTTAGAATAATACCTTGACCAGGATTGCCTTTCAAGTATCTAACCACACGTAATGCAGCCTCCCAATGTTCTGTACGCGGTTGTTGCATGAACTGGGACAAGGTATGGACAGAATAAGATAATTCAAGCCGAGTAAAACAAAGATAAATCAAACGTCCAACCAATCTGCGATACCGTTCTGGATTATGAAGAATAGGACCATCGGCGAGGGCAAGTTTGTGATTCTGTTCTAAGGGAGTGCTTGCTGGTTTAGCACCTAGTAACCCAACTTCTGCTATGATATCCAAAGTGTACTTTCGCTGGCACAGGTAGAGTCCAGAGGGATTCCTGGCTACTTCAACTCCCAAGAAATATTTCAGGATTCCCAGGTCTTTCATGTGAAAGCATCTACTTAGATAGTCTTTAAAGCATCGTATGGCATGAGGATCATTCCCAGAAATAATCAAATCATCGACATACACCAAGACGACCAGCTGTACGTTTGTATTCCTCCAAGTAAATAAGGAATAGTCCAGGTAGGATTGATTAAAACCATAATGCTTCAGTGCACTAGAGAGTTTTGCGAACCAGCACCTCGGGGCCTGTTTTAACCCGTATAGAGACTTACGTAGCTTGCAAACCATACCAGGTTGGGATATATCAAAACCTGGAGGAAATTTCATGTACACCTCCTCTTGAAGATCACCATGCAAGAAGGCGTTGTGCACGTCCATTTGATGCAGTTCCCATCGTTTAGCAGCAGCCACAGCGAGCACTAAACGGACAGTGACCATTTTTGCCACTGGTGCAAAAGTTTCAGTGTAGTTGATACCTTCCACCTGATGGTTGCCAAAGACCACTAGCCTGGCCTTAAACCTTTCTACCGTCCCATCTGAATGATATTTTATTTTGTACACCCATCGACACCCCAATGCTTTCTTGTTTGGTGGCAAACGCTGGACCACCCATGTTTTGTTATTTTCAAGAGCGAAGATTTCATTTTGCATGGCTTGTCGCCACCTAACATCCTGGACTGCTTCACGGAATGATGCAGGTTCTCGTTCTGCTGCAAGAGCTGCAAGAAAGTGTCTATGGTGCAAAGAAAATTTATTACAATTTACATAATGTGTGATGGGGTAAGGTGCACCTGATTGACGTGATGGTGCAGGTGAGGCAGTGACGGGGCTCAAAATTTGAATGGTGTTGGTGACATAGTCGTTCAAACGCACAGAGGGACGCTTTATGCGATGTCCACGTCCTGACCTCTTACCTTCGAGTGTTTCTCTACTCTCTATTACCTGTGTTTTATCATGTTGTCCGTCAGTGGTGTGTGAAGTAAGAGCTTCAGAATTAGGACTATTTATTAGAGTTTCGGTTGCAGTAGTGGAAGTACCCCCCCTAACTTCAAGACAGGGTTCAGTTATGGTTTCCACTGGATGGCACACACCTTCATCTTCAACAGGTATTTCTGCTGGAGCGACCATGGTGGATATGTGTAAGTTTGGTGACTCATTTTCTTGGCAAAAAGGAAAGTCATTTTCAAGGAAAGTCACATCTCGAGAAACAAAGAATTTCTTCTCATCCAGGTCATACAGCTTCCACCCTTTCTTGCCATGTGGATAGCCTACGAAAATACACTTGCGGCTTCTACTAGCAAACTTATCGCCTTTTCTATGCTGGTTGTGGGCATAGCACAAAGTGCCGAAGACGCGCAAGTGATTATACTCAGGCAAGTGTCCATATAAAACCTCATATGGTGTCTTTCCATTTAAAACTGAAGAAGGAGTGCGATTGATCAAATAGCCAGCTGTTAAAACACATTCCCCCCAAAACTTGATGGGAAGGTTTCCTTGAAACCTCAGTGCACGAGCCACGTTCAGTATGTGTCTATGTTTCCTTTCCACTCTCCCATTTTGCTGTGGAGTTCCAGTGCACGAGGTCTGGAAGATAATGCCTTTTTCCATGAAGTAGTTGTTCATACTTACAAATTCTGTTCCATTATCACTGCGTATCATTTTCACCTGTTTATTAAATTGTCTTTCAACCATAGAAATAAAGTGCATCAATGTTCGAGACACTTCTTTCTTATCAAGAAGCAGAAATATCCAAGTGGCACGTGAACAATCATCTACAATTGTTAAAAAATACGAAGCACCACATGAAGATGGAGTTCGATAAGCTCCCCATAAATCGCAATGAATATAAAAATAAGAAGCACCACACGAAGATGGAGTTCGATAAGCTCCCCATAAATCGCAATGAATAAGCTCAAATATATCAAATGCTTTATAATTACTTAAAGGAAATTTATCCCTAGTTTATTTAGCTCTCTGGCATACATCACAAACTTTATTCAAGTGCTCACTATATTTGCCAACATTAGGAACTAGACAAGTGGTCTTCAAAGAAGGATGTCCGAGTCTTTTGTGCCAAAGCTCAACCTGATTCTCTCCCTCAACTTTGTACGCCTTCTGATGTGGAATACCTCGGAAGACATAGAGCCTGTCTTTGCACTCACCCTCTCCAATCAGCGTCCTCGAAATGCGGTCTTGTATAACACACATATTGTTAGTAAATTGCATAACACAATTTGTTTCAGCACTTAATTGTGATACAAATATCAGATTGCAGTTGAGTTTAGGCACGTAAAGCACATTCTCCAGTTTTAAACCCCCGTCCAGTATCACCCTTCCTTCCTTAGTTGCATTAACTTATTGGCCATCTGGTAACCTAACAGGACAACCAGGTACTTCTCGCAGTGTTAGCAGATTTCGTAGATCACCAGTCATATGGTTCGATGCTTCTGTATCAATGATCCATATGTCATGCTTACCAGTCATTCTTTCAGTTGTATTGGGCTTGCGATTTTCCAGCAACTCCAGCAAGGCATTCCATTGCTCATTACTTAAGCCAGACAGCCTTGAACTCTCCTTGGTTCCATCGGTTCCTATCTCACCATGCATCCCTGTTCCAAAGGTTTGTGCAGCGTTGGCACGCACATGACTTCCTCGTCCACGTGTTCCACGCTGCTGTCCTCGTCCTCTACCACCAATCTGTCCATCCCCTCGTGGGCGATCTCCCCACCAGTCAGGATACCCAATTCAACTCCCCTCATCATGTCTGGTCTTGTGACAGTGTGCACAAACCATGGATTTATCTTTCATGTCACTTTGTCCCCTTGCTTTTGTCCCAGCCTGTACTGCTAGCCCCATTACTTCCTTACGGTCTTCCTTCCCTCTTATGATAGTTCTTACTCGTTCCTCTTGGATTAGTGTGCAGTATACCCAGTTTAATGGGGGCAAGGGGTCTGTGACAAGAAGGTTGGAACGGACTGTGCCGTATAACACATCATCTAACCCCATGAGAAACTGATGCACCCTTTCTTCTTCTCTTCTCTTTTCAAGCTTTGAAGCTATATCACATGTACATTTTCCACAGATACAAGTTGGTGTCTATTCATAATTCGTCAATTCTTCCCACAGTTTCTTCAGTTTGCCATAGTATTCTACCATGGTCATTCCACCTTGCTTGCACTCCGCCAGTTCATATTTCAGCTACTGTATTCGAGGCCCATTCACCACAAAGAATCTCTCTTGTATATCCAACCAAAGATCTCTAGCATTCTCCATATATGAAATGGTCGAACGTAGTCCAGGTTCCACCGTGTTCAAGATCCATGACACCAACATGGATTGCATAGTCCACCAATCTTCCATCTCTGGTGTTGTATCCTTCGGTCGTTCAATCGTCCCATCGATGAAGCCCCATTTTCTCCTAGCGCGCAGTGATGTCCTCATGGCCTGAGACCATTCTTCGTAATTCTCTCCAAGAAGCTGGACTTGAGTGATTACACTTCCAGGATTATCACTGGAGCTTAGATCATAGGGGGATGGGGATTTTTTAGAAGTTTCGGATTGTTCTGCCATGGCAGTTGTTCAAGAGATCGCAAAGCCTTAAGTGAGAAGAACCTTGCTCTGATACCATGTAGGGAAAAGTGTTTTTCCTGATTCTCATTAAACTAGTAAACCAGTATATATATACACTAGTACGTATCCTACTTGGTATCTACCTCTGTTAGGTAGTTAAGATAAATACAAGTTTCCTACTTATCCTATTGTATAGTATACTTATCCTACACGTATTGGGCACTTGCATGCATGTTAAACTAGCAGTGGTGCATGTACCCCGGGTTGACTCAACTGGAACATGTGCCCCGAGTTGACTCAGTCCAGCTGAGTCACATGTGCCCCAAGTATCCTTTATATCCGAATACTTTTTATGTCAATAAACAAGTTGAACAAGAAAGAGGAGTACCTAGGTTAGTCATAAATTATAAGCCTCTCAACAAAATTCTTCAATGGATTAGGTATCCAATACCTAACAACAAAGACTTATTTAGTACATTTGTATTAAGTATTATATATAGGTTTTCAAACATTAAATTATTCATACTAATAAAACTAGTTTTGCAGATGGATCCTCAACAATCATTGATGTTTTTCGGTGATAAAGCCTTACTTGTCTGGCCTAGATAATCCAATTTTCATTACAGAGGTAACTTAGTAAATTTAGATAATTGTGAAATAGTAATATTATATGCTATTTGGAATATTAATGACTTCAATAGTAAATTAATAATTTTAGAAATAATAGCAGATTATTTTCGTTTTTCTCATGAAAGATATCATCACAAGCTTTGTCTTACTTGTTGCACAATGGAATATTTCATAAATGATCTTACTTACAAAAATTCTGATTTACTTCAAGAAAATGATTCTCTCAAAAGGCAAGTAGAAGCCCTGTCAGTCCAACTAATTCACAGTGGAATATCATCATCATCCCCACTGGATGATGAAAACAAATTCAAATTTTTTGATGATTTGGAAGATAGAACTTTAGTCCCACTGGCTAAAGATAAGAGTGAGACAAAAGAGAATACCAAAACTTCAGCCCCACTGGTTAAAGACAAATGTGAGATAAGTGAGAGTGTCAAAACTTTAGCCCCACTGGCTAAAGGAGAAGAGCAAATTATATCTTTAACCTCGCTGGTTAAAGAAAAGTTAATAGAAGAGGAAAAAGAAAAGAAAAAGTCAAGAGCTTTCTTCTTCACTCATAGTTTTCTCAATCAATTACTAGAAGTTGATTGTGTAGAACTTATTTACCAAACACTTCAAAATACTGAACTCAATAGACAAGAGTTTATTCAAAAAGTCTTAGTAGAATTAGCTTGTGACAACAAACTCATTCCAGGAATGAACTGGACATAGGAATGTTATCATGGTCTCAATAAACTTGAATGTCTCAAAGAAGATCCTTTGTGCAAAGAAATTCCCCTTTCAATGCCTGACTATAAATGTCATCTTACCTATAGTATTTGTAGAGCCTCATTAGACCTTTCCCTTTATCAACCAATTACAATCCATTTCAAAGAAGAACCAATAGTTTTAACCCCTAAAAAACTTTTAGACTATGGATACCTTTGCCATGTTATTATTTCAGATCCTGACCAATCAGATGAGTTTGGAAGAAAACTATCCTCATTGTATCATACATGCTTTTGATAACTTTCCTCCAAAAAGATATATTGAATTAATCATTCAAAGTAAAGCCCCATAATGGATCAAAGGAATATGTTACCCTGCTCAACACAAAATCTTGATCAAAAAACACATGAAAAAACCCTATCTCATGTCCTCAGAATACCCTTGGCCTTGTTACAATTTTACCTGACGTAAGCAAATTAGACACTGGAGAGCTAGAACAATTGCAAAAGATCTTTCCATAAAATATCAAACCATTGTTGCAAAAGACAATAATCAAAAAATATATTTAGACCTATCCCTTCCAAAGATTCCTTTCAATATTCAAACTGATTTTGAACAATTAATTGATCATTACAATCAAAAGGAACATGTAGAGGAACTAGAAGCAATTCATCGTCTGTATGAAGATGTAGTTGAAGACGACAGATTCGATTACTGGAATAATATGCATGATGAAGAATATCATAATATCATCAATCAAATGGAATCATGATACAGTCACCCAAAGACTGCCGTCCATGTGCAATGATTCCAAAAGACTGCAAATTTCACATGCTACACATGCTACTAGAAAAGAATTCAAGAAGCTTCTTAAAGACTTTCAACAAGACAAGTGGCAAAGTTAGAAGACATGAAGACTTCCCCTCATGACAAGTGGCAAAGTTACAAGGCTTCATGAAAAGTTTCCTTACACATCATGAAAAAGACAAAGGATGGATTTCAACACTTCTGAAATTCACTCATCAAGTCTATAAAAGGCAAGTTCAAGACACAAGGAAGGCATCCTAAAATTATCCTAAAATTTTCATCCAAAAGCTTTCCCAAGTGAAGCTTTCTTACAAGCCTTTCAAAGTTCTCCTTAGTCTTAGATTTTCAAAGTTTCAAAGCCTAAGTTAGAAAACCCTTTCATTAACCTTCAAAGTCCCTCTTCTCCTCTCCTTATTTATCAATACGTTGTATGTAATTAATTTCAAAGCAAGTTTCAAGAACTTTCAAAGTTGTAAGCATCCCTTTGTTCAATATCAACTTTAGTTTCAATACTTTTTGCATTCATAATCCCTTTCCCGCTTCCCCAGAGCGGACTACCGTTGGATTAGCTTCCTTTCATAAGCATTCATCCCTCTCCTGCTTTCCAGTGGGGACTACTGCTAGATTACCCTCCCTTTTATTTTGAAGTACTGTTCATTATTATTGTCCATGAATACTATTCACGCCAACACTTTTCCTTATTATGCATGTTTAAATTAATTTTTGCACCCTTTCATTAGAGTTTTTGACTTACTCATTAATCATTAAGTCAAAATTGAGACGATCCTACTTCAAATGGTATCAGAGCCTGTCGCCTATCCAATTAGGTGGGGATAATGGGTGTATAAGTACTCTTTCTTAATCATGAATGCTCATAATGGCTAGGTGGTTTAGCTATAGAGTCAGTAGGTATCATGGTTATGGTTTGTTAGAAGAGCAAGCTTTAATTAGACATTACAAAAGTCTTAGTAATATATATATATATATATATATATATATATATATATATATTTAAAATTTAAAAATTATGTTTTAAATCAAAAAATCTGATTTTTGAGGTCTTCAAGGTCCATTTTAGTTTTTAGATCAAAGTTTTGATTTTTGGACATTGGCTCATTTCATTTCAACCCAAGTTTTGAGGCCTTTTAGGCCCGTTTGAAAGTTGCAATATATATTCCTAAAGGGGTGGTGAATAGGAGCTTTCACAATTTAAAACTGAAACAGTTCTAAAACAAAGATCTATTGAGTCTTTAGATATCTTCAAGAACTAGTTCTCTGATAAAACCAAGTTCAACAGATAAAGAGAGCTACATAAAGAAACACTTCATATCAAAATAATTGAGAGATAAGGAGAGAAAGTCTTAGTTAAAGATTTTATAGTGGTTCGGCAATATTGCATACATGCACTTCTCCCAATGGCTTTGGGTTCAACTGGAATAAAGTTTAGTTGTCCAAGCTTCTCCAAGCTTTACATCCATGGTTTTCTTCAAGCTCACCAAGAACTTTCCCCTTCTAGCACAACCCCTAGAAGTTAGTCACACACTTAGATTTCTCCCTCAGAAATTTAATTATAAAAATCCATTTATCATAAATGAAGCCCCATGAAAAACAACTCTCTCAACAGAGAAGAATTTGAAAAACTATTGTTCTTGAAGGAAAAAGAAGAGAGAAAAAAAATGCTAAGTTTGAAAACTTAGAAAAGAATACATTCTACTATTTCACTCTCTCTTACTTTTTCCAAAGCCTTGGGTCACTATTATAAAAAGCAAGTTGTATCCATGTGAAGACCATCGGTTACCGCCTATGCCAAGGACAACTGTCACACCAAGCACCAAGCAAACTTCACTCACATCACCCTTTGTCTTTTTGTGAAAAAATATCTCTTACTTGTTTCCTTAAATTGTGGATCTAGCAACGGCACCCTCAAGAGGAAACTTCCTTCTCTTGCTGAGGTAATTTTTTGATGTGACTAGAGAAATCTCAAATCTTCTAGGGTCTTCAGTAGATTTTGTCCACTTCAGCAATCTTGGATATTCAACTTCAAGAGGAACAAGAACTCTTTTGCCAGAACAAGACTTCTTACTAACATCTTCTAAATAAACACTTAGGCACATAACACATGATTAGTAATAGTAAGATCATTTATTATCATCAAAACTAGATTAGAGAATTGTAGGGCCAACACCATTTTGTTTTAACCAAGTTTGGGGCCTCTCGGCCCATTTGATTTTCTTCAAATACTTTATTTGGACATAAAATTTATAATTTTTTGGGCATTTAGTGATTTTAGGCCAAAACCTATGTTTTGGGCTTGGCCCGTCATGCTAAAACCCTAGTTTAGAGGCCTTTGGGCCCACCCAAATTTTATTTTTCTCATGTTTTTGGTCCAAATAAATTGTATATTTTTTCTAGACTATTTAATATATTTGATGTTTAATTTGGGATAAATTGGACCGATCTAGGTCCAAGGTTGAGCTCTTTGGGCTCAATTTGACCTAATTAGCCCATTAGGGTTTCGTGATTTTTATTTTTAATCAAAAATTAAATAATTTGTAGGAAATCTGAATGGAGGTTCAGCTAAGGTTGGAAGAATATTCCTAAGCACAATTCAAAGGGTCTAGCATCTAGGAAGCTTTATAGATGGTGCTCACCCATGGGAACTTTAAGGAAAGTGCCATTTTTAGGGTTTCTTATCTAAAATAAAATAAGAAATACAAATTGAGAGTGCTGATGAGGGAATTTGGCCAAGGGTACTTTGGAAAATAATTAATGGATTTTTCACATGGCAAGGTTAAAGTAAAGTGGGAGGAAAGTGCAAAGGGCATGGGAAATGATAATTTTACCCCCAACTTGCTCTCCAAGTTGAGAGAGTTGATTGCTTAAGAAAAAAAAAAAGGAGGAGAGGGGCACACATTAGCTGCCCAACGTGAAACACACAGAGGTAGAGAGATTTGAGAGAAAAAAAATATCAAAAGAGCTAAGTTGAGAGAAAGGGTGAAAGCTTGAGAAACTTCAAAGTGTTCTTGAATTGTTCTTCCCATTTTTGAGAAGAAAAGGAGAAATCAAAGAAGTTTTAATCTTCTTGAAGGTGAGTTCAACCATTTTGAGCAAGAAAGAGTGGATTTCTATAAGAACGTTAGGTAATCATCATCATCATTTTCTTATATTCTTTTGGTCTTTAATGTATGCTTGGTTGAGAAATATCTTGAAGCCTTTAAATTCTATAGGCTCCTGTGTGAAAGATCTTAGTGCTTTTAAATTTTGTCGGCTCCCGCATGAAATATCTCAATGCCTTTACATTCTCGTCAGCTTATGGGTGAAAGATCTCAGTGCTTTTAAATTTTATTTTCTCTCAAATAAAAGATATTGGTGCTTTTAAATTATGTCAGCTCCATGGTGAAAAATCCTTGTGCTTTTAAATTTTGTCGGCTCTAGCGTAACAGATCTCAATGCCTTTAAATTCTTGTCGGCTCCTAGGTGAAAGATATCGGTGCCTTTAAATTTTTATTTGCTCCAAAGTGAAAGATTTCGGTGCTTTTAAATTCTCTCAGCTCCTGGGTGAAAAATCTTTCTGCTTTTAAATTTTGCCTACTCTCGCGTGAAAGATCTCGGTGTCTTTAAATTTTGTTCGGCTCCCGACTAAAAGATCTTGGTGGATTTAAATTTTTGTAGGCTCTTGAGTGAAAGACCTCGATGCTTTTAAACTTTGTCGGCTCCCGAGTGAAAGATCTTGGTGCCTTTAAATTTTATCATCTCACGAGTGAAAGATCACGATGCTTTGAAATTCTGTCAGCTCCAGGGTAAAAAATATTTGTGCTTTTAAATTTTGCCGTGTGAAATATCTTAGTGCCTTTATATTCTAGTCAGCTTAAGGGTGAAAGATCTCGGTGGCTTTAAATTTTTGTCAACTCCCAAGTGAAAGATCTCAGTGCTTTTAAATTTTGTCAGCTCCATGGTGAAAAATCTTTGTGCTTTTAAATTTTGCCGGCTCCCGCATGAAAGATTTCGATGCCTTTAAATTCTATTCCACAGCCGAGTGAAAAATCTCAGTGGCTTTAAATTTTTGTTAGCTCCTGAGTGAAATATCTTGGTGCTTCTAAACTCTGTCAGCTCCCGAGTAAAAGAACTTTGTGTCTTTAAATTTTGTTGGCTCTCTAGTGAAAGATCTCAATGCTTTTTGATTCTGTCGGCTCCCCAGTGAAAGATTAGCGTGCCTTTAACTTTTGTTGGCTCCCGCGTGAAAGATATCGGTGCTTTTAAATTTAAGTTAGCTTCCGAGTGAAAGATCTCAGTGCTTTTAAATACCTGTCGGGTCCCGGTTGAAAGATCTTGGTGCCTTTAAATTTTGTGAGTTCCTGGGTGGAAGATCTCGGAGCCTTTAAATTTTGTGTACTCCTAGGTGAAAGATCTAGGTGATTTTAAATTTTTTCGGTTCTTGCATAAAAGATCTTGGTTCCTATAAATTCCTGCCGGCTCCTGAGTGAAAGATCTCGGTGGCTTTAAATTTTTGTTGGCTCCTGAGTGAAACATCTTGGTGCTTCTATACTCTATCGGCTCCTGAGTGAAAGATCTTGGTGCCTTTAAATTTTGTTGGCTATTGAGTGAAAGATCTTGGTGCTTTTAAATTTTGTCGGCTCCACAGTGAAAGATATGCATGCTTTTAACTTTTGTCGGCTCCCGTGTGAAAGATATCGGTGCCTTTAAATTCAAGTCAGCTTCCGGGTCAAAGATCTCGGTGCCTTTAAATTCTGTGGGCTCCAGGGGGAAAGATCTCAGAGCCTTAAAATTTTGTCTACTCCCACGTGAAAGATCTCAGTGCCTTTAAATTCAATTCATCTTCCGGGTGAAAGATCTCAATGCTTCTAAATTTCGTCAGCTCCCAGGATAAAGATTTGGTGCCTTTAAATTTTTGTTGGCTCCCAGGTGAAAGATCTCGGTGCTTTTATAGTCTGTCGGCTCCCGTATGAAAGATCATGGTGCTTTTAAATTTTGCCGGCTCTTGCATGAAATATTTCAGTCTTTTTAAATTCTAGTCAACTTCCAGGAGAAAGATGTCGGTGCTATTAAATTTTATCGTCTCCCGAGTGAAATATCTCGGTGCTTTTAAATTCTGTTAGCTCCAGGTTGAAAAATCTTTATGCTTTTAAATTTTGCCAGTTCCCGCATGAAAGATCTTGGTGCCTGTAACTTTTAGTTAGCTTCCGGGTGAAAAATCTAGGTGATTTTAAATTATGATTGCTCCCAGCTGAAATATGTCAATGCTTTTAAATTATGTTGGCTCCAGTGTGAAAGATCTTTGTGCTTTTAAATTTTGTCAGCTCCCGTGTGAAATATCTCAGTTCCTTAAAATTCTAGTTGCCTTCCGGGTGAAAAATCTTGGTGATTTTAAATTTTATCATCTCCCGAGTGAAAGATCTCGGTGCTTTTAAATTTTGCCAGCTCCTAGGTGAAAGATCTCGATGCCTTTAAATTCTATTTTGCTCCCAGGTGAAAGATATCGGTGCCTTTAAATTTTTGTTAGCTCCTGAGTGAAAGATCTCAGTGCTTTTAAACTCTGTCAGCTATCGGGTGAAACATCTTGGTGCCTTTAAATTATGTTGGCTCTTGAGTGAAAGATCTTGATGTTTTTAAATTTTGTCGGCTCCTAGGTGAAAGATCTTGGTGCTTTTAAATTTTGTCGGCTCCTACATGAAATATATCGGTTCCTTTAAATTCAAGTCAACTTCCGGGTGAAACATCTCGGGGCCTTTAAATTCTTATCGGCTCCCGAGTGAAAGATATCAGTGCTTTTAAATTTTATCTTCTCCCGAGTGAAAGATGTCGGTTCTTTTAAATTTTGTCAACTCCCGAGTAAAAAATCTTTGTGCTTTTAAATTTTTCCTGCACCTGAGTGAAGAAATCGGTGCCTTTAAACTTATATCGACTCTCAAGTGAAAGATCTTGGTGCTTTTAAATTATGTCATCTCCCGGGTGAATGATCTCAGGGCTTTTAAATTCTATCGGCTCCCGTGTGAAAGATCTTGGTGCCTTTAGATTTTTGTCAGCTCCATTGTGAAAGTTCTCGGTACATTAAATTCTCTTGGCTCCCCTATGAAAGATCTCGGTGCTTTAAATTTTGTTAGATCCCGCGTGAAATATATCAGGGCCTTTAAATTTAAGTCATCTATTAGGTGAAAGATCTCAGTGCCTTTAAATTTTTGTCGTCTCCCTAGAGAAAGATCTTAGTGCTTCTAAATTTTGTCGACTCCCCGGTGAAAAGATATGGGTGCTTTTTGTCAGCTCCCGTGGGAAAGGTATCAGTGCCTTTAAATTAGAGTCTGCTTCTGGGTGAAATATATTGGGGCCTTTAAATTTAAGTCAGCTACCGGGTGAAAGATCTCAGTGCCTTTAAATTTTTGTCGGGTCCCGAGTGAAAGTTCTCAGAGCTTTTTAATTTTATAGCCTCTCGAGTGCAAGATCTTAGTTCTTCTAATTTCTATTGGCTCCTCGGTGAAAGATATGGGTGCTTTTAACTTTTGTCGGCTTCAACAAGAAAGATATCAGTTCCTTTAAATTCAAGTCATCTTCCAGGTTAAAGATCTATGTGCTTTTAATTTCTGTCAGCTCTAGGTTGACAAATTTTGTGCTTTTAAATTTTGCCGGTTCTCGTGTGAAAAATCTTGGTACCTATAACTTCTAGTCGGATTTCGGGTGAAAAATCTAGGTGCTTTTAAATTATGACTACTCACGGGTGAAAGATGTCGGTGCTTTTAAATTATGTTGGCTCCTGTGTTAAAGATCTTGGTGCTTTTAAATTTTGTCAGCTATCGCGTGAAAGATATCGGTGCCTTTAAATTCCTATCGGCTCCCGAGTGAAAGATATTGGTGCTTTTAAATTTTTATCTGCTCCCAAGTGAAAGATCTCGGTGCTTTTAAATTCTGTCTGTTCCCGAACAAAAGATGTCGGTTCTTTTAAATTCTGTCAACTCTCGAGTAAAAAGTCTTTGTGCTTTTAAATTTTGCCGTCTCCCGAGTGAAGAAATTAGTGCCTTTAAAGTTATATCGTCTCCCAAGTGAAAGATCTTGGTTCTTTTAAATTATGTCGGCTCCCGGGTGAATGATCTCGGGGCTTTTAAATTCTATTGGCTCTCAGGTGAAATATCTCAGTGCCTTTAGATTTTTGTTGGCTCTGACGTGAAAGTTCTTGGTGCATTAAATTCTCTCGACTCCCCGGTGAAATATACCGGGGCCTTTAAATTTATGTCAGCTATCGGGTGAAGGATTTTGGTGCCTTTAAATTTTTGTCATCTCGCAAGTGAAACATCTCGGTGCTTCTAAATTTTGTCGGCTCCCTAGTGAAAGATATCGGAGCTTTTAACTATTGTCGGCTCTCGAGGGAAAGATATCGGTGCCTTTAAATTCAAGTTAGCTTATGGGTGAAAGATCTCAGTGCTTTTAAATTCTGTCAGCTCCAAGGTGAAAAATTTTGTGCTTTTAGATTTTATCGGCTCCCGCATGAAAGATCTCGGTGCCTTTAAATTCTATTTGGTTCCCGAGTGAAAGATCTTAATGGCTTTAAATTTTTATTAGCTCTTGAGTGAAACATCTTGGTGCTTCTAAACTTTGTCAGCTCCCGAGTGAAAGATCTTGGTGCCTTTAAATTTTGTTGGCTCTCGAGTGAAAGATCTCGGTGCTTTTAAATTCTATCGGCTCCCCGGTGAAAGATATGGGTGCTTTTAACTTTTGTCAGCTCCCGCGGGAAAGATATCGGTGCCTTTAAATTCAAGTTAGCTTTTGAGTGAAAGATCTTGGTGCTTTTAAATTCTGTCAGGTCCAGGGTGAAAATCTTTGTGCTTTTAGATTTTATTAGCTCCTGAGTGAAAGATCTCAGTGCTTTTAAACTTCGTCGGCTCCCGGGTGAAAGATCTTGGAGCCTTTAAATTTTGTTGGCACCCAAGTTAAAGATCTCAGTGCTTTAAAATTTTGTTTGCTCACTAGTGAAAGATCTGGGCGCTTTTAAATTTTGTCGACTCCCGCATGAAAGATATCAGTGCCTTTAAATTCAAGTTAGCTTCCGATGAAAGATCTTGGTGCCTTTAAATTCAGTTGGCTCCCAGGTGAAAAATCTATGAGCCTTTAAATTCTGTCGGCTCCCGACTGAAAGGTCTAGGTACTTTTAAATTTTGTCGCCACCCGCGTGAAAGATCTCGGTGCCTTTAAATTCCTGTCAACTCCCGGGTGAAAGATATCAGTACCTTTAAATTTTTATCTGCTCCTAGGTTAAAGATCTCAGTGCTTTTAAATTTTGTCAGCTCCCAGCAAAAAAATCTGTGTTTTTAAATTTTTCCAGCTTCAGCGTGAAAGACCTTGGTGCCTTTAAATTCTAATCGGCTTCCAAGTGAAAGATCTCGATGCTTTTAAATTCTGTCAGCTCCCGCGGGAAAGATCTCGGTGCCTTAAAATTTTTTTCGGCTCTCGGGTGAAAGATCTCGGTGCTTTTATATTATGTCGGCTCTCGTGTGAAAGATATCGGTCCTATTAAATTTTATCATCTTCCGAGTGAAAGATCTTGGTGTTTTTAAATTTTGTTTGCACTAGGTTAAAAAATTGTTGTGCTTTTAAATTTTTCCGGTTCTCGCTTGAAAGATCTCGGTGCCTTTAACTTCTAGTCAGTTGTCAAGTGAAAAATCTAGATGCTTTTAAATTATGACAGCTCCGTGGTGAAAGATGTCAGTGCTTTTAAATTGTGTCGGCTCCCGTGTGAAAGATCATGGTGCTTTAAAATTTTTTCGGCTCCCGAATGAAATATCTTAGTGCCTTTATATTCTAGTCGGCTTCCGAGAGGAAGATCTCGGTGCATTTAAATTCTGTCAGCACTAGGGTAAAAAAATCTTTGTGCTTTTAAATTTTGCTAGCTCCTTAGTGAAGATCTCAGTGCTTTTAAACTTTGTCAGCTCCTGAGTGAAAGATCTTGGTGGCTTAAAATTTTGTTGGCTCTCAAGTGAAACATCTCAATGCTTTTAAATTTTGTCGGGTCCCTGATGAAAGATCTAGGTGCTTTTAAATTTTGCCGGCTCCCGCATAAAAGATATTGGTGCCTTTAAATTTTTATCTGCTCCCGAGTGAAAGATCTTGCTGCTTTTAAATTCTATCAATTCCCGATTGAAAAATATTTGTGCTTTTAAAGTTTTTCGGCTCCCGCGTGAAGGACCTCGGTGCCTTTAAATTCAATTCGGCTTCCGGGTGAAAGATCACAATGGTTTTAAATTCCGTTAGTGCCTAGGTGAAAGTTCCGGTGCCTTTAAATTTTTGTTGGCACCCAGATGACAGATCTCAGTGATTTTACATTATGTCGGCTCCCGTATGAAAGATTGTGGTCCTTTTAAATTTTATCGGCTCCCGCGTGAAATATCTCAGTTCCTTTAAATTCTAGTCGGCTTCCAGGAGAAAGATCTCGGTGCTATTAAATTTTATCGTCTCCTGAGTGAAAGATCTCAGTGCCTTTAAATTATGTCATCTACGGGTTGAAAATCTTTGTGCTTTTAAATTTTGCCAGTTCTCTCGTGAAAGATTTTGGTGCCTGTACTCTTAGTCGGCTTCCTGGTGAAAAATCTAGATGCTTTTAAATTATTACTACTCCCAGGTGAAAGATGTTGGTGCATTTAAATTGTATTGGCTCCCGTGTGAAAGATCTCGGTGCCTTTAAATTTCTGTCAACTCACGGGTGAAAGATATCAGTACCATTAAATTTTTATCTACTCCCGGGTTAAAGATCTCTGTGCTTTTAAATTTTGTCAGCTCCCGGCAAAAAAATCTGTGTTTTTAAATTTTTCCAGCTCCAGCGTGAAAGACGTTGGTGCCTTTAAATTCTAATTGGCTTCCATGTGAAAGATCTCGATGCTTTTAAATTCTATCAGCTCTCGGGGGAAAGATCTTGGTGCCTTAAAAAAATTTTCGGCTCCCGAGTGAAAGATCTCGGTGCTTTTATATTTAGTCGGCTCTCGTGTGAAAGATATCGGTCCTATTAAATTTTATCATCTTCCGAGTGAAATATCATGGTGCTTTTAAATTTTGTTTGCACTAGGTTAAAAAATTGTTGTGTTTTTAAATTTTTCCGGTTCTCACGTGAATGATCTCGGTGCCTTTAACTTCTAGTCTACTTTCGGGTGAAAAATCTAGATGCTTTTAAATTATGACGGCTCCCTAGTGAAAGATGTCGGTGCTTTTAAATTATGTCAGCTCCCGTGTGAAAGATCATGGTGCTTTAAAATTTTTTGGCTCCCGCATGAAATATCTTAGTGCCTTTATATTCTATTCGGCTTCCGAGAGGAAGATCTCGATGCTTTTAAATTCTGTCAGCACTAGGGTAAAAAAATCTTTGTGCTTTTAAATTTTGCTAGCTCCTTAGTGAAGATTTCAGTGCTTTTAAAATTTGTCAGCTCCTGAGTGAAAGATCTTGGTGCCTCAAAATTTTGTTGGCTCTCAAGTGAAAGATCTTAATGCTTTTAAATTTTGTCGGGTCCCCGGTGAAAGATCTGGGTGCTTTTAAATTTTGCCGGCTCCCGCATAAAAGATATTGGTGCCTTTAAATTTTTATCTGCTCTCGAGTGAAAGATCTTGGTGCTTTTAAATTCTATCAGCTCCTGAGTGAAAAATCTGTGCTTTTAAATTTTTTCGGCTCCCGCGTGAAGGAGCTCGGTGCCTTTAAATTCAATTCGGCTTCCGGGTGAAAGATCACAATGCCTTTAAATTCCGTTAGCGCCTAGGTGAAAGTTCCGGTGCCTTTAAATTTTTGTTGGCTCCCAGATGAAAGATCTTAGTGAGTTTACATTATGTCGACTCCCGTATGAAAGATTGTGGTCCTTTTAAATTTTATCGGCTCTCACGTGAAATATCTCAATGCCTTTAAATTCTAGTCAGCTTCCAGGAGAAAGATCTCGGTGCTATTAAATTTTATCGTCTCCTGAGTGAAAGATCTCAGTGCCTTTAAATTCTGTCATCTCCAGGTTGAAAAATCTTTGTGCTTTTAAATTTTGCCAGTTCTCTCGTGAAAGATTTTGGTGCCTGTAACTTCTAGTTGACTTCCTGGTGAAAAATCTAGGTGCTTTAAATTATTACTGCTCCTGGTTGAAAGATGTTGGTGCATTTAAATTATATTGGTTCATGTGTGAAAGATCGTGGTACTTTTAAATTTTGTCGGCTCTTGCATGAAATATCTCAGTGCCTTCTGGGTGAAAAATCTCAGTGATTTTAAATTTTATTCTCTCCCGAGTCAAAGATCTCGGTGCTTTTAAATTCTGTCAGCTCTAGGGAGAAAAATCTTTGTGCTTTTAAATTTTGCTGGCTCCTGCATAAAAGATCTCGGTGCCTTTAAATTCTATATGGCTCCCAGATGAAAGATGTCAGTGCCTTTAAATTTTTCTTGGCTCCTGAGTGAAAGATCTCAATGCTTTTAAACTTTGTCCCCTACCAGGGGAAAAGATCTTGGTGCCTTTAAATTTTGTTGGCTCTTGAGTGAAAGATCTTGGTGTTTTTAAATTTTGTTGGCTCCCCGGTGAAAGATCTAGTCAGGTTCAAGGTGAAAGATCTCAGTGCTATTAAATTTTATTGTCTCCCGAGTGAAAGATCTCGGTGCTTTCAAATTCTGTTTGCTCAAAGGTGAGAAATTTTTGTGCTTTTAAATTTTGCCGTTTTCCACGTGAAAGATCTTGGTGCCTTTAACTTCTACTCGGCTTCGAAGTTAAAAATCTAGGTGCTTTTATATTATGATGATTCTTAGGTGAAAGATGTCGATGCTTGTAAATTATGTTGGCTCCCGCGTGAAAGATCTTGGTGCTTTTAAATTTAATCGGCTCTTGTGTGAAATATCTCAGTGCCTTCCAACTCTAGTGTTCTTCCAAGTGAAAAATCTCAATGATTTTAAATTTTATCGGCACCCGAGGGAAATATTTTGGTGCTTTTAAATTCCGTCAGCTTCAGGGAGAAAAATCTTCGTGCTTTTAAATTTTACCGACTCCCGCATAAAAAATTTTGGTGCCTTTAAATTCTATTCGGCTCCCGAGTGAAAAATGTCGGTGCCTTTAAATTTTTCTCGGCTCCTAAGTGAAAGATCTGAATGCTTTAAATTCTGTTGGCTACCGAGGGAAAGATCTTAGCGCCTTTAAATTCTATTGGCTCTCGAGTAAAAGATCTCGGTATTTTTAAATTTTGTTGGCTCCCCGGTGAAAGATCTAGGTGCTTTTAAATTTTTTCAGCTTGATAAACACATTTCTTATATAGTAGTTAAGCCTCAAATTTAGTCTTTTAAACCTCTTTTGGGCTAAATTGATTGGGCTTGAGCCACATTTCATTAGTTAAGATCCAATTGGGCCTAATTGTGTTTTTCAGCAATATTGGGAATTTTATACTGTCTCTGTGTTTCATGCATATCTTTATTTCTAGACATCTGGTAATTTTGAATCTTACCTTGTAGGAAAGCTAAGAGAAATCTCTACAACTTTGATTCAGAAGCCCAAGTCTAATTCGGATATCTAGTAGGCCATATTTAGCCTGGAAGTTAGAGCAGAGATGCTGTCACTGGATCCTGACCCGTGTGAAGAGATTAGGACATAACTTCGGCTGTGGGTGTCATCTGGACCTGAAATTTGTACCATTGGATAGCTAAGACATAAATCTTCAATTCTTGTGCTTATAACTTCTCCAAAATGTGGCTGACTTATGGTTCTATTTCCCCTTGAAGTTGACTGATTAGTCCAGAGAGCAGTTCAGAGTCAATTGGGCCTAACTTCCCCATTCCAAGCCCAATTAAGCCCAAACCACAGCCCAATTAAAGCTAAGGCCCATGGGAATAATTCTGACCTAAGGGAAGTTTGGGTGTGCAGTTAATTTTGGACATTAATATGTAAAGAAAGAGGCAGCCGAGATTCATTATCATTTTCTAGACAGTTTGCTTTCTTTCTCTCTAAGTTTTCTCTCTAGTTTCTTTGTAAATTTTGTTCCTCTTGTTCATGGAGGACTAATTACTCAAGTCAATCCAGGTTTTTGATGTTCTGGTTATTTATTCTAAGATTATGCTTTAACTGTTTAAATGCCATTATTAATCAAGTTTCTTTCCTTTCTTGTTAGATTAAATTCTACTTGAATGTTTAATTCGGTTGGATGATTGTTCATATGTTAATTGATTAATTTCATATGTTAGAAAAGAGGATTGGAAAGAGTAAATAATGTTTCAAAGCTTTTCCGACGGATTATTTGCCTTGGTTGGATTCTGGATTTAGGTAAAATTGGTTTAGAATGAGTGCTTAATTCATTTAGTCTTAGTTGATCCAAATTTTGGTTGCTTAACCAGTAGAGATCCATAGATCACTTTGAGGCTTCTTGATGTGTTCTAAGGTCAAGAACTAGGTTAATGATTGAATGGATTTTCTGTAATCAAGGATGAATTAAAATCAGAATTAGTTAAACTTGGATTGGTTGCTTTCCTTAATTCAGTTTACCACTTTTAATTAACTTATGTTGATCACTTCTACAAAACAAACCCCCCTGTTTGTGTGCTCCTTAATCTGATTCCCTGATTAGAATAATCCTTTGGTTCGACTCGGTATTGCCTTATGTTGCAAGTAGCTTTGGTGAACCGATTATAAATTTTACTAATTAGATTAACCTCGGCAGCTCATCAAATTTTGGCGCCATTGCCGGGAATTATTCTAGTTTTGGATCAATCTTATTAGTAGTATAACTAACTTTTAATTTGGTCATAAACCCCTCCATTGATCCCCTGATTCACCCCTGTTGTTGCTGTGTTTTTGCGGTTTTAGGCCATTTTAGGCCAATTTACACTAATCAATCCAGAGTTTTAAGTTCCAATTGCCCTGAACTTGATCAGTTGAAGGGGAATGTCAATGTTAGTTGATGATTTTAAGTCCCCTATGTGAATTCTGGTGATTTGGTTCCATTTCCCCGTTGTTTTCCCTTCATTTTAACTTGAATTAGTGATTTTTGGGTATACTATTTAGTCCAAATTTTTGTGCTCCGATTGACCTGAAACTTGGTCAGTTGAAGGAGAATGGCCCAACAATCAATAGTCATCACTATATCATGAGGTCTTCATTTTTAGGCCAAATTCCATTGTTTTGACCACTTTTCCATTTTTTAAAGATTTTTTATTTGACTTTTGAGTTCCATTTTCATCTAGCTTTCGTTCTGTGGTGTTCTCAAAAATTTTAAAAATGTTTAGATACATTTTCTAGTGTTATTTTGGTGTGTTTTTGCCTTTGTTTTGTGCTTTTGGTGTGTTTCTGTTTTAGTCAAATTCTGCCACCCTTTGTATGTTTTTGTATATTGTTGTGTGTTTAGGCATTCAACTACTGATGTGCATGATGTATGACTAGGTTTTCTCATTTTGAATTATTTGAAGTTGATCCTAAAATAGAGAGAACCTTACATACACTTGCTAGAGAACATAGAGTTGCTAATAATATAAAGCCCACCATGGCTGACAATATTAGGCCTCGTGTTGTTAATCTTGTTATTAATCTTGTTGTTGATCCTGCTAATAATGTTAATAGGGCTGGAAATAATATGCATGCTAGAGCTAGAACTCTCAAAGAATTAACTACCCTTGATGTTGTTTATCAACCTTTAGGGATTCAATACCCTGAACTTGATACTGCTTTTGAACTCAAATCTAAGTTGATACACTTGCTTCCAAAATTCCATGGCCTTGCAGGTGAGGATCCCCATAAACATCTAAAGGAATTTCATGTGATTTGTTCAACAATGAAGCCACAAGGGGTATCTGAAGAGCACATCAAATTGAGAGCATTCCCTTTCTCCCATGCTAATGCAGCCAATGATTGACTCTATTACCTTTCACAAGGTTCAGTGAGAAATTGGAATGACATGAAGAAGCTATTTTTGGAGAAGTTTTTCCCTGCATCAAGGCCTGCGGTAATTAGAAAAGACATTTGTGGCATAAGGCAACTGTCAGGGGAGACATTGCATGAATATTGGGAAAGATTCACAAAGTTGTGCTCAAGCTGCCTTCACCATCAGATTAGTGACCAGCTTTGATCCAATACTTCTATGAGGGTTTATCACCTCTGGAGAGGAGTATGATTGATGCTGCCAGTGGAGGAGCATTGGTAGATAAAACACTGATTGCTGCCAGAGATTTGATTTCTAATATGGCTGCAAATTCCCAGCAGTTTGGTGTTAGGATGGTTCCTTCCACTAGAGGAGTCAATGAAGTTGTTGTATCACCTATTGACCAACAAGGAATGAAGCACAGACTTAATGAGTTTACCTCCTTGGTGAGGCAGTTGGAAGTGGGACAACAAGTACCTGCACCTCAACCTGCAAGCTTGTGTGGCATATGCTCTTGTCCATCTCATCCCACAGATGCATATCCTACACTTTAAGATCGTGATTTTGAATTTCAAGATCCCTCTGTAGCTGCATTAATTGTCTTTCCTGGTAGACCTCAATACCAACCACAACAGTAGCCTAGATATTATCCTTACTCTAACACCTATAACCCTGGTTGGAGAGATTATTCAAATTTCAGATATGGTAATTCAGCCCATTCACAACAGCCACAGCAACAGTATAGGCAACAATTCTAGCAACAGAACCAATTTCAACCAGCTAGGCAGAGTTAGTTTCAACTAAACAGGTAACCATTCCAGCAACCTATGCAACTAACTGGTTCGTCAACATCCAAACCTGAGCCTTCATTAGAAGATTTGGTGAAGCAAATGGCCACTAGCGACATTCAGTTCTAGTAGAGGACAGAGGCTACATGCAAAATTTAGAAACTCAGATTGGGCAATTGGCATCTTTAGTGAGTCAGTTGCAATCCCAGGGTTCTGGAAAACTTCCTTTGCAAAAAATTCTCAATCCAAATAGGAAGAATGTGAGTGCTATCATGCTGAGGTCTAGAAAATCTCTGCAAGTACCAACTGAACCTCAACCTGCAAGCAAGCCACAATCGGCAGAGAACAGGAAATATTTCTCATAGGAATGAGATGCCCCAGCAGGCCTTATTATTTTTTGAGACTTTTTATGTCTGGGGTATTGACTTTATGGGGCCTTTTCCTGTTTCTTTTGGTTTTGTTTACATCTTGCTAGTTGTTGATTATGTGTCTAATTGGGCAGAGGCGAAAGCCACTCAAACTGATGATTCTAAAACTGTTGTGGATTTTGTTAGATCAAACATTTTCTGCAGATTTGGCATTTCGAGGGCTATCATCAGTGATAAGGGTTCACACTTTACAACCGGAGCATGGAGGATTTGGTGCGGAAATATGGAGTCGTGCATAAGGTATCCACACCTTATCACCCTCAGACGAATAGGCAAGCCGAATTCTCCAACAGGGAGATCAAGTGTATCTTGGAGAAACTGTCCAACCTAATAGGAAGGATTGGAGTTTAAGACTTAAGGATGCTCTGTGGGCATACCGGACCATTTTCGAGATGCCAATTGGGATGTCCCCCTACCGGATAGTCTTTGGCAAAGAATGCCATCTTCCATTGGAGCTTGAGCACAAGGCATATTGGGCAGTCAAACAGTGCAACCTCGACTTAAGCCAAGCCGGAACCCAGAGAAAGCTCCATCTCCAAGAGCTTAAAGAGCTTTGTTTGGACGCTTATGAGAGCTCCTGCATCTACAAGGACAAGACCAAGAGGTTTCACGATAAGATGGTACTAAGAAAGGAGTTCTTAATTGGCCAGAAAGTTCTCATTTATAACTCCCGCCTCAAGCTCATGCCCGGCAAGCTCCATTCTCGGTAGCTTGGTCCGTTTATAGTCATCAAGGTATTTCCTTATGGTGCAGTCGAGATTGCAAGTGAGGCTACCAACAAGGCTTTCTATGAGGGAGTGCAAGAAGACATCGTGGAGGAGGTCCACTTGCAATAAGCCATTTACCTCCCTTGATCAGGATGTTTCTTCTCTGTCTTTCATTTATTTTACTTGCCCTATTTGATTGGTGATACTTGTTAAACTTTTACATT
Organism: Cercis canadensis; assembly: GCA_003255065.1. Classification (NCBI taxonomy): domain Eukaryota; kingdom Viridiplantae; phylum Streptophyta; class Magnoliopsida; order Fabales; family Fabaceae; genus Cercis; species Cercis canadensis. The sequence goes on along the minus strand of QAOA01003417.1, from coordinate 139,572 downwards.
GAGGGCAATTCAAAATTTAAGTGTGGGGGAGGGATTTCTGTGTAGTTTAGTTGCTTCTATTTTAATTTTCTGTTTACTTTACTATTTTGCTGTTTTTAGTCTTTTTGTTGTTTGTTGTTTACTTTTCTGTCAATTTTCTGTTTTTGTTTTTAATTTTCTGTTGTGTCACTTTGCTTTTCTGTTTTCTATTTGTTGTTCTTGCTGTTTTTTCTGTTTTTGTTGTCATTTTTCTGTTTTACTTACCTTCCAATGATGTTTTAGAATTTGTGGAGTTTGTGAGTTTGTAATTTTGAAGCATTTGCAATTCAAGGTTCATAATATGATTGAATAATTGTCTTCTTTCTTGAATTTCATATACTTGGTTTTAGATGTTGGATTAATGATTAAGTTTGATAGATACATGCTTTATGAGATTTTGAGCCTTTTGATGGATGGATTTAGCATTTGTGCCATTCTTTTCCTTCTTGTGTGATTTTCATTCATGGAATTTGTTCACTCTAGAACTTGCTTGATTCTTTTTAAGGCTACATTTTCACTTGCATACATAAATATGATTGAGGCATTCTTTCTTGATTTAGCTACTTTGCCAAATAACCAACCTTGCATCATTTCTTTTTGATTACCTCCATTGAGCCTATTTGTCAATCTTTGGTCTTAGCTCATTTTATGCGTATGTGAAAAACCATGTTGTTACCTTACCTTATGGAATGTGAGAGCATTGGTTCATTATCTTGGAGGAGCTCTAGTGCTTGTGGGTAATTAATAGTACAAGTGTGGAGGTTGTGAATTTTAATGTGCAATGTGCAAAGTATTATGTGAAAGAAAGAAAGAAAAAAAGCCAATTGTCTCTAAAAAAAACATAGAAAAGAAAAAACATAAAGGAAAAAGGTTGTGAAAAGAAAAAGAAAGGAATTTGTGAAAAGAAAGGAGAATATGCTTTACACACTTGGAATTTAATGCTTGTCATTTGAGTTCCTCTCCAATGTTCTTTTATTCTCTTTGGGTTTTTACCTTGTTATATCTATATTGTTCCCTTCCTTTATCTTGGCTCTATTACAGCTTTAAATAAAGTCCTCTTGATTTGTGTGTGCATTTGTTTGAGTAGTGGAAAAGTAGAAGATAAGCAAGCTTATGGTAGTACATTTCTTCATGAGTTCGATTGAGTAAAGTACCTACTTTCTAAACACTTAAGAGATTGAGAGTATATCTTGTGAGGATCTATCATTCTTGACTTATGCTTTCCAATTGAAGTTACCTTGTTTGTTGGTTTCAGTTGTGAAGCAATTTTATCTCATGAATGTTTTGACTCTCTTGAATTTAATTGCTCTTCTTGCTTGTGGTGTGAACTTGTGCATATCTTGAATATCATTGGGAGGTGATTCTTTAGTTTTTAAATTTGTTTTTGTTTCCTTCTTTCCCTGTTACCTTGTTTTGAAATTCTAGTTTGCCCAAGACGTGCAAAAGTTAAGTGTGGGAGAATTTGATAAACACATTTCTTATACAGTAGTCAACCCTCATATTTGGTCTTTTAAACCTCTTTTCGGCTGAATTGATTGGGCTTGGGCCACATTTCATTAGTTGGGATCCAATTGGGCCTAATTGTGTTTTTCAGCAATACGGGGAATTTTATGTTGTCTCATGCATATCTTTAGTTCTAGACAGCTGATAATTTTGAATCTTACCTTGTAGGAAATCTAAGAGAAAGATCTACAACTTTGATTCAGAGCTCCAAGTGTAATTCGGATGTCTAGCAGGTCATATTTAGCCTGGAAGTTAGAGCAGAGATGTTGTCGCTGGGTCCTGACCCGTGTGAACAGATTGGGACATAACTTTGGTTTTGGGTGTTGTCTGGACCTAAACTTTGTACCATTGGATAGCTAAGACATAAATCTTCAATTCTTGTGCAGATAACTTCTCCAAAATGTGGTTGATTGATAGTGCTATTTCCCCTTGAAATTCACTGATTAGTCCAGAGACCAGTTCAGAGTCAATTGGGCCTAACTTCCTCATTCCAAGCCCAACTAAGCCCAAACCACAGCCTAATTAAAACTAAGGCCCATGGGAATAATGTTGACCTAAGGGCAATTTGGGTGTACAATTAATTTTGGATGTTAATATGTAGAGAAAAAGGCAGCCGAGATTCATTATCATTTTCTAGACAATTTTTCTTGCTTTCTTTCTCTCTAAGTTTTCTCTCTAGTTTCTCTGTAAATTTTGTTCCTCTTGTTCATGGAGGGCTAATTACTCAAGTCAATCCAGATTTTGGCTGTTCTGATTATTGATTCTGAGATTATGCTTTAACTGTTTAAATTCCATTATTAATCAAGTTTCTTTCCTTTCCTGCTGGATTAAATTCTGCTTGAATGTTTAATTCAGTTGGATGATTGTTCATATGTTAATTGATTAATTTCATATGTTAAAAAAGAGGATTGGAAAGAGAAAATAATGTTTCAAAGCTTTTCCAACAGATTATTTACCTTGGTTGGATTCTGGATTTAGGTAAAACTAGAATTGAATGAGTGCTTAATTCATTTAGTCTCAGTTGATCCAAATTCCGGTTGCTTAACTAGTAGAGATCCATAGATCACTTAGAGGCTTCTTGATGTGTTCTAAAGCCAAGAACTAGGTTAATGATTGAATGGATTTTCTGTAATCAAGGATGAATTAAAATTAGAATTAGTTAAACTTGGACTAGTTGCTTTCCTTTATTTAGTTTACCACTTTTAATTAACTTTTGTTGATCACTTCTACAAAACAAATCCCCCTGTTTGTATGCTCCTTAATCTGATTCCTTGATTAGAATAATCCTTTGGTTTGACTTGGTGTTGCCTTATGTTGCAAGTAGCTTTGGTGAACCGATTATAAATTTCACTAATTTGGTTAGCCTCGGCAGTTCATCACGTCTCTCGACTGAAAGATATTGGTGCCTTTAAATTTTTATCTGTCTATTCCCGAGTAAAAGTTATCGTTCCTTTTAAATTCTGTCAACTCTCGTGTGAAAAATCTTTGTGCTTTTAAATTTTGTCGCCTCCCAAGTGAAGAAATCAGTGCCTTTAAACTTTATCGGCTCCTAAGTGAAAGATCTTGGTGCTTTTAAATTTTGTTAGCTCCCGAATGAACGATCTCGGTGCATTTAAATTCTGTGGGCTCTTGGTTGAAAGATCTCAGTGCCTTTAGATTTTTGTCGACTCCCACGTTAAAGTTCTCGGTGCTTTAAAATTCTCTCAGCTCCGTAGTGAAAGATCTTGATGCTTTTAAATTTTGTTAGATCCCGCGTGAAATATATCGAGGCCTTTAAATTTAAGTCAGCTACTAGGTGAAAGATCTCAGTGCCATTAAATTTTTGTCGAGTCCTGAGTTAAAGATCTCGATGCTTTCTAATTTTATCGTATCTCGAGTGAAAGATCTCAGTTCTTCTAAATTTTGTCTTTTCTTGGGTGAAAAAACTTTGTGCTTTTAAATTTTTGCCTGCTCACGAGTGAAAGATCACGATGCTTTTATATTCTGTTGGCTCCCGTGTGAAAGATCTTAGTGCTTTTAAATTTTATCGGCTCTCACGTGAAATATAGTAGTGCCTTTAAAGTCTAGTCAACTTCCAGGTGAAAGATCTCAGTGCTATTAAATTTTATTGTCTCTCGAGTGAAAGATCTCGATCCTTTTAAAGTTGGTCAGCTCCATGGTGAAAAATATTTGTGCTTTTAAATTTTACCAGCCCCCGTGTGAAAGATCTCGGTGCCTTTAAATTCTATTCGGCTCCAGAGTTAAAGATCCGATGGCTTTAAATTTTTGTCGGCTCCTGAAAGAAAGATGTTGGTGCTTTTAAACTCTGTCGGCTGCCAAGTGAAAAATCTCGGTGCCTTTAAATTCAGTGGGCTCCCGGTTGAAGGATCTTAAAGCCTTTAAATTTTGTGGGCTCCAGGGTGAAAGAACTAGATGCTTTTAAATTTTTTCAACTCCCGCGTGAAAGATCTCAGTGCCTTTAAATTCCTGCCGGTTCCCAGGTGAAAAATGTCATTGCCTTTAAATTTTTAGTTGCTCCAGAGTGAAAGATCTCAGCGCTTTTAAATTCTATTTGCTCTCGGGTGAAAAATCTTTGTGGTTTTATCTCGGTGCTTTTACATTTTGTCAGTTCCCTAGTGAAAGATCTCGGTGCTTTTAAATTTTGTATGCTCCCATGTGAAAGATCTCGATGTTTTTACATTTTGTCGGCTCCCTGGTGAAAGATCTTGGTTCTTTTAAATTTTGTCGGCTCCCGCTTGAAAGATATCGGTATCTTGAAATTCAAGTTGGCTCTTGGGTAAAAGATCTTGGTTCTTTTAAATTTTGTCGGCTCCGGAGTGAAAGATATCAGTGGTTATAAACTCTGTCAGTTCCTGGTTGAAAAATCTTGGTGCCTTTAAATTCATTTTGCTCCCGGGTGAAAGATCTCGTTGCTTTTAAACTCTGTCAGTTGTTGGGTGAAAGATATCATTGCCTTTAAATTTTTGTCAGCTCCAGAGTGAAAGATCTCAGGACTTGTCAATTCTATCAACTCCCAGGTGCAAGATCTCAATTCCTTTAAATTTTTCTCAACTCTCGACTGAAAGATCTCGGTGCTTTTAAATTATGTCGGCTTCCAGGTGAAAGATATAGGTGCATTTAAGTGTGGGGGGATTTGATAAACAGTATTTTTTATATGTTAATTAACCTTCATGCCTAGTATTTTTCAACCTCTCTTATGTTTAATTTTATGACTTAGGCCGTATTTTATGATTTGGGTTCCATGTTGGGCTTAAGTGTTTTTGTCATTCAGCATTCTCATTTGGACCATGTCTTGGTAATTTTGGCTTATCTTGAGTTTGGGATCTCTAAAAATTGTGATTTTGGTTTTGCAGAAAAGCTAAGACACAGAGCTACAATTCTTGTGCAGACCAAATTTCCATCCAGATGTGTCTTAATGGTGCCCTCACCCATAGAAGTTCAGCATTCAGACTTTTGGGCCGAGACCATTTATTCGGGCTCATTTCCCTCATCTGAAGTCTAATTCATGCAAATGAGGACTCATTCTGAAGCTGAGGAGCAAGCCCACACAAAGGGGCAATCTAGTCTTTTAGCCTGGGCAGTTATAGATCCAAATTAGGGTAGAAAGTAAGAGAGACTTTAGGAGGCAGTTTGTTTTCTTTTCCTCTGTTGTTTTTTTAGAGACACACTGTTATATTGCTTCCCTTTTCCATTGGAGCTCGGATTTGAAGGCCATTGAGGAGTAGAGCTTTTGTAACCAAGCTAGATTCCAGATTGATTTCGGTTTAATTTAGAGATCTTGTATTTAATTGATTCTAGTTTAGTGCAATTTTGTTGTTCTTCTTTGTATTTCTGCCGTGCCTTGGTTTATGTATGGATTTATGGAAATTTCTATTGTTCATATGTATTTTGAGGTATGAAATAGAATTTAGGTTGATGAATCTTTGTTCTATTGCATTAAACCAGAGAAACTGTGTTAATTGATGTTTGGTTTTAGGTTAACAACTAATTGCTTATTTTGTACGATTGTAAGAATTCATGATGTATGTGGTTAACTGGATTCTGAGTGATAATTCAGTAGGAACACTTAGTTATAATGCAGAGATTTCGGTTATAGCTAAAATCAATTAGCAGTGCATTAAGACTTGATTAATCATGTTCAATCTAGGATAAATCAAACCAATTCTTGATGGATGTCTAGTCAGGTTGTGTTTTTATTGATTGATTTAATCTCTGTTTAATTCTACAATTTACATTTGGTAATATAATTTTTGTTTGAAAATCCCCAATTAGTAATCTTGAAATTGTTAATTAGTTATTGCATTCCCTGAGAGACAACTCGGATTAGCCCTGTATTGCATTCTTTATAGGGGATTTGGTTTTCATTTTGTTGGAATGCGATAATTCCGATCAAATTTTGGTGTCGTTGCTAGGGATTGTCAATGTTATTTGATAATTTCAAGACCCTTATGTGAATCCTTGTGCATTGTTTCTAGTTTTTCCTTGTTTTCCCTATGAATTGGCTTGAATATGGGTGTTCTGTTGCTAGAATTGTGTACGGATTACTTAACTCCGATTGACCTAAAACTTGGTCATTTGAAGGAAATTGGCCTAACAATCATAACTCATTGCTTTGTTGTGAGCACTACCCTCTTTTTACCAAATTCCACTATTTTGACCACTTTTTTCTTTTTTTGAAGATTTTTTCTTTTATTTTTGAGTTGCATTTTGTCCTAGCTTTCATTATATGGTGGTCTAGTATTTTTTAAAAATGTTTAGATACCTTAACTAACCATATTTTGTTGTATTTTTGTGTGTTTTGGTATTCATTCATTTTTTGTGCATGGTGTATGACTAGATATTCTCGTTTTGAATTACTTTAAGTTGATCTTGAAATTGAGAGAACCTTGCACACACTTGCTAAAGCACATAGAGTCACTGATAATATAGAGCCTACTATGGCTAATAATAACATGCATGATGGAACTCTTAAAGAATTAACTGCTCCTGATGTTGCTTACCATCCTTTAGGGATTTAATATTCTGATCTTGATACTGCCTTTAAACTAAAATCTGGATTGATACATTTGTTGCTAAAGTTCCATGGCCTTGCAAGTGAGGACCCTTATAGGCATTTAAAGGAATTCCATGTGGTCTGTTCAACCATGAAGCCACAAGGGATACCTGAGGAGCACATCAAACTGAGAGCATTCATTTTCTCCCTTGCGGATGCAGCCAAGGACTAGCTATATTACCTTTCACAAGGTCTAGTCATGAATTGGAATGACATGAAGAGGTTGTTCTTTGATGAGCTGCCGAGGCTCCTCAAATTAGTTAAAGTTTAAGGTCGGTTACCTAAGCTACTTGTAGCATAAGGCAGCCCTAAGTCAAACCTAAGGATTATTCTATTTAGTGAATCAATTTTAAGAATGGGGAGTTTTGTTTGTTCAAGTGTTTAATAGAAATTAATTGAAAGTAGTAAGCTTTAGGGAAAACAACCAATCCAAGTCTTAACTGATTATGATTTTAGTCCATCCTTGAATTTCAAGGATCCATTTAATTATTAACCATGTTCTTGGCCTTTTAAAACACATCAAGAAGCCTCTCAATTTTCTATGGATGTCCACTGGTTAAGCAACCAGAATTCGGTTCAACAGGAGACTAAATGAATTAAGCAAACATTCAAGTCCAGTTTAACCTAAGTCCAGAATCCAGCCAAGGTAATTAATCTGTCCAAACTTAGAACCATTAATTAACCATACAATCCTCTTTTATCACATGCAAACAGAATATGAAAATCCAAATCCAAATTAAGCAATTCAAACAGAATATTTCAGAGGATTGAAAGAACTTGATTAACAACTAAATGAATAACAACAACACATAATCTCAAAACCAATAATCAGAATAGCCAAAACCTGGATTGATTTGATGAATTAGCCCTCCATGAACTAGAGACGCCAAGTTCTTACAAAATATCTAGAGAGAAAACTTAAAGACTAAGGAAAGTTCAAAAGCTGTCTAAAATATCTAAATGACTTGATATGAATTTCTGCTGCCCCTTTCTGAAGATATAGACCTCCAAAATTACATGCACACCCAAATTTTCCTTAGGGCACACTTGTTCCCATGTGCCTTATCTTTAATTAGGCTTTGGTTTGGGCTCATTTGGACTTGTCATGAGGAAGTTAGGCCCATTTAAGTGCCAATAGGTTTCTGGAACCATCAGCCAACTTCGACAGCAAATAAGACCATCTACAATATACAATATGGTGAACTAGTATTCCTAACAATTGAACCTATGTCTGTTAGCTTTCCAATGGTACTATTTTCAAGTCCATATGACATCCACAGCTCAAGTAATGGCCCAAACACTGCATGTAGGTCAGGATCCTGCGACAGCATGTATTCTCTGGCTTCCAGGCTGCATGTGACCTTTTGGACTTCCGAATTAGCTTTAGATCCCTGAATGAAAGTTGTAGAAAATTCTCTCAGCTTTCCTACAAGGTAAGATTCGAAATTTTTAGACATCCAGAACTCAAGATATGCATGAAACACAAAGACAGCATAAAATGCTCAGTATTGCCGGAAATTGCAATTAGGCACAAATGAATCCAAAGTCATCAAATGAGGTCCAAGTCTACTCAATTCAGCCCAAAAGAGGTTTAAAAGACTAAATATGAGGGATAAATATTGTATAAAAAGTGTGTTCATCAAATTCCCCCACACTTAGCTTTTGCACGTCTCAGGCAACCTAGAATTCCAAAACTAAGAAAAGAAAGAACAAGGAGACAAAAGCAAATTTAAAAACTAAAGGATTACCTCCCAATAATATTTAAGATATGTAGAAGTTCATACCACAAGTAAGATGAGCAATTAAAAATTCAAGGAAGTCACAGCATTCATGAAATAAAATTTCTTCTCATCCAAAATCAACAAACAAGGTAACTTCAATTGGAAAGCATAAGTCAAGAATGATAGATCCTCACAAGATATACTCTCAATCCCTCAAGTGTTTAGAAATTAGGTACTTCACTCAATCAAACTCATGAAGAGATGCACTACCATAAGCTTGCTTATCTTCTACTTCTCCACTACTCAAACAAATGCACACACAAATCAAGAGGACTTTATTTAAGGTTGTAATAAGGCCAAGGTAAAGGTAAAGGAATGAATCAAAATGGATATCACAAGGTAAAACTCAAAGAGAATAAGAGAACATTGGAGAGGAACTCAAATGACAAGCATTAAATTCCAAGTGTGTAAAGCATATTCTCCTTCTGTGCACATATTCCTTTTCCTTTTCTTTTCCTTTTTCACAATTCTGATTTTTTTTTTTTTTCAGAACCAATTGGTTTTTTTTTTCTTTCTTTCTTTCTTTCACATAATACTTTGCACATTAGGATTCACAACCTCCACACTTGTACTATTAATTACCCACAAGCATAAGAGCTCCTCTAAGACAATGAACCAATGCTCTCCCATTCCCTAAGGTAAGGTAACAACATGGTATTTTGTACATAGGCATATAATGAGCTAATATCAAAGATAGGCAAATAGGCTCAATAGGGGTAATCAAAGGGAAATAATACAAGGTTGGCTATTTGGCAAAGTGGCTAAATCAAGAAAGAATGCCTCAATCATGTTCATGTATGCAAATGAAAATGTAGCCTCAAAAAGAATCAAGCAAGTTCTAGAGTTAACAAATTCCATGAGTGAAATCACACAAGAAGGAAAAAGAATGGCACAAATGCCAAATCCATTCATCAAAAGGCTCAAAACTCACAAGGCATGTATCTATCAAACTTAATCATCAATCCAACATCTAAAACCAAGCATGTGAAATTAAGGATGGAAAACAAGTTATTCAATCATGCTATGAACCTTGAAATGTAATTACTTTAAACTTACAACTTTACAAATTCTATAACATCATTGGAGGGTAATTAAAACAGAAAAATGACAACAAAAACAGAAAAAACAGCAAGAACAACAAACAGAAAAAATTAAAACAGAAAACAACAAATTTACAGAAATAGTAAACTAATCAACTAAACTAATCAACTAACCTAATCAACTACACAGAAAACACCTAATCAACTAAACAGAAAACAATAAAGCAACTAAACTATATACAGAAATCCCTCCCCCACACTTAAATTTTACATTGTCCTCAATGTAAAAACTTCAAAAAGTATTAACAGATGACAAGTAATAACAAGCAGTCACATAAGGACAAGTAAAGTAAAAGAGAGAGAAGAAACATCCTTATCAGGGGAGGTAGATGGCATCGTGCAAGTGGACCTCCTCCACTGTGTCCTCCTGAGCGCCCTCATAAAATGGCTTGAGGCGGTGCCCGTTCACCTTGAAAGCCTTGCTGGTGGACTCACTCGCTATCTCCACTGCACCATAAGGGAAGACCTTGGTGACAATAAACGGGCCAAGCCACCGAGAACGGAGCTTGCCAGGCATGAGCTTTAAGCGAGAGTTATACAAGAGAACTTTCTGGCCAGCAGAGAACTCCTTCCTCAGCACCATGTTATCATGGAACCGCTTGGTCTTTTCTTTGTAAAGGCGGGAGCTCTCATAAGCATCCAAACGAAGCTCCTCAAGCTCTTGGAGGTGAAGCTTTCTCTGGGACCCGGCTTGACTCAGATCAAGGTTGCACTGCTTGACCGCCCAATAGGCCTTGTGCTCAAGCTCCACTGGAAGGTGGCAGGCCTTGCCAAAAACGATCCGGTAGGGAGACATCCCAATAGGTGTCTTGAAAGCAGTCCGGTATGCCCACAGAGCGTCCTCGAGTCGCAAGCTCCAGTCCTTCCGACTAGGTTGGACAGTCTTCTCCAAGATACGCTTGATTTCCCTGTTGGAGACTTCAGCTTGCCCATTGGTCTGAGGGTGGTAAGGAGTGGAAACCTTATGCATGACGCCATATTTCTTCATTAAAGCCGCCATGGTCCGGTTGCAGAAATGCGAACCCTGATCACTGATGATGGCCCTAGGAATGCCAAATCTGCAGAAAATGTTTGATCTAACAAAATCCACAACAACTTTAGAATCATCAGTACGGGTGGCTTTCGCCTCCACCCACTTAGACACATAATCCACAGCAAGTAAAATGTAAACAAAACCAAAAGAAACAGGAAAAGGACCCATAAAGTCAATACCCCAGACATCAAAAATCTCACAGAATAACAAAGGCTGCTGGGGCATCTCATGCCTATGGGAAATGTTCCCGGTTCTCTGACATTGTTCACAAGATTTACAAAATATATGTGCATCCCTAAATAAAGTGACCCAATACAATCCAGAGTCTAAGACCTTCCTAGCTGTACGTTGAGGACCAAAATGTCCACCACATGCAAAAGTATGGCAAAAGCTAAGAACAGACTGAAACTCATTATCAGGCACACATCTCCTAATAATTTGATCACTACAGAATTTCCAGAGATAGGGATCATCCCACACATAATATTTTGCCTCACTCTTTAACTTGTCTAATTGGGCACGTGTGAGGTGTGAGGGCAAAGCATGGGCAGCTAAATAATTAACAAGGTCTGCATACCATGGAAACTCACCATGCAGCCCTAACAGCTGCTCGTCAGGAAAGGAATCCTGAATGGGCAGTAGATCAAGATCTCGCTCTATGCGGCTGAGGTGGTCAGCAACCAGGTTCTCAGCTCCACTCTTGTCGCGGATCTCCACATCGAACTCTTGAAGCAGCAACATCCACCTAATCAGTCGTGGCTTGGCATCCGGTTTCTTCAAGAGATACTTCAGAGCTGTATGATCGGAAAACACCACAACCTTCGAATCTATCAAATAAGACCTGAACTTATCTAATGCAAAAACAATAGATAGAAGTTCTTTTTCAGTGGTGGTGTAATTCGCTTGAGCAGCATCCAGAGTTCTCGAAGCATAGTAAACCACATGAGGAACTTTGGCCACTCGCTGCGCCAAGACAGCTCCCAAGGCATAGTTCGAAGCGTCGCACATCAGCTCGAATGGGAGTGTCCAATCAGGTGGCTGAATGACAGGGGTACTGGTGAGAGCTAGCTTTAGGCGGTTGAAAGCTTCCTTGCACTTCTGGTTGAACAGAAACTCCACATCTTTCTGCAGAAGGCTAGACAGCGGAATGGCTATCTTGCTGAAGTCTCTGATAAAGCGCCGGTAGAAACCTGCATGTCCAAGAAATGATCGCACTTCCCGCACGCATGTGGGGTAAGATAAAGCAGTTATGACATCTATTTTAGCAGGATCTACCTCAACCCCTTTTCTAGATACTACATGGCCTAAAACTATACCTTGTTCTACCATGAAATGGCATTTTTCAAAATTTAAGACAAGGTTAGTCTCAATGCAGCGATGTAGTACTCTAGCTAAGCTACTCAGACAGTCATCAAAAGAAGAACCATAAACAGTAAAATCATCCATAAACACCTCCATGCACTCCTCTAAAAAATCAGAGAATATACTAACCATGCACCTCTGGAAAGTACCAGGGGCGTTGCAAAGGCCGAAAGGCATCCGCCGGTAAGCAAACGTGCCGAAGGGACATGTAAAAGTGGTCTTCTCTTGATCCTCTGGTGCTATATGAATCTGGAAGTACCCAGTGTAGCCATCCAGGAAGCAGTAATGGGATTTCCCAGCTAACCGCTCCAGCATTTGATCGATGAACGGCAGGGGGTAATGATCCTTCCTGGTGGCTTGATTCAGCCTCCTGTAATCAATGCAGACCCGCCAGCTGTTCTGCACTCGGGTAGGCAGCAACTCGTTGTTCTGGTTGGCCACCACTGTCACCCCGGATTTCTTTGGAACGACCTGCACTGGGCTCACCCAAGTGCTGTCAGATATAGGATAAATGATGCCAGCTTGCAGAAGCTTGGTCACCTCCTTCTTTACTACATCCAGGATGAGAGGGTTTAATCGCCTCTGGGGCTGCCGCACTGGTTTAGCGCCATCTTCAAGTAATATGCGATGCATGCATGTAGATGGACTAATGCCAGGAATATCTGCTAATGTCCAGCCAATGGCTCGCTGATGCTCTCGCAGAATGCACAGCAATCTTTCCTCTTGCTCAGGCAGTAAATTGTTGGCCACAATTACTGGAAGCTGCTCTGCAGAGGCCAAATACGCATACTTCAGATGCTTAGGCAGAGGCTTCAGCTCTAGCTTGGGTGGCTGCACTGCAGAGGGCAGAAATCTGGGTGGCTGTATGTCAATCTCTGCAGACTGAATCTCCTCCTGAACAGCAGCTGCTGCCAGCTCTGGGGAACCAGAGTTATCATCACGTAAAAAGGTGGAGATCTCAGCACAAATAGCACAGCCAGAATCACCGTCACAATCAGTGCAAGATGGGCACTGAATAGAATCATCAAAACCAGCCAAATCTGGTAAGTCAGCGTCAGCACACATATGATGGTAAACATCCTCAACCAGATCATCAATCACATCAATGTGAAAGACAGCATGCTCATCCATGGGATGCTTCATAGCATCAAAAATGTTGAACTGCACAACAGATTCACCAAACTCCATGGATAGAGTTCCTGCATACACATCAATCTTGGTCCGCGCAGTCTTGAGGAATGGTCTGCCCAGAATGAGTGGAGCCTTGCTGGATTGTGACTGTCCTTCCATCTCCAGAATGTAGAAATCTGTTGGAAAGATCAGCTCATCAACTCTGACCAACACGTCTTCAATCAACCCAGCTGGATAAGCACTGCTCCTGTTGGCTAGCTGTATCACAACTCCTGTGGCATTCAAGGGTCCAAGCCCGAGGGAACTGAAAACAGACATAGGCATGACATTGATCGAAGCGCCTAGATCTAGCATGGCATGCTCGAACTTGGAATTGCCTATAACACAGGGGATTGTGAAAGTCCCTGGATCCTTGCACTTCTGAGGCATAGGTTGAATAAGGGCTGAGACATTCTGACTCATGCTAATCCGCTCATTGCCCTTCAGCCTCCTCCTCTGGGTGCACAATTCCTTGAGAAATTTGGCATATCTAGGAATTTGCTTGATAGCATCCAGCAAGGGAATGTTAACTTCCACCTTCCTGAATGTCTCCAGAAGCTCTCTATCTTTCTCTGCCTCATCTTGCTTCTTGGACAGAGTAGCTCTCTGTGGAAAGGGAAGAGCTACTGCAGGCAGCTTGCTTGCAGGTGCAAGGTTGATTGGCTCAGGAACTGCTTGCTCTGCTGGTTGGGACTCACTGGCAGGTTGAGGCTCGGCTGGCTCTTGCAAGGATTTGCCAGACCTCAATGTGATAGCACTCACATTACTCCCATTTGGGTTGGGAATTGTCTGTGAAGGGAGTTTGCCAGAACCCTTGGACTGCAACTGGCTAACTGATGATGCCAATTGTCCAATCTGTGTTTCCAGATTCTGCATGGTGGACTCTGCTCTCTGCTGGAACTGGATGTTGCTGGTGGCCATCTGCTTCACCAGATCTTCCAATGAAGGCTCAGGTTTGGATGTTGACGGGTTGGCTGGCTGCATAGGCTGCTGCTGGAATGGTGGCCTGTTTTGTTGAAACTGGCCCTGCCTGGCTGGCTGAAATTGGCTCTGTTGTTGCCAAGGTTGCCTATACTGCTGCTGTTGCTGTGGCTGTTGTTGGGAGGACTGCTGTTGTGGTGCTGCAGCATTGCCATATCTGAAATTTGGATGATCCCTCCAACCAGGGTTGTAAGTGTTGGAGTACGGATCATATCTAGGCTGCTGCTGCGATTGGTATGGGGATCGACCAGGAAAAACACCTGCTGCAGCTACAGAGGGATCCTGAAATCCAGAATCACCATCTTGCAGTGTAGGGCATGCGTCTGTAGGATGTGATGGACAAGCACAAATGCCACACACGCTTGCAGGTTGAGGGGTGGATACTTGTCGCCCCACTGCCAATTGCCTGACCAAGGAGGTCAGTTCATCAAGTCTGTGCTCCATTCTTTGTTGGTCAGCAAATGATACACCAACTTCATTGACTCCCCTGGTGGAATGAATCATCCGAACACCAAACTGCTGGGAATTCTCTGCCATATTGGAAATTAAATCTCTGGCAGCAGCAGGTGTTTTATCCACTAATGCTCCTCCACTAGCAGAATCAATGTTACTTCTATCCGAAGGTGACAAGCCTTCATAGAAATATTGTATCAACAGCTGATCACTTATTTGGTGATGGAGGCAGCTTGAACACAGCTTGGTAAACCTCTCCCAATACTCATGCAATGTCTCCCCTGGCAGTTGCCTTATGCCACATATATCTTTTCGAATGGCAGCAGTTCTGGATGCAGGGAAGAACTTGGCCAGAAACAGCTTCTTCATGTCACTCCAATTTCTGACCGAACCTTGTGACAAGTAAAAGAGCCAGTCTTTAGCTGCATCAGCAAGAGAGAAAGGGAATGCTCTTAACTTGATCTGCTCTTCAGAAATTCCTTGTGGCCTCATGGTGGAACAAACCACATGGAATTCCTTCAAATGCTTATGAGGATCTTCACCTGCAAGACCATGAAACTTTGGCAGCAAGTGTATCAATCCAGATTTCAATTCAAAAGCAGTATCAATTTCTGGATATTGGATCCCTAAAGGTTGGTAAGCAACATCAGGGGTGGCCAATTCCTTAAGAGTTCTGTCTCTAGGCTGCATGTTATTATTATTATTATTTCCAGCTCTATTAGCATTATCAGCTCTATTACCTTCATCAACAACAGGATCAACAATAGGAATAACAATAGGAGTTCTAGCTTCAGCCATGGTAGGATCTAAATTATCAACAGCCCTATGTGCTCTATTACGGGTATGCAAGGTTCTCTCTATTTCAGGGTCTACTTCAAGCAATACAAAGGGAGAAGACCTAGTCATACACCATGCAAACAAGTGGCTAAATGCCTAAACACACCACAATGCACAAAAACACAGAAAAACACACAAAACTGACAGAATTAAGCTAAAACCGAAACACACCAAAAACACAAAACAAAGGTAAAAAGACACCAAAATAGGACTAGAAAAGGTATCTAAACATTTTTTAAAATTTTTCTACCACCACAGGACGAAAGGTGGATGAAAATGGAACTCAAAAATCAAATAAAAAATCTTTAAAAAATGGAAAAGTGGTCAAAACGATGGAATTTGGCTTAAAAAAGTGGACCTCACAGCCAAAGGCTGTGACTGTTGTGAGTTAGGCCCTTTTCCTTCAACTGAGTAAGTTTCAGGTCAATCGGAGCTAAAAATTTCGTTTTGAACAGTAGAACCAGAAATCACTAAATCAAGCCAAACCGAAGGAAAAACAAAGGGGAAATGGTCCAAATGGCCAGAATTCACTCAATGACAATATAAAACATCTAAGCACACTTCAAATCAAGAAAAACAATGGCCACTGGCCTCAAACAGAATGGATACTTGGCCAAAAAGTTATGGAAAAAGTGGCCAAAACCCTAAAAAGAACAAAAACTCAAACACAAGCAGGGTGAATTAGGGGGAAGTTAAAAGTCAGTTTTACTACTAATACTACTGATTCAAAGATAGAACAATCCCCGGCAACGGCGCCAAAATTTGATGAGCTGCCGAGGCTCCTCAAATTAGTTAAAGTTTAAGGTCGGTTACCTAAGCTACTTGTAGCATAAGGCAGCCCTAAGTCGAACCTAAGGATTATTCTATTTAGTGAATCAATTTTAAGAACATATCAACAGGGGGAGTTTTGTTTGTTCAAGTGTTTAACAGAAATTAATTGAAAGTGGTAAGTTTTAGGGAAAACAACCAATCCAAGTCTTAACTGATTATGATTTTAGTCCATCCTTGATTTCCAAGGATCCATTTAATTATTAACCATGTTCTTGGCCTTTAAAACATATCAAGAAGCCTCTCAATGTTCTATGGATGTCCACTGGTTAAGCAACCAGAATTCGGTTCAACAGGGGACTAAATGAATTAAGCAAACATTCAAGTCCAGTTTAACCTAAGTCCAGAATCCAGCCAAGGTAATTAATCCGTCCAAACTTAGAACCATTAATTAACCATACAATCCTCTTTTATCACATGCAAACAGAATATGAAAATCCAAATCCGAATTAAGCAATTCAAACAGAATATTTCAGAGGATTGAAAGAACTTAATTAACAACTAAATGAATAACAACAACACATAATCTCAAAACCAATAATCAAAACAGCCAAAACCTGGATTGATTTGATGAATTAGCCCTCCATGAACTAGAGAAGCAAGTTCTTACAAAATATCTAGAGAGAAAACTTAAAGACTAAGAAAAGTTCAAAAGCTGTCAAAAATATCTAAATGACTTGATATGAATTTCGGCTGCCCCTTTCTGAAGATATAGACCTCCAAAATTACATGCACACCCAAATTTCCCTTAGGGCACACTTGTTCCCATGGGCCTTAGCTTTAATTGGGCTTTGGTTTGGGCTCATTTGGACTTGTCATGAGGAAGTTAGACCCATTTAAGTGCGAATAGGTTTCTGGAACCATCAGCCAACTTCGACAGCAAATAAGACCATCTACAATATAAAATCTAGTGAACTAGTCTTCATAACAATTGAATCGCTGTCTGTTAGCTTTCCAATGGTACCAGTTTCAAGTCCATATAACATACACAGCTCAAGTTATGGCCCAAACACTGCATGTAGGTTAGGATCCTGTGACAGCATATCTTCTCTGGCTTCCAGGCTGCATATGACCTTCTGGACTTCCGAATTAGCTTTGGAGCCTTGAATGAAAGTTGTAGAAAATTCTCTCAGCTTTCCTACAAGGTAAGAATCGAAATTTTAAGACATCCAGAACTCAAGATATACATGAAACACAGAGGCAGCATAAAATGCTCAGTATTGCTGGAAATTGCAATTAGGCACAAATGAATCCAAAGTCATCAAATGAGGTCCAAGTCTACTCAATTCAGCCCAAAAGAGGTTTAAAAGACTAAATATGAGGGATAACTATTGTATAGAAAGTGTGTTCATCATTCTTTGAGAAGTTTTTCCCTACATCTAGGACTGCTGCTGTTAGAAAAGACATATGTGGTATAAGGCAGATGACAAGAGAGACTTTGCATGAGTATTGGGAGAGGTTTAAGAAATTGTGCTTAAGCTGTCCCTACCATCAGGTCAGTGACCAGTTATTGATTCAGTACTTTATGAGGGTTTATTTCCTATGGATAGGAGCATGATTGATGCTTCCAATAGAGGTGCATTGATGGATAAAACTCCAACTACTGCCAGAAGCTTAATTGCTAACATGACTACTAATTCCTAACAATTTGGTGCTCGAACGGTTCCTTCTACTAGAGGAGTAAATGAGGTTCTTGTGTCGCCTGCTGACCAACAGAGAATAGAGCATAAACTTGATGAGTTGACTTCCTTGATGAGACAGTTGGCAATTGGCCAACATCAATAACCAGCCATGCAACCAATCTGACTTTGTGGCATCTGTGCTTGTTCCTCCCACCCCACTGATGTTTGTCCTACCTTTCAAGAAGATGCTTCTGTTATTCCTAACCAAATAGCAGCAACAACTAATGTTTTCCCCAACAAGTCTCAGTACTCTCAATCTCAGTACTACGAATCCCATCAACCAAGACATGACCCTTTCTTTAGCACATATAACCCTGGATGGAAAGATCATCCAAACCTGAGGTATGGTAACATACAGCCACATCAACAACATAATTCCCAACATTACCAGTCATACCATAGGCCACCAGGATTCTAGAATAACCCAATGTCCAATAGACCACAACCGTTCCAACCTATCAAGCACTAAGCCACCACTTCTAGCCAATCTGAACCTACCTTGGAAGAGCTCATGAAACAGTTAGCAACCAATAACCTCCAATTCCAGCAGAGCACTGGAGCCATAATACAGAATTTGGTGACTCAGATTGGCTAACTAACTTAATCAATCAGTCAACTGCAAGCTCAAGGTTCTGGCCAACTTCCTGCACAAACCATTCCCAATCTAAAAGGGAACGTGAGTGTCATTATGCTTAAGAGTGGCAAGTCAATTCCAAACCCTACAGCTACACATTCTAGCAGTAGTCAGAGTAAACTGAATGTGCCAAATAAACCAGTTGCTAACCCTAGCAGTTCCAGCCATAGTCCCACTCCAGAGATGGCACAACAATAGAAGAATAATCATTTTGTGCCTCTACCTTTCCCTTAGAGAGCCATCAAATCCAGAAAATTGGATGAGGCAGAGAAAGAGAAAGAGCTTATGGAGACATTTAGAAAAGTTGAAATCAACATTCAATTACTAGAGCAATCAAGCAAATTCCAAAATATGCAAAGTTTCTGAAGGAGCTGTGTACTCATAAGAGGAAGCTAAAGGGCAATGAATGAGTCAGTATGGGCCAAAATATTTCTGCCCTCATTCAACCTATGCCTTAGAAGTGTCAGGATCCTGGGACTTTTACTATACCCTGTGTTATTGAAAACTACAAATTTGAGGATGCTATGCTAGACCTTGGAGCTTCTATTAATGTCATGTCAAAGTAAGTTTTCCAGTCACTTGGACTCAGACCATTGCAACCAACAGGAGTAGTAATTCAACTAGTCAATAGAAGTAATACCTACCCTGCCAGACTAATTAAAGATGTGCTAGTTCGAGTTAATGAATTGATATTCCCTGCAGACTTCTACATCCTAGACATAAAAGGAGAGTCAACAAGTAAAAGAACTCCAATCATT
This sequence comes from Cercis canadensis, assembly GCA_003255065.1. Lineage (NCBI taxonomy): Eukaryota > Viridiplantae > Streptophyta > Magnoliopsida > Fabales > Fabaceae > Cercis > Cercis canadensis. The sequence continues at coordinate 120,379 of QAOA01003417.1, read as the reverse complement.
CTTGGGAGACCTTTCCTCAAGACCGTTAGAACCAAGATAGATGTGCATGCAGGAACCCTTTCCATGGAGTTCGGTAATAGTATAGTACAGTTTAATATCCTTGATGGCATGAAATACCCCATGGAAGACCATTCTCTTTACTGCATTGATATTCTTGATGAGCTGATTGATGAGGTTTACAATAGTCTTCCCTCTAAATTTCCTGAGTTGTTGCTTTTGGATGATTCTATATGTTGTAGTTATGTTGGTGATGATGTTTGCTCTTCTTGTTCTGAAATTACTGCATTCTTAGAAAGTAATGATTTTGTCACAGTCTGTAGTAGTAGTTGATGCTAAGTATGTAGAGATTTATGCAGTAGATGCAACAACCACGAAATTACTCCCTTCCATAGTGTAGCCGCCAAAACTAGAGCTTAAACTTTTCCCTGAGCATCTGAAATATGCATTTTTAGAGAAGAATGAGCAGTTCCAGTCATTATAGGCCAAAATCTTCAACCTAAGCAAGAAGAAAAAATGTTGCATATTTTGAGATAGCACAAGAGGGCAATTGGGTGGACACTTACAGATATACCTGGCATTAGCCCTTCCACTTGCATGCACAGAATTTTACTTGAAGAAGATGCTAAGTCAGTAAGGCAGCCGTAGAGGAGACTCAACCCACTAATTCTAGAAGTGGTTAAAAAGGAAGTAACCAAGCTTCTGCAAGTTGGTATAATCTATCCAATCTCAAACAGCAAATGAGTAAGTCCAGTGCAAGTTGTCCCAAAGAAATCAGGAGTTACAGTGGTGGCAAACCAGCATAATGAGCTCATCCCCACTCGAGTTCAAAATAGCTGGAGGATTTGTATAAATTACAGAAGGCTAAATCAAGCCACCCGTAAAGACCATTACTTGTTTCCCTTCATTAATCAAATGTTGGAGTGGCTAGCAGGGAAGTCAAACTACTATTTTCTAGACAGGTTTACTGGTTACTTTCAAATACACATAGCCCCAGAAGATAGGAAAATATCACATTTACATGCCCATTTGACACTTTTGAATATTGGAGGATGCCATTCGATCTCTGTAATGCTCCAAGTATATTCCAACGTTGCATGGTTAGTATCTTTTCTGATTTTATAGATAACTGTATGAATGTATTCATGAATGATTTCACTGTTTACGGCTCTTCCTTTGATGACTACTTGGATAGTTTATCTAGAGTACTGCATAGGTGCATTGAAACTAATCTTGTTCTGAATTTTGAAAAATGTCATTTCATGGTAGAACAAGGTATAGTTTTAGGACATGTAGTCTTTAGCAAGGGCATAGAGATAGTTCCTGCCAAGATTGATGTTATTGCTTTTTTGCCTTATCCCGCATGCGTGTCGTTCTTTTCTTGGCCATTTAGGATTCTATCGGCGCTTCATCTGTGACTTCAGCAAAATTGTTGTTCCGCTGTCCAACTTGTTGCAAAAGGATGTGAACTTCGTCTTCAACCAATCCTACAAAGATGCATTTGATCATCTCAAGAAGGCTCTCACCTTAACTCACATCATACAACCTTCTGACTAAACGCTGCCATTTGAATTGATGTATGATGCATCCAAGTATGTAGTGGGAGCAGTCCTTGCTCAGAGGGTTTGCAAAGCCTTTCATGTCATCTATTATACCTCGAGGACACTTGATTATGCCCAAAATTACACCACAATAGAAAAAGAGCTCTTAGCAATTGTTTTTGCTTTAGAGAAGTTTAGATCTTACTTGCTTTGTTCTCATGTGATTTTCTCTAACCATGTAGCTCTCAAGTTCCTTTTAAAGAAGCCAGAGGCCAAACCCAGATTAATCAGATGGATGCTCATTCTACAAGAATTTAACCTTGAGATCCAAGATAGGAGTGGACCAGAAAATGTGGTTGTTGATCACTTGAGCAGAATAGAGAAAGACTCTGATTCATTTCCCATTCAATATTCATTTTCTAATGAGCAGCTTTTAGGGCTGCGGGGTGAGTTTCCATGGTATGTTGACCTTGTGAATTATTTAGGACCTGTTTGCTTTCAGAAATGTTTCCTTATTTCCATTTTTAGTTTTTATTTCTTGAAATACATTTTCATTTTCAGTTTCTAAATTTTAGGAAACATGTTTGGTTTACAAAATTGAAAATTGTTTCTAAAAAATGAAAACAATGAAAATACGTTTGGTATGAAAATTTCAAAAAATGAAAATTATGAAAACATGTTTGGTTAATATATTTTCTATTTGTTTCACGTCTATTTTCAATGAAGTTTTAGATAATTTATCTCTCTCTCTCTCTCTCTATATATATATATATATATATATATATATACACACACACCAAAACAATAACTAGTTTGCTATCCTTTGTTTGTGTAGCTTAGAAACCCCATATATGTAAGAAAATCTCACATAGTATTACTCTTGCATCTTTTTTTTTTTTTTTTTTGTTTTTTAAGATCACTTTTACATTTGCATATAATTTTGTCCATGTGAGTCTGTGACGGCATTTTTGAGGTAAACCAGAAGAGTTTTTCTTTTTTCTGAAGCATTAATATGAATTGTAAGTAAAAAATTTAATAAGAAAATATTATTATTAAATCCAGCCTTTGCAATATAAGACAGTAGAATGTGTTGATAACTATTTTTTCCACTACTAAAGCACCTGTTATAACTTGTAATTCACTATTAGCTAAAATTCACTGGATAATTCATATACATCTTAGTTGATGATAGCTTAATACATGAATTCTCCATCATACAGCTTAACACTTTGTAAGATTTAGATCTAGAAACTTAGCTCTCTTGTCCATCAAGTATCAAATTGGCACCTGAAAAAAGCAATAATATGATTGTACAGTGGATTCTTGGCATTGACCCCCATAATGTAGTCAGCATGAGCATAATCCTTGATGAACTAAACACTTTCCTTATCCACATCATGCAACTTAAGGCTATCAATCAAATTCCCGACATCACAAACATCTGAAAGAGCGTATTGGCCCCCATAGCCGATGAAGAGAGGGAGGTTATGGGGAATGTTGGAGAGGTTATAAAATGGAGGAAATGCTTCCCCATAATGCATAATATTATAGTCTAGTCTCTCATTGTTGAATTTTGTCAAAACCCCATATCTAATAGCTTCAAGTTCTCATAAGATTATAGAAAAAGCTTCTCAATTGAGTTATATATGATTAATTAAATGAACTATAATAGTAATGGACAAGGTAACTCGATGGAGAAATCTTACTCTAAGCCAAATGCANCTCAATTGAGTTATATATGATTAATTAAATGAACTATAATAGTAATGGACAAGGTAACTAGATGGAGAAATCTTACTCTAAGCCAAATGCATCATGTTCTTTGTTGATGTTAGCTGAGGCTCATTCATAAAAAATAAATCAACCATTGAAGAATTGAGAGAGCAATTTTTACCTGAAACAGAAACATAACATTCAAGAAAAGCATATAATCAGAAATTTTATTTCTATAAAATATAATTCTAGTTTGTGAGATTGATTAAAACTCTGTTGCATAGAGTTTGGGCATAGACTTTATACTAGTAAGTGCAGTAAACAAGTGATAGCAGTCCACGCCCGGGTAAGCATAGAGAGAGACTTGATAAAGGCAGCAATAGGTAACCTAGTCAAAGGAANATAAAATATAATTCTAGTTTGTGAGATTGATTAAAACTCTGTTGCATAGAGTTTGGGCATAGACTTTATACTAGTAAGTGCAGTAAACAAGTGATAGCAGTCCACGCCCGGGTAAGCGTAGAGAGAGACTTGATAAAGGCAGCAATAGGTAACCTAGTCAAAAGAATTGTCAAGGAGAGCTTTTGATTAGATTGAAAGCTTAATGGAGTTATAATGTATAAGGAGGCAAATTTCAATGTTGTTACTTACCCTTTGGGATTAAATTCGAAAAGACCAAAAAGGTTGGTGACCTGTCAACAAAACTAAGCATTTCAAGTATATGGTTTCAGGATACTTGTAATTAAGAGGATGATTGGCAGTAACAACTCCAAGTGCAGTGTTCATGTGGCTCAAATAGGCAATGGGACTCAACAAGGCTGCTGATTTCAGCTGGTTCACTAATTTCCCTTATAAGAAGGATGCCAAAGCAATTAAAGTCCCTTGCCAAACACGATTTTCCAGTACAGTTAGATGGTATGCTAAAATTGATTATGTCTATTAACTGGTTAAATATTAGAGACGTTACTGTTATGTACTTATGTTTATTCAAACTTCAAAGCAACTCAAGTAAAAGGGTCAAGTTATATGATGCTTTACAAGAGAATGGCCAACTCAAGTAAATATGTTTTTCAACTAAAACCAAAGCAAATTCATTAACACAACTGGTGTCTTTTCCTAAAGGAGGATTGCCAGCTCCAAAACTCCAGTTAATTTCCATAGATAATTGCATAAATCTCTCACCCCAAACAGGCCTAAATAAATTGGCATCACTAACTTCATTACATATTAGCAAACATCTAAATCTTCAATCACTGTATCATATTGAGCACCTCACATCTCTTAAATATCTAAAGTTTAAGGATTGTAAACAAAAGGATGTTGGTAGTTCCTTTCATGCATGCCACACACCAGCATTGAGGAGTAAATAATGTTACAGAAGAGAAATGAAATTGGCTTGGTTTCTAAATTCACTATATAGAATTCCAACCATAAGAGGAAACACACACACACGTATGTATATAGATGGATGGATAGATAGATAGATACATAGATAGATAAAGAAAATATTCATATATGAATAAATACACACCTAAGCTTGATGATAGATTCCCTGTAAAATCATATAAGCAATTCAGCTTACTGCATCTCTACATAAGTAGACAGTAATTAACACATATAAAGAATACTGAAAGTACCTTGGCCTCTCAGACTTTGCTGTCCAAGAGAAAGGAAGTGTGCCATATATTGCTGCAAGCATGTAAGTATGGCATAAGGCATAAGCCAAACAGAAAATAATGTTAAAGAAAAATACTATTGTCACATCAAACATTTTATCCCAAAGCATGCCAAAGTAACACACTTGGTTTTTCCAACCTCAGATCAAACTATACAATTGCTTTCAATGAAGGGAAAATAAAACCTTTGAACATGTTTTCTGAGCCATTTCAAATGTAAGACAAATTTCTAAGAATCATAACTACCTTCATGAAATGAAATTCTACAACCATACGTTCAAGTAGTTAGGAAAGGAAGCAAACTTGACATTATGGCCAAAAGTTTTTTGCTTGAATTTGGTCAAATCAATGCCTTGTTTTAGCTTTCAGCACAACTTAGTATTAGGCACAAAATTCCATTCATTTTGTGAAGTAGCCAATGGGTACAACAAGAAACAACAAAAATAAATATAGACAAATCCTCACCAAAAACATACAACCCACCAATAAATTGGAGATTAACAAGAGAATCATTCTCAAATGAATCCAAGCTTTAAGAAAAAAGTTTTAACAGTATTTGACTCACTTATTGCTAGTGAGACCCATAACCAAACAGATGGTGTGCACAACCATATAATACAATCATCAACCCTCTACATTTACCAACCCTCCCTTGCCCAGTTGAGTTTCAATTCAATAAATACCATTCCCTTAATAAACGCCTTGAAAACGTCAGGCTCATGAATTGCCTTTGCTTCCAGAACTGTGCTTCTAGCTTTGAAGCTTTGAAAGAGAAACTTGGGAATTGTTCATACATTGCTCATGATATACAAAATAGGTCATTCATTGGAAATTTTCAGCAAAAATAGCAGAATTAATATATAAAAAAAACTACTATACTCTGTTTATAGCAAAAAAGAGTAGAATGAATTGAATACCATAAAATTCCCTCTCCATTTAGCTAACAAAGCATTAATGTTAGACAAACTTATATTAAAGATAATAAGAAGAGATTAGATAAACCTAGAGGAAAGCACAAAAATTCAAACTTTGTTGCCTTGGCTTACTTGCTTCTGGTTCACGAAGCTTGAACTACACAAAGAGAAGAACGCTGCTTGCCTAACGTGAACGAAGAGAAGAACATTTCACTTAAAATTTGTTTTCATTATAATTACAAGACTACCACTTCCTTTTCAATTGTTTTCATTATAATTACAAAATTGCCACTGCATTTTCACTTTTTTTATTTTTTGTTTTCAAAAATTTGAGAAGGAAATACTGAAAACAACTTTTTCACGTTTTCAGATTTGGGCCCATTTAAGAAATATTTTCAGCAAAACATTTTCATTAAACTCAGCCAAACACGTTTTTAGGCTCATTTTCTATTTTCACTGAAAATGAAAATAGAAAATGACCAAAGCAAACAGGCCNCATTATAATTACAAAATTGCCACTGCATTTTCACTTTTTTTATTTTTTGTTTTCAAAAATTTGAGAAGGAAATACTGAAAACAACTTTTTCATGTTTTCAGATTTGGGCCCATTTAAGAAATATTTTCAGCAAAACATTTTCATTAAACTCAGCCAAACATGTTTTTAGGCTCATTTTCTATTTTCACTGAAAATGAAAATAAAAAATGACCAAAGCAAATAGGCCCTTAGTTGCTCATGTTTTGCCCTCACACCTCGCACATGCACAGATAAATAAATTAAAGAGTGAGGCTAAGTATTATGTGTGGGATGATCCTTATCTGAGGAGATTTTGTAGTGACCAAATAATTAGGAGATATGTACCTAATCATGAGTTTCATTATGTGCTTTCCTTCTGTCATTCCTATGCTTGTGGAGACCATTTTGGTCATCAGAGAATAGCTAAGAAAGTATTGGATTTTGGTTTACATTGGTCCACCCTGTTTCATGATGCCTGTGTGTTTTGTAAATCTTGTGAACAATGTCAAAAAGTAGGAAATATAACTCATAGAAATGAGATGCCCCAATAACCTTTGTTGTTTCGTGAGCTTTTTTATGTTTGGGGCATTGACTTCATGGGTCCATTTCCTGTCTCGTTTGGCTTTGTCTATATTTTGTTGGCTGTTGATTATGTTTCCAAATGGGTGGAAGCCATTCCCACCAGGACTAATGATTCTCATGCTATTGTAGATTTTGTCAGATTACATATCTTTTGCAGGTTTGGCATACCCAAAGCAATCATTAGTGATCAAGGATCCCACTTTTGCAACAAGCACATGAAGGCCTTGTTGAGTAAATATGGGGTTTTCCACAAGACTTCAACCCATTACTACCCTAAAAAAAATGAGCAAGTCTAGGTCTCTAATCAAGAGAAAAGCAAATTTTGGAGAAAATAGTGAGGCCAGATAGAAAGGATTGGAGTAAGAGGCTGGATGATACTCTATGGGCTTATCGGACCGCCTATAAGACACCTATAGGTATGTCACCTTATAGGTTTGTCTTTGGTAAGGCGCGTCACTTACCAGTGGAGCTAGAGCATTGGGCCTATTGGGTGGTTAAGGCTTGTAACCTAGACATAGGTGTCTAGCCAGAGTTGAGAGGAAATTGCAACTTCAAGAGGTAGAAGAACTCTAATTAGAGGCCTATGAGAACTCTCAGATATACAAAGAGAAGACCAAGGCCCTTCATGACAAGTTGATCCTTAGGAAGAAATTCCAAGTGAAGGAGAAAGTGCTCCTATACAACTCTCTCCTTAAGTTGTGGCTGGGTAAATTGAGATTCTGATGGGAAGCCCCATTTGTTGTCACCAACACTTCTTCTTATGGTGCAGTTGAAATTCAAGAAGTGACTACGAGGAGGACCTTCAAAGTAAATGGCCATTGACTTAGGGAATTTCATGAGGGAGCTAAAGAGAGTTTAGTTGAGGAGGTGGTTTTGAGTGATGCCATCTACCACCTTGAGGAGAGTTCATTCTATCTCTGTTGTGTTTTCTGCTGTGTTTTTTATGCATTTTTTGTTTCTATTTTTGTTTTCTGTTCTTGTTTCCATTTCTGTTTGTTTTTAATTCTGTTTTCTGTTTATATTCTTGTTTTTTGTTCTTATTTTCTATTTCTGTTTTTACTTTTTGTTTCTGTTTTGTTGTTTTTATTCTCATTCTGCACGTTTTTCTACTTTTCTTTTTATATTTTCAATAGCACTTTGAGAATTGTAAAGGTTGTAAGCTTGAAGCAATTGCACATTTGAGGTTTCTCACATGATTGAATAAATTTCTTGAATCTCTTAGTTAGCTAGTTTAGTAATAGAAATTGATTTGATGGATTAAGCTTGATAGTGCATACTTAGTGAGTCTTTGAGCCTATTGTCATTCTCTATTTCTTTCTTGTGTGCATTACACTCATGTAGTTTGATACTCTAGAACTTGTTTTGCTTCTTTTTGACACTACATTGTCATATGTATACATGAATGTGATGAAGGCCATCTTTTCTTGCTTTTAGCTAGCTAGCCAAATAGCCTACCCAACATCTTTTCCCTTGATTTCCCCCTTGAGCCTAACTTTTCCCATTCTTTCATTTAGCTCATTGCAAGCCTTTAGCGTAAAATCATATTTTTCCTAACACCTTAGGGAGTAAGAGAGCATTGGTTGATCATCTGATGAGTTTTTATTTGTTCAGGATGGACAAGTTCAAAGTGTAGGGCAAATTTGTGCAATTTGAAGGCAGTTGGCTATGTAAATTGTAAAGACAAAGGAATAGTAGCCAAAAGCAAAGAAAAGAGAATAAAAGTAATGGGTTTGCCTTCCAAAGAGGAAGGAGTGTGGAAAGAAAGTTGCATAGAACTTTTGGGTGAAAACTTTTGTGCTTATTGCTTGTTTTGACTCATCATTCACAATGTCCTCATGCTCTCTTTTGTTTTAACTTGCCATATCCATATTATCTATTTCATTCCTTCCCTCTCCTTGGCCCCATTACAACCTTCAATAAAGTCCTTCTGATTTGTGCATGCATGTGTTTGAAATAGTGGAGATTAGAAAGTAAACCAGCCTATGGTAGTGCATTGTCATGAGTTGATTTGAGTGAAACACTTACCCATTAAACACTTGAGGGATTGAGAGTGTATCTTGTGAGGCTCTATCATTCTTAGTCTATTCAATTCAATTGACATCACCATGCATGTTAGTTGAAAGTGCAAGAAATAAATTCATGAGTGTCTTGATTCTTTAAAGTCTTAATTGTTCTTCTTGCTCACCTAACATTTGCAATCTTGAAAGTTGTTGTTGGAAAATGATCCCTTAGCTGTTTTCTTTCTTTCTTAGTTTTACTTCTAGTTTGCCCGGGACCTGCAAAGGATAAGTATGGGAGGATTTGATAAACAATATTTTTAATATGTTAATTAACCTTTATGCCTAGTGTTTTTCATCCTCTTTTATGCTTAATTTCATGACTTATATCATATTTTATGATTTGGGTTCCATGTTGGGCTTTAGTATTTTAGTCATTCAGCATTGTCATTTGGACCTTGTCTTGGTATTTTTGGCTTATCTTGAGTTTACAATCTCTAAAAATTGTGATTTTGATTTTGTAGGAAAGTTGAGACACAGAGCTACAATTCTTATGAAAACCAAATTTCCATCCGTAGGTGTCTTAATAGTGCCTTGGCCCGTAGAAGTTCAGCATTCAGATTGTTGGGCCAATATCATTTATTCGGGCCCATTTCCCTCATCTGAAGTCCAATTCATGCAAAGGAGGACTCATTTTGAAGCTGAGGAGCAAGCCCACATGGAGGGGCAATCTAGTCTTTTAGCCTGGGCGATTATAGATCCAAATTAGGGTAGAAAGTAAGAGAGACTTTAGGAGGCAGTTAGTTATCTTTTCCTCTTTTGTTTTTCTGGAGATACATTGTTCTATTGCTTCCCTCTTCCATTGGTGCTCGGATTTGAAGGCCATGGAGGAGTAAAGCTTTTGTAACCGAGTTAGACTCCAGATTGATTTTGGTTTGATTTTGAGATCTTGTATTTAATTGATTCCAGTTTAATGCAATTTTGTTGTTCTTCATTGGATTTCTGCCATGCCTTGGTTTATGTATGGATTTATGGAGATTTCTATTGTTCATATGTATTTTGAGGTATGACATAGAATTTAGGTTGATGAATCTTTGTTCTATTGCATGAAACCAGAGAAACTGTGTTAATTGATGTTCGACTTTAGGTTAACAACTAATTGCTTATTTTGTGCGATTGTAAAAATTCGTGATGTATGTGGTTAATCGAATTTTGAGTGATAATTCAGTAGGAACACTTAGTTATAATGCAGAGATTTCAGTTATAGCTAAAATCAATTAGCAGTACATTAAGACTTGATTAATCATGTTCAGTCTAGGATAAATCAAACCAATTCTTGATGGATGTCTAGTTGGGTTGCGTTTTTATTAATTGATTTAATCTCTATTTAATTCTACAATTTACATTTGGTAATATAATTTGTGTTTGAAAATCGCTAATTAGTAATCTTGAAATTATTAATTAGTCATTGCATTCCCTGAGAGACAACCCGGATTAGCCCTGTATTGCATTCTTTATATGGGATTTGGTTTTAATTTTGTTGGAACGCAATAATTCCAATCAAATTTTGCCGCCTCTCGGTTGAAAGATCTTTGTGCTTTTAAATTTTGTTGACTCCAACATGAAAGATCTCGGTGCTTTTAAATTTTGCTATGGCTGAAAGATCTTTGTGCATTTAAATTCTTTCAGCTCACGGTTGAAAGATCTCGATGCCTTTTTTTGTCGGCACCCGAGTGAAAGATCTCGGTGCTTTTAAATTATGTCGGCTCCTAGCTGAAAAATCTTGTGCTTCTATATTTTGTCACCTCATGCGTTAAAGATCTTGGTGTCTTTAAATTCTAGTCATTTGCCGAGTGAAAGATCTCATCGCTTTAAAATTTTGTCGGCTCTTGGGTGAATGATCTTTGTGCCTTAAAATTCTAGTCAACTCCAAAGTGAAAGATCTCGGTGCCCTTAAATTTTGTCTACTCCTGCATGAAAGATCTTCGTGCCTTTGAATTTTGCTGCCGATTGAAAGATCTTTGTGCTTTTAAATTCTGCTGGCTCTCGGGTGAAAGATCTCAGTGCCTTTAAATTTTTGTTGTCTCCCGAGTGAAAGATCTCGGTGCTTTTAAATTATGTCGGCTCTCGGGTGAAAGATCTGGGTGCATTTAAATTTTTTCGGCTCCCACGTGAATTATCTCTATGATTTTAAGTTTTTGTCAGCTCCAGAGTGAAAGATATCAGTGGTTATAAACTCTGTCGGTTCCCGAGTAAAAGATCTGGGTGCCTTTAAATTTTGTTGCCTACCAGGTGAAATATCTCGGTGCCTTTAAATTATGTTGGCTCCAGGTGAAAGATCTCATTGCCTCTAAATTTGTCAGCTCCTAAGTGAAAGATCTCGGAGCTTTTCAATTTTTTCGGCTCCCATGTGAAAGATCTTGGTGCTTTTAAATTTTGAGGTCTCCCCCATGAAATATCTCAGTGCCTTTAAAATCTAGTTGGCGGAAGAGTGAAAAAGCTTGGTGCTTTAAAATTCTATCGGCTTTCGGGTGAAAGATCACGGTGACTTTAAATTTGTGTTGGTTCTCGAGTGAAAAATCTTGGTGCTTTTAAATTTTGTCATCTCCCATGTGATAGATCTTGGTGGTTTTAAATTTTTTTGGCTCCTGTGTTAAATTTCTCAATGGCATTAAATTCTAGTTGGCTTCCGGGTCAAAGATCTCGGTGCTTTTAAATTATGTTGGCTCCCGGTTGAAAGATGTCGGTGCCATTAAATTTTTGTCGACTCCCAAGTGAACAATCTCGGTGCTTTTAAATTTTTCAGCCCCTGATTTAAAGATCTTGATGCTTTTAAATTCTATCGGTTCCTGGACAAAAGATCTAGGTGCCTTTAAATTCTATTGAATCTTTTGGTTCACGGGAGAAAGATCTTGTTACCTTTAAATATTTTTTGGCTCCAGAGTGAAAGATCTCGGTGCTTTTAAATTTTGTCGGCTCCCTCGTGAAACATCTCAGTGCCTTTAAATTCTAGTTCGCTTCCGGGTAAAAGATCTTGGTGCTTTTAAATTTTGTTAGCTTCTGCATGAAAAATCTTGGTTCTTTTAAATTTTGTTGGCTCCCAGGTGAAAAATCTTGGTGCCTTTAAATTTTTGTTGGCTCCCGAGTGAAAGATCTTGGTGCTTTTATATTCTGTCAGCTCCCGGCTGAAAAATCTTTGTGCTTTTAAATTTTGTCGCCTCCTGCTTTAAAGATATTAGTGCCTTTAAATTCTATTCGGCTATCAGGTGAAAGATCTCCATGCCTTTAAATTCTTTCAGCTCCCGGGTGAAAGCTCTTGGTGCTTTTAGATTTTGTCGACTTCTGCATGAAAGATCTTGGTGCCTTTAAATTTTGTTGTTGGTTGAAAGATCTTTGTGCTTTTAAATTCTTCCAGCTCCCAGCTGAAAGATCTCTGTGCTTTTAAACTTTTGTCGGTTCCTATGTGAAAGATCTCGGTGCTTTTAAATTCTATCGGCTCCCAGGAGAAAAATCTGGGTGTATTTAAATTTTGTTCGGCTCCCGCCTGAAAGATCTTTGTGCCTTTAAATTTTTGCTGGCTCTGAAGTGAAAGATATTGGTAGTTTTAAACTCTGTCGGCTCCCAGTGAAAGGTCTGGGTGCCTTTAAATTCTATTGGCTACCCTGTTAACAATCTCAGTGCCTTTAAATTCCATAGGCTCCCGGGTGAAAGATCTTGTTGTCTTTAAATTTTTGTTAGCTCCCAAGTGAAAGATCTCAGTGCTTTTACATTTTGTTGACTCCCTTATGAAAGATCTTAGTGCTTTTAAATTTGTGGTCTCTCCTGTGACATATCTCAATGCCATTAAAATCTAGTTGGCTTTCGAGTGGAAGATCTCAGTGCTTTTAAATTCAATCTGCTCCCGGGTGAAAGATATTGGTGCCTTTAAATTTTTGTTGGCTCCCAAGTGAAAAATGTCAGTACTTTTTAATTCTTTGATCTCCCTTGTGAAAGATCTTGGTGCTTTTAAATTTTGTAGGCTCCCTTGTTTAAAATCACAGTGCCTTTAAATTATAGTCGATTTTTAGGTGAAAGATCTTAATGCTTTTAGATTCTGTCAGCTCCCAGGTGAAAGATGCCGGTGCCTTCAAATTTTTATCGGCTCCTAAGTGAAAGATCTCAGTGCTTTTAAATTTTTTCAGCTCTCGAGTGAAAGATCTCATTGCGTTTAAATTCTAGTCAGCTTCTAGGTGAAAGATCTTAGTACTTTTAAATTTTGTCGGCTCCTAGGTGAAAGATGTTGGTGCTTTTAAATTTTTATCGGCTCCCAACTGAAAGATCTCGGTGCCTTTAAATTTTTTGTTGGCTTCCGAGTGAAAGATCTCGGTACTTTTAAATTCTATTGGCTCACGCATGAAATGTCTCGGTGCCTTTAAATCTCTCTTCATCCTCAATTGGTCTTTAAAAACTTGTGTTGGTGTCATAGGGGTTAGGGTAATTGGCTACTTGTTAGCACAAAGGAGTAACGGTTTGTGTAGCCATTGTGTGGCACCTTTTGGTCATATTGCTAAGGCCGACCAAGCAACACATGACCCGCTTGCATTGGCACAACAACACACATCGCTTCATCCTTATATCTCCCTATGGCAAAAGACACCAAAATTTATTTGTTTACCTTGATGTCTTAACTCTCATTAAGCCATTGTAGTTTATATGGCTCAGGGTGTTTCAAGGTTGGCAAACTCAGCTTTCCATAAGAGTAGTAATAGCCACATTCACACAACTCCCTCCATCTATAATCATGCTGCACATTTTTCCATTAACATGACATCTAGTATGAAAAATATTCTTTTATTGAGCGCAATCATGCTCTTTCACATGTGCATTAAGAACTCTCCTAACAACAAGTAGCTCACCATCAATAGCATACTCCTTACCATCATTAGCATCCTCTAAAGATGGCATAGACTTATCACTTGACTCGACCTCGGTCTCAATATCTCTATTATCTTTTAAGATCATTACTCTCTTCTTTGGACATTGTGAGGCTATATGTCCCTTTCCCAAGCATTTAAAGCATTTAATATCCCTACTTCCAGAAGGTTAGGAATTCAGTTTACTTTTGGTTTGGTTGCCTCCCTCTCTTGGAGCCTTGGATGTCTCGGCTCTAAGCTTAAAAGCATCATTGTCTTCCTTGTTCCAATTCGATTTCCATGGAAAAGGTGAACCTGAATTGTACCTTGTGGAGCCCGAACTATACCTTGAGGAACCCTTCCTTTTCAATTGTTTCTTCACCTTCATGGTCATGTGTATCATGTCTTCTAACTCAACATAATGTTTCAGCTCAACCACATGGGCAATATCCTTATTTAAACCATGCAGAAATCTAGTCATAGTAGCCTCTCTATCTTTCTCAACATTCACTCTAATCATGGCTACCTCCATCTCCTTATAATAGTCTTCCACACTCTTGGAACCTTGTGTAAGGTTTTGCAACCTTTGGTACAAGTCACGATAGTAATGTCTAAGAATAAATCTTTTCCTTATAATGGCCTTCATTTCCACCTATGACTCAATAGGTTGCTCATGATTCTACCACCGGTTTAGGACTAGTTGATCCCACCATATGATGGCATAGTTGGTGAACTTAACAGCCGCCATCTTAATCTTCTTCTCCTTGGAGTAGTTATGGCACTCAAACACCAACTCCACCTTTTTTGTCCTACTCCAAGTAAGCTTCCGGATAATTTTTACCATGAAAAGAAGGAATTTTCATTTTAATGCTCCTTAAGTTATGATCTACATATCTTTCTCTCCTTTCTCTTGAGTTATGTATAGCATACTAGTATTGGTCTTCGGAGTACCTCTAGTCACTCAAGTCATGGTCAACATGAACATGTCTTACTCTTATCCCTTCTCTATTGTGTCTAGCAAAGTTGACTTGGACTTTGGCATCGCTATGCCCACTTCCTTCTTCATTCTCCTCAACAACCCTCATATTCTTCCTCCTTGCTTCGGGAACTATAGGTAGCTGCCTCCTTTGTAAATTATCTTCGTATCTACCCATTCTATCATGCAACTCATCAAATCTCATCTTTATTCTGTCAAACTGTTGCTGCATGGCATGAAATGTAAAAGTTTGGTTTCCCGTTTCACTTTCTTGATCCATGGTGTTTAAATCCTAAAAAAAGAAAATGTTAGCAAGATAACCTCACCACTCCCTCACATGTTTGCTCTTCAAGAATGTCACTCACACTCATGTTTGACTCACTAGTGGCTCTTAACCTCTAATGATCTCACACTCTTGCCTTTTTTTCACTCTTAATTCTCTTTCTTTAGTTCTTTATTGAACTAATAGACAGACTAAAAGCATAGCCTTTTGTGACAATCTTCAAAGTAAATCACTCACCACAAGAGTGGAAAATATGGCAGAAAGCACTAAGGAACTCAAGGAATGGATGGGACTAAAACAAGCACAAAACAAAACAATAGCAAGGAAAACGAATTCAAGGACAAGAATAAAAAGGAATTGAAAAGGAACTTCAACAGAATTTCTTAATTTCCAAGCTAATCCAACAAATTCCAAGCACAAATTGAATAATTAGTAGCAATCTCAACTCAAAGCTATCTTATGAAGCATCAAACAACTAAAAGGGCACTTAATTTCACTCTTTTTCATCTATTCCAAAATTTTTTTTATACGAATTTCTATTTTTTTCTTAAGAACACTTTGAATGTTCATACTTTGCCCATAATTTTTTTTTAAAAACTATTTTTTTAATCATGCTTCTTACAAGTTCAAATGATAAACTAAAGAGTTCAACAACACAAAAATTGCATCTAACATGGAAAACCACAAAATTGGAATTGGAACACACCCAAACAGCACCTTATAGGTAGTTACTAGGGATACAAAGGGAAATAATAGAAAAGATAACCTAGAAAATTTTTCCAGTAAATCAAAAGCAAGAAAAATGAAGAACAAAACTAGAATAGCAAATAAATATGGAGGACAAAAAAAATTCAGAGACTGAAAAATAGATAATCGAATCTCGATTAGAATCACGAGCTCTAATACCAAATGATGCGAACCTCTAGGATGTTACATGATGGGTAGAGATTCAAATGCTCAAAGATCATCCAATCAAGTTTGAAGATTTAGAAAACACAAATTAAAAGGGACCTTGACACATCACCTATGGAGGTGAGAACCAAAGGTATAGAAAATAGATGTCACACTCTAGACTAGGATGAGGGGGAGAGCAATAAGCCGGGAAGAATGCCACAAGAACCTAGGGTTTTTGATAAGTTCTAAGAGTTCTTCAAAAGAACGAAGAAAGAAACCTTTCCATTCCAAATTATGAATAATCCAATTCTAAACATTACAAGGGGAATGGTCTCCCTTTAAAACAAAGCAAAAACCTAATTAACCTAATTAGGTAAATGACCCTAGCCCTAAAGAAAATACCCAAACTCCTAATACAAACCCAATACTAAAAAGGAAAAATAACATAGGTTTAACAACACTAAAATGAGCCTAAAATAACCTAAGCTTGGAGTCCATTTAGACAAGAAGAACAAAAACGCGCATAAGGGAAAATGTTCCAGGCGCTAGGGCACTGCACCTCTGCTTGTGAGGGCACTGAGGCGCCTCTGTTTGGGCGTTAGGGCGCTTAGGTTATGTCACTTAGGTGCTGGTGGAGGGCGCTGGGGTGCCTGAATGCTATCTTCCTTCGCCAAATGAGCCTTCTAATGCCTCACTTAAGCACACCGTCATCCATTCTTCATTCATTGCTTCTTGGCTTATGCTTTGGGTCCGAACCTCCGCTATGAAGTCATTCAAGCTCTCTTGTATCCTCTTGGCTCGAGCTCGGGTGATCGGATCTCCATGAATGTGCAAAGGGTCACTTAGAGTTCCTTGTCTTGATTCTCATCACTCAATTCAGTCACAACTTATCAATAGATGAAAAAAGAAACACAAATTATTCACACCTATTATATTCGGTTAAGCCATTTTATTCACTGAGCTCCATTGGTATACAAGTTGGATAACTACTGGTGTGTTATACTATCCATAGGTACACATTATGAGTAACACGCACGATAGACTTGGCCTAAAATTAAACCATGGNATTATATTCGGTTAAGCCATTTTATTCACTGAGCTCCATTGGTATACAAGTTGGATAACTACTGGTGTGTTATACTATCCATAGGTACACATTATGAGTAACACGCACGATAGACTTGGCCTAAAATTAAACTATGGGCCTATTAAAAATTTAGTTATTCAACATTATCCTATGTAATTAAAAAAAATTATTATTATATGTTAGAAATCCTATAAAATTAAAAAAAAAAATATTACTCACAAATATTTGAAAATTTTCTTCAAAAATCTTTCATTTTCAAAAAATTTCCAAAATATTTTCATTCCTTAAGTGGCTGAAACGATACACAAAAATGAAATTTTAAACCTTGCAAAAAATAAAATTCTAAATTTGGTTGGCCTATCATTTTAGTGCAACCAAAAATGTCAAACCTCCCCTTTTAAATAACTTCTTAATAGCTCCATGAAGATTTCTAAGTAATTAAATAAGTCTTAGACATTAAAACAATTAAACTATATCCTTTACCACATAATGGATTTGTGTGAGAAGTACTACTACCAAAGAAAATCATACAACTTGACAAAACAATCTTATGTACATCCAACATGTGATTATACATAGAGGATTAACATAACCCTCTATATACACGTCCCAAAAGAATGATATTCATATCATTATCTACACCATATATCTCTATCCACATTCACATCTCAAAATATGAATTTCTACCTAGCTTTACATCATGTCAAAACTACAACAAAAGCTACGTAGATATCTTGTTTCGCTTAGCTCTGTGTACTCTGCTGCATATTACTAGATTCTGCACTTGGAATGAGTAAAACATTTACAAATAACATAGGTGAGATATATAATCTCAGTAGCTACTAGGGTAACATACATGCTTTACATCCATTTCAGTCCTTAAACCATGTAAGGATAATCCAAGAAAAACCAAACATGACCACGTAGTAAAAAAAAAAAAATGAGCACACCACATGTTGAAAAGTCAGTCTTAACATTCTTATTCATTTCACTTTGGGACTACAATAACGTACCCCTGGGGCAACATCAACTTACCCCCTCTTCCTCATAACTTAGCGTTCTTCAAACTATGAGGTAGCTTCAACTTGCCCTGTTGGCTTAGCTTCTCAAACTATGGGGCAGCTTCAACTTACCCTGATGACCATCACATTAAGGAACAAGCTATAATTCTTTAGTCATCTCATAGCATTCATTATAGTGGCAAGCATCACACATAGTGATTACACAAAACCTACACTGACAAAATAAACAGGGTTTAAGGAAGGACTAGCTACCTGGAATTTTGCAACACTCACTCCCCTTCTCTTGGTATGACTTTGTGTCTTGAAGAAATTCTTTATTTCATAGTTTATCATATAATCATATGATTAATTCCCATGAACTTTTCAGAATAAAAGTTGGGTATCAATTGAAATTCTTCTTCTTTTGTTTACTACTTATTTAATTAACCTTAGAGTTTACGAGAACTTAATTAGTTGACTAATACCCTTAAATTCAAGTAAACATTCCCCAATCCTTTCTATTTCTTGCTTCACAAAATTGCTAAGAGTTTCACAATAGATAATCACAAGCAAGAAACTAACCCATGCACAACAACTAATCCTTTAAAAATTGATTTAATGAAGTCCACAGAATAAACATACCTACTTTATAATAAGGTAAGTGGCATTACCAGAAAATTGATAGTGAAATATGTAATGAGGTACATATCCCATGTCCTAAATATACCCAATTCTCAAGTTAAAGCACCAAATTGGAAGTCAACCAACAAATTATCCATACAAAGTTATCTAAAACCCAGTAATCACAGTATAGAGGGAAAATAACCAATAACCAATACCCACTTCATAAAAAGCTAAGAAAAGGGGGAAACCGAACACCGACAAAGGCCTTGCCATGAGAACTGTGCATGATCAATCATATTATGAATGGAATCATAGGAAGGTAACAAGTTTTGCTCAAAATTGAACTATCATCTAAACTTGGTTCTGCACTCTTTAGCCTTAACTTTACTATTATTGAAATTTGTAATTTTTGTGCCATGTCATTCGAGAACTATGGGCAATCTTACAAATGTCCTCTATATAAGAGTTTTAATATTAGTGGAACTTTTCTTTTTCCCAGCTTGATTGTATCAACAGCTTTGCATGTTTAATCGGATGCTTAAAATTGCTTTATATAGAACAGAGCTAGAAAGATTAGTACTTTAACAGTCAATACATGTACAAACCCCAAAAGTTTTAATTCAGATGAGAGTCAATAAATGTAGAAATTAACAGTAAAATTTTAATGGAGGAAGTGGCTTATGCGGTGTAGAAGAAGCTATGCCCGATACCCCCTCTCTCTCTTCCTCTCCTCCGCTTACCGCCTCTCTCTCTCTTTCTGTGTTTTTCTCAACACTTCTCGACTATTCTTTCCTCTTTTATTTCATTCTTCTTTTTTTTAAGTTATATAATATCATATATGTATATATATCTATTTGATTTAATATATATACAGAATAAAGACAAAACCGGTTTGTTTGGGCATATTCCTTGTCTACATACCAGTGCCCATTATGCATAATATTCAAGAATGCAACTAAAGATGCTATATTAGATTTATATATTTCTATTACACCCATCAATTGGGCTCAATCCTCTCTATTTAGCCTGTGGTTGTTTCGGGTAGTTTAGATAAAACCATTTTTAAGCATCTATTTGGGCTCAAATTACCTCTATATTCATTTTATATCTAATATTTAATGGTTAGTAGATTGGGCCGCACAATGGGCGGTAGGATTGTCTAGGCATATAACCTAATGAGATATCATAACCCTATAAATAAGATTTTTCTAGATTCAATTTGTGAAGCCACAATACCTCTCCTCGACAACTTTCTCTACAATAGTAAAGGGAAGCGGCGGATGCTCTCAATGAAGATGAAGAAGAAGAAACAGATATTGACACAAAAAAGTCCAGATTTGTTCAATCAGAATAGATCAAGTTCTATGTGCCCTCATCTATTTTCTTCCTGTAGAAGAAGCTGTAAGGTAATTGTTTTCTTTTAAGTCATAACCATGTATTAATTAAGAAACTTCCCTTTTTATGGATTACACCAAAATCAAACCCAGGTAGATATTTTTTTTTTCTTATAAAGTAGAAGATAGTGATACAAGATCTGAGCAAAGAATGTGAATTAGTGGATAGTCTAGTTGATGTTGGGTAGAAATCCCATTTCCCACCTAGGATCTTTTCATGTCATTGTTCAGTCCAGCTTATCAATTACATACTTGAAAGTTCATCTCCGTTTAAGCGTAGATACATCTAATAGATTAAATGAAACCTGTAATTGGATCTCGAAAATCTGTATTTTTTCAGAAAGTTTGAGTGTCTGTTATCCAGAATGTCCTTATAGTTGTTGACTTTTCTATGTTGTTAAGTCGTTGAGTGCAAAATGATAAAAAAAAAAAAAAAAAAAAATTATAGTTTTCAATCGGAATTTCCATCTTTTAGAAGATTAACAATTTAAATGTTTAAATCATACGATTTTGGGGATCAAATTAAATTTTAGGACATGTCTGCAGGTGATTTTGTTAAGCAAAAATGCACATATGACAACATCACTTGATTACATAATGAAAAAATAATGTGAATGGACAAGATATAGGGTTTCTTTTGTATTACATATGCACAGTAGAGCTTTTTTTTTTATTGGCACATCACCTTTCACTTTCCATGTCAATGTCCGGTTTAGCAGACCAATTAATAGCATACTTGAAAGCTTATCTCCATTTAAGCTTTTTCAAAAACTAAGTATCTAAATCTCCGCAAAGGATAAATATAAGAAATGAAATGAAATCCATCAATTCGATTCAAAAACTGTGTTTTTTTTTTTTTTTTGTAAACGTTTAGTGCAAGACCGTCTATTTTTGGGAATATCCTTATAGGTATTAATTTTGTATGCTGTTTGGACTGCAAATTAAATGTGGTCATAGAATATCAAATAAATAAATTTATTGTGCAGAAGCTGTATACACAAGTGTGGAGAAATGAATTGATGTCTTCACAAGATTTCAATATGGATTCCTTGCGTGTAGTTTCTTTTTTCTTCAATTTTTCTTCTAAGAAAAGATTACAAATAGGATTGAAAAAATGAATTTGTATAGAGAAATTAAGAAGTATAAGACAAGAAAATATTTATGTATTAACACACAATTAAGTCATTTTAAAAAACATTTAAATCTTATGCATACATTATATATTACTTGTAACCCTAACAATTAGATCAACGATTGAGAAAAATCAGAAATCCTATACTCTTGANTTAGAAGATTAACAATTTAAATGTTTAAATCATACGATTTTGGGGATCAAATTAAATTTTAGGACATGTCTGCAGGTGATTTTGTTAAGCAAAAATGCACATATGACAACATCACTTGATTACATAATGAAAAAATAATGTGAATGGACAAGATATAGGGTATCTTTTGTAAATGCATAATAAATTTAGTCTTATATAATGCGTGTATGTAACCTTAATAGATGGATTCAAACATTACTATCAAAATGACAAGTTGAAGTTACTTTTATGCCAATTAACCGAGGTAGTTCTAGTAGAATTTGTGTTACATAATGATCTTTGATTAAATAAATAGTAAGTTGTCTATGATTGCAGTAGTTGAATATTTTCTAGTATGATAAATTCATATAAGATTATAAACTAGCTAGCGTTTTGTTCTATGATTCCAATAGAGTAAAGAATCATAGTTTGTAACAACTTGTGGATATACTTTTTGCACAAGTCAATAACATTATATTACATTTTGCATTAGAAAATACTAATGGTATCGGCTTATCCTCCTCCATCCAGTTCCTTATTCTCATCTCCTCAATCTTCATCACTTGCGCCATGGTCACGAGGAAAGGCGGTGGGGCGAACCCCTCCACCGGCGCTCGTGGGGTCCTCATTGAATCCATTAGCCGGAACACCATGGCACAAGGCTTGAATCCGGAGACCCAGAGGTATGATTTCTCGAAAGGAGTCAGCCACACGGGATAGACGAAAGGGAGACAATTAACATGAGCTTCAGCCCATTTACTGGTGTAGAATTCCGAGATATGGGAAGTGACTTTTGACACCAAAGCTAGAAGCTCTGAGTCATTCATCACTACCTCGTTTCTGTTTCTGGTTACTTGAAGAAGCTCATTGTGAATCTGTTGCAGCTTCAAAACCCATTTCTCATAGAACTCGGAAAATCTCTCCTCAAGGGAGTGACCAGATGCAGAAAGAAGCAGAGGCCACGGTGCAAGATGGTGTAGCTTACACGTAGCAGCTGCCACATGTAGGTTTCAAGTACACAACAACTTTCCTTTCGACACATAATACCAAGGGCAGGTCCACCCTCTTGAGGCTGGACTTGCAACTGAACTAGATGGAAATTTGTGTAGGGATCAAATGTTTTTTGTTTAATGGGGTCCACCGGATTCAATTAGCAAAATCTTATCATAATAGTTCTTGTAAAGGGATACGTGGTTTTTCTAGAGTATGATAATGGAAAATGTTGGTAGTCAGATTTTGTTGCTATAATTGCTATATTGATAATGTGGACTAATAATTAATCATTATTAGATATATACATGGTTCCTATCACTTTGTTTCATCCAACAACCATCTTAAATTATGAAGGCTGATTTATTTATTTATTTTTATGGATAGCATTACTCAATGATAAGATAAAATAATTTTTTTTTAGAGAAACAATGGCTTTGAGTCTTCACTCAAATTATCGATATTATATGTTTGCAAAGCTTGACTACCTACTAAACACTGATAATTGCCATTTCATATATATATATATATATATATATATATATATATATATATATATATCTTCTTACTTCACGAATCCCAAACGAGCAACATTTTTAAGAATTTATCTATCTTGATCAATTGGTTGGTTTGAGCAACGTAAAATGTGTTTTGCACTTTAATTTGTCATAATCTTGCGTCTCAATTTGCAACTTCTGGAAATTGTTTTACGGGTAATGACACTTACATTATTTACCCTAAATTTTTGCTTTTACATTTTGGTTGTGTTTCTTATATATTTTCATTCATGTGTGGAATTATAAATTCATGGATAAAAGTTTCTTATATAAAATATGATAACTGCTATATAATTCTGTTCTCAGGTTAGCAAACCATCAA
The DNA here is from genome assembly GCA_003255065.1 of Cercis canadensis. NCBI lineage: Eukaryota > Viridiplantae > Streptophyta > Magnoliopsida > Fabales > Fabaceae > Cercis > Cercis canadensis. Next base: position 97,121 of record QAOA01003417.1, on the reverse strand, counting down.
AGGTAAAGAGTTGTAGCTCTGATGACTGTGTTCTGCCATATCCCAAGTCTTAAGTTTTGGGAGATAAGGGGAATGTCCAACTGCATCATTAACAAACTGAAGTATGTGCCTGTTAGTGCTTTTGAAGGCAAAGAACAAAAGTGGGATTTATTGGGGAACCTATAACAACAGCTACAATGATGCAAAGGATTACTATATTCTATAGCTGCAAAGTGAAAGAGGCAACACATCTGCTATCTCTGCAAAGAGCTTCGGCTAATCTTTCTGTTGAGCTGAAGCCCAAGAAAAAGATTTGTGTAGTTGATCAACTTGATTATCTGCCAGTAAACTTCCAACTGCTTTGATTTTGAAAACATGATGTGTGGTATGAAAATATATTGTCTTTCATTTTGTTTAATTGGGACGTATAGAATTTTATTTAAGACTTGGGAGTTGAGAGATAGGAAGGGGTCTCTAAAGGTTACATTATGCTCTACCTTACATGTTCAAACATTTGGAATCTCTTTTGTTATTGATTTTAATGAAAATTATGTTTAATTAAGCAATTCAAAACCTGTTTTTTTTTTTTTTTTTTTTTTATAGAGGCAAATAGATTAATCTAACTCCAAAATTTCCAAGGCTAATAGAGAAACAGTGACTTTGAGTCTTCATGTAGATTGTCGAGAGAGATATATATATATATATATATATATATATATATATATATATATATATATATATAAATTGTTGATATCCAATTTTGTTTGGGTCAACTTTAATTTGATTAAACTCTATTTTTTGTATCAATCATTTTTGTTTTAATTGATTTAACTTTTTTTTTCATTTATCTAGTTTGGTTGGGCTTTTTCATTCTTTCTTGGGCTAGTTAGGTCCACTTATATTGGCCCATTTGTCCTAGAGAGCTTGGTCAATTCTAATCAAGTGTAAGTATCTAAAATTTTTAGTTGCAATTCACACATAAAAACAAAATTAAAATAAAAAAATCAAAACAAAGCAAAAGCTTTGCTGCCTTCCGTAGCACAGCAACAACAGCACCACCCCACTACAAAAGCACGTCCCACTACCCTGCAACAATGGCTGCCTCACCTCAATATTGCCAAAAAAGTAGCAAAGAAAATTCAAAATTTTCAATTTATCCAAAAATGTTCAGCTACAATAATTGGCCATCACTCTTTGCCTATAAGTAGGTTCCAAGCAGAACGGAAAAACACTATTGATAGACAACACAAAACTTATCTCTACGCATTGAGAAAAATATAAAAAATATATTGGAGTAATTTTGGAAAAACAAGGAAAATCTTTGAAGAAAAAGGAGAAGAGGCCTCAAAGAGGTATATTTTCTACTCACTAATCTTCATTATTTCTACTAGAACACACATATTCTTCCATTTTTTTTTTATTTTCTTTTTTCTGTCTCTCAGTACTCACACGCACAGAACAACCACCAACACCACACGTTTTATTTTCCAATTTGCAGTAGCTATAGAGTGTCATAATAGAAATTACTTTTTGGGTACCTTCATTCTACTAGAGAAACACCCCAGTCTCAAATCCAGTTTTAGAGAGAGAAACACCCCATTCCCGAATGATCAATATTTTTAAGAATTTATCTATCTTTTCAATTGGTTGGATTTGAACAATGTAAGATGGGCTTTGGCACTTTCATTTGTCATAAACTTGGGCCTCAATCTGCAACTTCTAGAAAATGTTTTACTGGTAATGCTGTAAGAGCTTGAGATGATCTTGGCAAGATGAGGTTAGAACACTAGCTCAAGGAATCAAGAAGCAGAAACAAGACGATTATGCAGATGAAAGATTCTGCAGAATGAAGCACTTGAAGAAAGCAATTATGCAGAAGCAAAAAACCAGAGAGAAAATGAAACTGTAATTTGAGAGATCTAAAATGAATTCATCTTATTGATTGATTCGTACATCAACATCAATATATATATATATATATATATATATATATATATATGCAGTTGTTGCTCAACCTTTTTTAGAGAACTCTAGAGATTTACATCTCAACTAACTTTACTAATTGACTTGAAGAATAACTAACTTAACTGCCTTGACTAAAGCCTAGCTAACTGGACTTTCAAATGCTGACATGGCATTAACAAATTAATAAATCCTTGCTGAAATGGCATTTAATCTCAACATGTTAGTTCCACATCCTCCAATCCAATTTTGATGATAACAAAAGATCTTTCTATGTCACTGACCCTAATCTGTTTGTTAAGTGTTTACTAAAGTGACATGTTAATGATATAGAGGAAGAAAGAGTTTTGCATTACATAGAATAAGTTTTTTTGTAAAACTGGTTCATTTCAAGAAGGCATGCTGATGTGGTAATCAAAAGATATTTTGAAATTAATGAATATTTCAAAACAAAAATCATTGAATCAAAGACAAAGTCGTGTGGAAGAAATCAATCAAGAAAAGAGCTGTTGAAAACTATAAAAGTTGCTTTTGTCACATTGACTTCTTTTTGATTGGTATGATCAATGTAAAATGCCCATTGTTTAATTTTCAGTTTGATATGTATGGTAAAGTGGGAAAGGCATGGTGTTTAGATTTGAAATGAGGTCTATTGATGTTATGCTTGAGCATTGTAGAGAGATGTTGCTAAGGCGTACGCTTGCAGCCTTAAAGTTCAACTTCTGATAATAATGTTATTCCTTTATGTCTTATTGAATTTGACCTTTGATTCTAATCTAGAGCAGTTGAAGTTTCCTTTGTCATGCACCTTTGTGAATTTTCACTGTTGTCAATTCTTGCTAGCAGCACTAAGTGTTTTATTTGTTTCTGGGGTTATAAAGCTGGGATTTGAGTACCGTTTATCTTGTTAGAACCGTATGACATAATCTTCAATCTGTGAAAATTTCAGAATTTTTACATGTCTAACTTGCTCCCAGTTTAGATTTGAATATGACTGTTCACTGCTGCCCTATCACTATTGACATGTATGTCCAGTCTTTTGTCTATAATTTGAATTATAATGCTTCTTTTTGCATGATTCTTGCATTTCAATTTAGCTATGGTTTCTATGTTGTCAAGTTGCCAAATAGCTCTGGCAGCACTTAATCTTTATATTATTTCTGGAGCTACAGAGCTCAAAATTTAGCACCGTTTGTCTCGATATAACCATAAGATGTGTGTCCTTGATGTGTGCATTGTTTGACTTTTTTTGCATTTTTTTCACTGTTTTCAGTTCTAATTTGAATGTGGCTATTTTGGATTATGCATGAGTGCCATTTACTTAACTTTCCATTATTCCACTTTTGCGAGTTTTAGTTTGGTTCTAAGCATTGCATAGAAGATGTTGCCAATTTAATTTGATAGTTTCTACATTTACCTACGTGAGAACTGATTGGTAGTCTTATTTTTGGGCGATTGTCTTAAATTTAATTTTTAGTTCAATTTGGAATAATTATTGGATTATTAAATTCTCCAAGTTATGGTCATTATCTATTGGGTGTAGAGCTGTCAAGACAAGCAGCCCGACCCGCCACCAAACGGGGCGGGGCGGGTTGAGAAAATCTCAACCCAACCCAACCCACTGTGGGTTATGGGTTAGGCGGGCAAAAATAGAAAAAAAAAAAAAAAAAAGCAANAAAAAAAAAAAAAAAAAAAAAAAAAAGCAAATCAATGACAAACACCAAATCAATGACAAATAATTCTCCATCACATAATTCAAATCATCCAAGATGACCAAAACTAATTACATAGTCTAACAAAGTAACAATCAATCATCAAAGAATAAGTCCAAGAAGACCAATACCAACATGACAACACAATCTTTAAAACAAATCATACAAAGTTCTTCAGAATTCATCAACTATCACATCATTCAAATCATCATCTTCTTCTCCTTGACACTTGACAATCATGTAATGACTCCTCAAATCATCTGTTGTAAGCATCCTTCCTAGGAAGCTGTTCATGCAAGGGAAAAAAAGCATTCCCACAAACTTTAGCTTTCCGAATAACCATATAAATGCTTTCATTAAACTACCAACAGAAAAAAAAAAAAAAAAAAAAAAAACACATATTATACACAAAAAAAAAAAAAAAAAACAAAAAAAAAAAAAAAACAAAAAAAAAAAAAAAAAAAAAAAAAAAAAAAAAAAAAAAAAAAAAAAAAAAAACCCCTTTTTATCCACCCAATAAACATTAAAGTCCTAGGAAAAAAGTGAGACAAAATGGATCACTTAATCCAAAAGTGGCATAGGAAATAGAACATCTAATCGCATCTCCCTTCAAGCATTTCTATTTGTGGAAATCAAATAATGAGCACAAAACTTTAATAGAATTAGATAAGACATCAAACATTATTCCAAGGGCTCTTATATGATATACAATTTAATAAAGGGTATCAATTTTGATTTTCCCAAGTGATTCAAAATGCACCAGCCTACCCAGGTATCTCTCTTCCATCCCTACCTTTTTCTCTAGTTAGTATCTTATTACTAAAGATTACATTATGAAATTTGATGAAGGCATAGTGCATGATGGGGAATATATGTATGCAAGTGTTCTGAAAGGAATGCCATAATATTAAAGGTTAGTATAAGCACTTTGGCAAATTCAATTCAGGAAACTTTTCCAAAATAGAAAAGGAATTTAAAAAATTCTCCAAACTAGTTGTCGCAACGTCCTTTTTCGGGAGAGCGAAGCAGAGCGGCNNNNCCCCCCCCCCCCCCCCCCCACAAAACGAGAAAAATAAAAAGATAAGGTGCATGATATGATGCAAAAGAATGGAGTCGCTATCAATCATTTTATTCCATTTTTAACAAATGAAATGGTGTGATTAGACACCTAAAAAAAAGGGAAGGTCTGCGTTTTCAGAGTTTGGATTTGAGGGTTNTTCAGAGTTTGGATTCGAGGGTTGATTATGTGTGGGAAGGTATTAGCACCCTACAACGCCTGTTCTTAGAACGGTTACCTATTTAATCAATTGTTATCTTTTCTAAATGAATTAAATTGGTCCTAACAGTGTGTTTCAAATAAAGTAATACTTTGTTAGGTCCTGCCAGTCCTTCTGGCGAAACCTAAAATTATGCCTCAAGATTATTAAGTAGAGTTTGTGATTGTCATTACAATCATTTCCCAATCTATTCTGTCATAAGCAAGTTTTAACATTTTTATTATCTAAGTAATAACTAGAAAATGTACGAAATGAAATTTATTATGCATGTTAGAAAATGAGTTTGAAATTTGTGGAAAAAGATTTCTATTGAAGGTCTTTCTTTAGCCCACCAGTACATCTGGAAAGGTCAAAGGGACACTCCTCACCTCCGGAATGTCAAGGAGTCGCTATCATCACAACTATCCTCAATTATTCCTTTATCAGTACATTTCATCCACATTTTAAGATATATGGAAGTATGAAATTATACATAGAGAAAGTTTTTCGGAGAATTATACATAGAAAAAAAATTTATCAGGAGTTAGTCTTAGGCCTTACCTGTATCTCTGAAAAAACTAGAGAAATCCCTTTACCTCCGGAACGTCAAAATATCGTCATTATTATGACTAATTTTGATTATTCCTTCATTGATAATCTTACTCTAGCATAAGTAAAAACAATGACAGAAAGTAATGAGGAGAATTACAATGTAGCGAATAAATGCTCAGGAAATATTAATTAAAAAGATAAAAAATGATATTGAAAATTTCATTGGCCATGCCAGTACCTCTGGCATAACCAAGAAATTATCTCTCACCTCAAGAACATTAGGAAAAATTGTCAACACAATTATTCTCTAATTTAATCCATCGTCGAGCTTTAATTTTGTCGAGATGCCTAGAATAACCTAACAATTAAGGGGCGTCTACATGTACACCCATCCAATTACTCATTACTTTGCACAAGAAGCTTCAAGGACATTTCCTTAAGGGAAATAGAAGGAAGAGTTAGAGAAGGAGAGGCTGAGGGTAGAATCAATGGAGAAAAAGCAAGTGCTTTTGGAAGAATAGACTAAGATGATGTAAGGATCAGGGGCATACGACGCAATGCATATTGGGGAACTCTCTCTAACTTTAGAGATTACACTTCCTAAGGATTTCAAAATGCTTGAATTCGCACGATATGATGGGACAACTAATCCCCAACTTCATTTGAAATCCTACTGCACTAAGATGTCTATCTGGGCATGAGAGGAGAATTTTTTCATGCACTTTTTCCTAGAAAGTTTGATGGGTCCCACTGCAAATTGGCATTGGCGCCTGGATCATTTTAAGATTCACACATAGAGGGACTTAGTGGATGCTTTATTAAAGTAATATAGTTTCAACGACAACATAGCTCCTACTAGAGCACAACTGGGAGCCATAAGAAAGAGAGAAGGGGGGAAAGCTTCAAGGAGTATGTGCAGAAATGGAGAAATCTGTCATGGTCCATTATTTTGTGAAAACTTTGAATTCCATGTATGTTGAATTGATGGTGGCAAGTGTCTATAGGGATTTCTCTGAAGTGATCAATGCTGGAGAGAAGGTGGAAAAGATGCATCGAGCTGGGAAATTTACATTCTTGAAAAGTGAAAATAATAATAATAATAATAATATGAGGAAATGACAACCGTTTAAGAAAATTGAAGGAGATCTAAGCCATGTCCAAACACTTGTATCCCTACATTTTCCACATCACGGAAGCCAATCTTACCAATTTTACCCTAATCTCCTATACCCTCATTAAGTCAATAATTTTTTACCACCTCAACTATACTATACACCTAGACTAGTCTCTGCACTATTCGTTCCTACTTATCAACCTACCCCACAAAATGCAATTCCAAATAATCCAATGCCTAGACCACCAACTAAACCCAATTACTAGAGGTATAGAAATCAACCCCATCCTCCTTTGAGAGATGAGCCTTTTCCCCAATATCCTTATCTTAAGAGCTGAATTGTTCAGACAGCTATGTGAGGCCCATGCAATAGCTCCAAAACCTGTAACACCCTTGCAACCACCATTTCTAAATTGGTATAACCCAAATCTTAAGTGTGACTATTATAGGAGTGTTAGGCCACTCCGTTGAAGATTGTCCCACCTTTAAATATGCAATCTTATACTTAATTAAGCAAGGGGCTATCAAAATTGAGGAGATAAGAGATAGACTAAATGTAAATATGAACCCTTTGCCTAATCATGAGGGAAGGCCAAGGGAAAATGCCATTATAGAGGAGGCCGAGGTGGTCAAGAAAATCAAGGAAGTTAAAATGCCAATAAGGAAAGTATGGGCAAGTTTGAAGTCAGTAGGATGTGACATAAAGGTTTGTTTCAGAGGAATAGAAAATGATGAAAAGTTCGATAAGGGGTTATTCTGCGAGCATCATCGAGCTATGGCCATAATATAGAGGATTGTTGGGAATTCAAAAATTGATTTCACTTGGGCTTTTAAGATTCAAAAAATGAAGTAGTGTTGTAAGAGAAGATATCAATGTGGCTGGAGAGGAGTCTCAGATTTTCAAGCCATTTGTTCTTAAAGTTTTCTCAGGCCCACCAACTAATCAAGTGCAGCCAGACGTGGTTATACAAGTACCAATCCCTTTTCCCTATGAGAGTAATTGGACAGTGCCCTGGAATTATGGAGTAAGGGTAGTGTCTACCCAAGAACAAAGTTCAAGGGACTTTTCTGATGAAATAAACTTGAAAAAGAAGAAAGGGACAAGTTTGATCACAAATGTTGTAGAAAATGGAGGAATTACCAAAAGTGGGAGATGTTACACTTCAGAAGAGGTAGAGCGGCAACGAAAGGAGAGAAGGAAGGCTTTGAATGATGGAAAAGAACCGCTCTTGACCAAGAAAATGGATACCCAAGAAGTTGGTAATGAAGATGAGGAATTTTTAAAAATAATGAAGCGAAGCGAATACGACATAGTGGAACAAATAAAGAAAACCCTACTTGTATTTCTTTGTTATCACTTTTTATGAGTTTAGAGTCCCACAAAAGAGCCTTGCAAAAATTTTTAGATCAGGCTTATGTGCAGCTTGGTATCACTGTGGATAAGTTTGGGGGTATGGTAAACTTCATCCGGAATGTCAGTATTATTTCCTTCTCTAATGAAGAGTTAATGCCCGGTATAAGGAATCATACTAAGGCACTTCACATTACGCTCAAGTGTGAAGGGTACATAGTGGTAAGAGTCCTAATTGATAATTGGTTTGCCCTAACTGTGCTTCCCTATTCAACCTTAACACAATTGCCTATTAACAGGTCCCTAATCCAAGACAACAACATGGCAGTAAGAGCATTTGATGGGACAAAAAGATAAGTTCTTAGAGACATTTTGCTTCATTTGAAAATTGGGCCCAGTCGGTTTGACATCTATTTTCAAGTGATGGACATAGAGCTAACCTACACCATACTTTTAGGGAGGCCATGGATTCATACAGCATGAATAGTCTCATCTACTCTTCATCAAATGTTGAAATATATCAACGATGGAAAAGTAATCGCCGTCAAAGGAGAGGAGAAAATGTTGGTAACTAAACCCAACTCTTTGTTGTATGTGGAGACAACAGAAGAAGCCTTAGAAACTTCTTTTCAGTCTTTAAAGATAGCAGATAGTAATAGGAGGGAGACACAAAAAAATAAGATGTTAACCAAATAGTGTCTCAAATCATGATGAATAATGGATTTCAAAAAGGAAAAGGCCTAGGAGTTAACTTACAAGGCATAAATGTTCCTATCTCACTCCCGAAGAATGTTGGCAAACAGGGGTTAGGATATAAGCCCTCAACTGAGGAGTCAGTGGGGTTGCAAGGAAATGGTCAAGAGGAAGAAGCAAGGAGTATCCCTCCTCTTCGAGAGACATTTCATGAGTCAGTTGGAATGATGTTTCCTCTTGGTGCTGCCGACCCTATGCACATGGTGAACACTTTGGAGGGTCATCAAGAGAAGAGTTGCCAGATCTGGCCTTAGAACGAGAAAGAACAACTGATTAACTAGGAAATGGAACCATTGCCAGAGATTGTCTCATTTGAGTAATAGTTGTTTCTGTCATTATTTTTCTTATGACCAAGGTCCAAAGTCATTTGAATGTTATTACATTAGACCCCATTTTATGTTTCATATTAATGAAGTATTTTAGTATGGAGTTTGAATTCAGTGTTATCTCATTCATTATCTTCCCAACTATTTGTCATTTTTTTCACACTAATCTCCATTTAATTAACTTTTGTTCAATTTTCTTTGGATTTTATTCCCAAGAGTCTTGATAATACGGATCTCTTGCCCAAAACCATGATTCTATTTGTCCAATGATTGATTCTCATGTTGAATTTGATATAGATGGATACAACTCTGATGAGAATGTAGAGCTTTTTGATAGATTTGCAAATATGGTTGAGTTACATGAAAAGGCAATAAGTCCCTATAATGAAGACGTACAAATAATAAACTTGGGCATTGAGGAAGAGAAGAGGGACTTGAAATTTGTTGACAATCTGGAAAGAGAAGAAATGATTGCTTTATTCAAAGAGTACTTAGATATTTTTGCCTAGTCCTATCAAGGCATGCCGGGTCTCGACCCTAGTATTGTATCTCATTAGATCCCATTATATCTCGATTGCAAACTGGTCAAACAAAAGTTAAGACAGATGAGGCCAGGAATGTCTAGTAAGATAAAAGATGAAGTGATTAAACAAATAGAGGCTGGGTTCTTAGAAATGGCTACTTATCCTGAATGGGTCGCCAACATAGTTCCAGTACCTAAGAAAGATGGACGGGTAAGAATGTGTGTGGACTTCCAAGATCTGAATAGAGCCATTCCTAAAGATTATTTCTCTTTGCCTCATATAGATGTGTTGGTTGATAATACAACAAAAAAATCACTTGTATTCATTCATAGATGGGTATTCAAGATACAATCAAATTCCAATGGCTGAGGAGAATAAGGAGAAAACCACATTTATCACTCACTGAGGCACGTATTGTTATAGGGTAATGCCATTTGGGTTGAAAAATACTAGGGCAAGGTATCAAAAGGCTATGGTCACGTTGTTTCATGACATGATGTATAAGGAGATTGAAGTTTACATAGACAACATGGTGGCTAAGTGATACTTGTCTTTTAGGACTATAAAATCCATGTTTTAATACTGAATTCTTACCTGCATTGTGAGCAAATCTTCTTTAAACATGGTGTTTAATCCATAAATTGGCTTTGACAGGTACCAAGATGGGTAATCAGGAAATGAGAAGAATCTGGAAGCAATCCATGGAGAAAATGGCAAGGAAAGCAGCCATACAACAAGTTTTTAGGTAGACACGGGCAGGAACACGGCCGTGTGTACCCCGTGTCTAACATCTAAAGGCTACTGGTCAAGCTTATGGACAAACACGGCCTTAGACAAGAACAGACACGGCCGTGTCCAAGGCCGTGTTGATCAAGCAGAATGTCCAAGAGAACAAAGACTTAGTCTAAGGGCAAACACGGTCAAGGCAAGAGAAGAACACGGCCGTGTTGAACAGGCAGAGGCTACAAAGAAAAGACACGCCCAGACCAGAGAAGAGCACAGGCCATGTCTAAGCGACACAGCCAAGACTAGAAAAGGAACACGGCCGTGTCATAGCTTGTGTTCAATGACCAGAAATGCAACATAAGTGACATGCCGAGGACCAGAAAAGAAACACGGCCGTGTCAGAGCCGTGTTCGAGCTATTTTTGACCAAATGACCTAATTCTGCACAAGTATAAAAGGAAATCTGATGCATGTGTCAGAGGAGGCCATACTTGGGAAGAAAAGGAGCAGAAGAACTAGAGGAGGAAGGGGAGCAATTGCGACTGGATCATCACAGAGTTTCTTCTTCTTCTTCTTTCCATTTGATGTTGAATCTTACTTATTTGCTTTTATTGAATTCAAGTATGAGTAGCTAAATTCTTAGTGTTTGGGGTTTGATGTAATTCAATTGTAATGAGGTTTCAAGATTGAATAAACTTGTTTTAGTACAACTCCTTTTGTTGAATGGAATTTACTGTTATTAATGCCTTTAAATGCTTAGCTACCATTTGAATGGTTAAAAGATTCGTTTCAATACTAGGAATAGTAAGATCCGAATGTGCTCTGTAAATTCTGTCCTAAATTGAGTTAATCTAGGAATAGATAACTTCGTTTAGGTGGTATCAGATTAATTTCCTAGAACCAAATCACCTAGATTAATTTGTTGTGTCAAGGAATTGGACAAGTAATTGGTATAGGGAGGATTGTTTCACTAAGGAATTGGGTTCAATCACTTTAAGGAAATGAACCAACAACAAAGGAATTGTAACTGAATAAGTCAAGTAGAATCAATAAAAACAAAAAATGTAACCAATTAACAAAATAAAAGTGTCTTCATTCAATGGTATATCTCAATTAAGTATCAACATTGATACCAATAATTTATAAGACCTTTAAAGTTGAACATAGAGCCATCTCTATCAGTGAATTGGGTTCCTATTTCTTTATCTTAGGTTTTCATGAACATATAAACATACCATAGAACACCTACAGATGAGCAAACATTAAAACCAGAAACAGAGTAATGTGGCTAAGTTTACTCCTCTTCCATTATTCGTTGTTTTAGTCTTTCTCCTCTCTTCTTTTGCAATCCAAGCCATTGTGCCATCCTTTGCTACTTTCAGCTACACAAACCAAGGTGAATTCCGCAACTACGTAGTTGAGTATGAGGCTAGCTACCGTATCTTTCCCATTCACCCTTTGCTTCTATAACACCACACCTAATGCTTTCACCCTCTCGCCACGCATGGGTCATCATCGGTCTGAGTCCATCATGCGCTGGGTTTGGGAGGCCAATCATGGCAACCCAGTACGTGAGAGTGCCAATCTCACATTTGGTCAAGATGGGAACCTTGTTCTAGCTGATGTTGATGGCAGAGTGGCTTGGCAAACTGGTACTACCAACAACAGGGTGATGGGTTTAGTCCTACTACTAAATGGTAACATGGTTTTACATAATAGCAAAGGTCTATTTGGCAAAGTTTTCATCATCCCTCTAATACCTTTTTGGTGGGTCAAAGTTTTTATATATATGGCAGGTGGGATGTTCTGCTGCCATTAGTTGTCGTTAGGAAAATTAGCACAGTAGGAAAATCATCAAACATAGGAATTTATGTGGTTCGGAAATTTACCCATATCTACAGAAGAAGCAACAAAAAAATTTCACTATGAAACCACAAAGTACAAGGTTATTCACAATTCTCTTACAATCCCTAATCTCAATTACACCCATGTCTCTCACAAAAACTTCTCACACTAGAAATTAAAGGGAAAGAAAAATCCACCATCAGCTATTGCTCTGGAAGGCTTTATAAGCCTTGCATACCACTCACCTAGGACACCAAACCAGCCAATCCTAGTATAACTAGGATATTCACCAAGCATTACTCGTCGCTTGTTGTCACCACCGCCTCTGGTCCTTTCCTTTTTTTCACTCTTTTTTGTTGTTCCCAAGCCTAGAAAATAGAAAATAAAATACAGATAATAACAACAGGTTAGAGAAAATTAGAGATGTGGTACTAGGATGAGGCACGGGTATCTCGTTTTCTTTAAGACAATTCA
>QAOA01003417.1:59477-82688 GCA_003255065.1 Cercis canadensis | reverse complement strand
TACCCATATCTACAGAAGAAGCAACAAAAAAATTTCACTATGAAACCACAAAGTACAAGGTTATTCACAATTCTCTTACAATCCCTAATCTCAATTACACCCATGTCTCTCACAAAAACTTCTCACACTAGAAATTAAAGGGAAAGAAAAATCCACCATCAGCTATTGCTCTGGAAGGCTTTATAAGCCTTGCATACCACTCACCTAGGACACCAAACCAGCCAATCCTAGTATAACTAGGATATTCACCAAGCATTACTCGTCGCTTGTTGTCACCACCGCCTCTGGTCCTTTCCTTTTTTTCACTCTTTTCTGTTGTTCCCAAGCCTACAAAATAGAAAATAAAATACAGATAATAACAACAGGTTAGAGAAAATTAGAGATGTGGCACTAGGATGAGGCACGGGTATCTCGTTTTCTTTAAGACAATTCATGCCTCTCACAGGTGATTTTTAGTATATCCACTAGGTGCATCGAGTTCTAGACGCGTTGTCTCTAGGATACAACAGCCTGGTAGCCACACCGTTTATCCTCCAATATTCTGCACAAATAGGAGGAAAGGACTCTCTCTAACACTCTTCTCTACCCAAGTGTTTACTCACACAATATAAGCAAATAACATGCACACACTACAATTAGGTTGCACTTACAAATGTATCTCATACAATTGAAGAAACACATACACATATATATAGTGTAGTGAACCACATTTTCAAATTCAAGCTGTTAGCTACAATTAAATAAATATTATAAGCCTTTAAAACAAAGAAACAAAGCACAAAGAAAACAGCCAAAACCATTCAGCAAATTAAAGCATTTTATAATGCAGTTACATAGCCAAAACTGAATAGCTTTAAGGCTAATAACAAAAGCTTTTAAACACAATAAAAATAGAGAGAAGAGGAGTTGTAACATATATAACCATTGAGATATAATATATTTATTTTTAATGAAATACCAACATTTACTTTTTTTCATTTCCCCACCAGAAGTTTTTCTTTAATGTAAATTAATCCCAACCCGGATCCTAAACCAATGCATGCCCAAAAATGAACCAGTTCTCAAATACAACATCTTGATACTTGATACATGTTTTGCAACAAACAAATCTAAGTCCTACCAACCAAGAAAAAAAAGGGTAAAAGTAACATTCTTTAGTCTTTGTCACAGCAGAAGTACTTTCTTTTTGTTAAGAAAGAAAAGTGTTGCAACTAATGTTTTAAAAACCAGACCGAATCAGCCGGTTTCGACCAAGGCTCCATAAGGAAAATGGTTCAGTTTATGTCCTTAACCGTTGCAGCAGTTAAACCACCTAAAACTAGTGAGAACTGTCTGAACTGACGCGAACCGCTGAACCAATTTGGTAACAAATTGGATGACTTCAAAAATTTGTAGAAATGAAGACAAAATTATTCCACATGGATTTGAACCCTTGAACTTATGCTCCAAATTCACTTTTTTGTCACTAGGACATCTCAACTTTCGAATATATTACCATATATAAATATATTTATTAATAAAATACTTAAGAAATTAATAAAAACCATATTTAATAAGTTTGAACCTATTACCTCTTACTAAAAAAAAGCTCATAGTCCAAACCACTAGGACAACTTGAAACTTACATCTATTGTTACACAAAAATTATTTATTAATTATTTAGTAGATTTATTTTAATATTGTTTATTTAAATATGTAAAAATTATAGTACATAATCTCACAGTACACATATTTTAACTTAAGACTTTTTACAAATTTCTTAAAACTTTCACCATCAACCCATTGCTTTATTATTATCCTCATCTTCTCTTTTTTTTCCTTATTTTTCATTATTATTTAATGCATGTGTGTCACTGACTCCACAAAGAGGGAACAAAATCATATGCAACTATGTGGCTCCGACACCACATGTTCTTGCATTTTTTTTCTCTTAGTCTATTATGCACGATTTAATTGGTTTCTTGGTTATTTAATTATTTTTTTAGTTGATACTATGTAACTTCGTCTTTTTTTTTTTTCTTGTTATGATTATCTGGTTATTTATTTATATGTTATGATTATCTAATTTTGTTATGTTAGAAATTGTGAACTTGATTATGTTGAGAGTATATGAACTTACAAGAGATATTGGTTGTTGGAACAATCTAATTCTGTTATGAGACTACATTTTAAATTAGGTGTATATAGATTAGGTTTTTATATCTTTCAATTTTTAGTTATTTGAATTTTTAAGTTTGAGACTTTCAATTATGAGTTAAGTTTGATAATTTTTGCTTCATCCTCCATGTTATCTTCTTTTTTAAATCTTTAAATTTAGAAAAAGCTTCGATTTAACCAATTCGATCGGCAGTCCAACCAATCTAACCAGTAAAATTTTGCCTCACTAGTCCGATTTTTAAAACATTGGTTGCAGCAAAACTATAATACGCCAACCTTGAGGTAAATGGATTATGACCTCATTGTTCTCTGAGGAATTCAAAGCATAATAATTTTAGACATGGAGCGCTTATATTAAGGAAAACAAGAACTATAAGAAATACATAATGCAGAAGACAAAGATTGATCTTCTATACTAATTGAAAATAATAACAAAGTTTTTAGAGTAAAATATATTTTTTGTCATTGAATTATTTCTCAAATATCACTTTAGTCTTTAATTTATTTTGTTGTCACTTTAATCCTTGAATAATCACATTGTCCACCAAATCAATCTTTTGTTGCACCAAAAATGATCATATAAAGGATTAATTTGACGGACAGAATGATTATTTAAAGATTAAAGTAACAAAAAATAAATCAATAACCAAAGTGACATTTGAGAAATAATTCAGGAACGAAAAATGTATTTAACTTAAGTTTTTATGTACCAATGTAAACAGTTGTTCTTTTGTTAAGGTTGTCCTCCCAATGTACTTCATCATCTTCAATTACCACACCCTCCAATAATGGTGTAACCAAGATTCCGGGACAAAATATCTTCATGTTGGAACATCCTCTCACAATTATTTCAACCAATAACGGGAATTCAAATGTGCAATTCTGGGAGCAGAAGCTCTTCAAGCTTGATAAACCAGTAAGTTCAAATATTCCAGTTTCTGGAACGCAATTTTATTTTGTATATCTTCCGGCTTACTTGTTACAATTTCCTCCATCATTTTACAGTCAGTTATCTTCAACCTTGTGAGCTGCACAAAACTTCTGGCCGTGGAAGATGTTACCAAATAGATCAATCCATGACAATTAGACACATCCAGAGATGTTAGATTATCAAATGAAGCCGTGGATGGTGCTGAGTTTATCAAGCTAGAACAGTCATCCAGATTTTCTAGATTTTGAAGAACAGGCTCTAATTGAGGATCCTCATTCCATACATTCTCGAGTTTCTCCATATGAGAAAACCATAATTCCTTTATGGGTGGAATTTTTTCCATATGATCAAAAAATGAGTGGAATATCTTCTCAAAGGAACTATGATTCGCAGCAAGTTTATAGATGTTGGGAAATCTTTCAAGGAAGCTATATTGAAAAGTTAGTGGTTCATCATGAAAGCTTTCTAGTTAAAGAATGTTCATTTTGTAAAAGATAAACTTGAAATTGGCCATTCCTTATACTGATGATTTATTACATTGATAACTAAGTAAATATGTAATATGGCTCCAAAATTAAAGGAAAACATGTTACTTTTTCCATTAAAACGTAATGTTATTAGTACATCACTTTTAAAATACCCTACTCACACCTTTTTATATGTCCTTTTAGTTTTCTGACAGCTCTGATTTGATAATTATAGAATACTTTGTAATTAATGAATAAAATAAATGTTGTAAAATTTATTAAAATATTTTAGTACATTGGTACGTATTAATGGCCGAGTTCCAATAATAATCTTTAAATTATACATAAATTTCTGCATCCAGCTTCAAGTTTTATTGTTATACTTTCTCCCCTCAAGTTTCTTTTATCGTGGACAAGAAAGAAATGATTGTTGAAAATGGACCAGATTGGGTTAAGAAAAAGAATACTCACTTTGTCAATCTAGAACAAGGGATGCCAGGTTTCAACTCCATCCTTTTCCTCTGCTTCTACTGTGCCGAATGCCTCTACATTTTGACACTGATACACATATAAACTCCTAAGCTTTGGGCATTCAAGTTCATGTCTCTGGATAAAAATGTTTGAGATTAGGTAACTTCCACAGTCTCAGGAAGTAAAGCTGAGAGAATAGGAAAATAGCAACTTCTTCTGTGACTTCTTCCTTTGACACGATTTCCTCAACCCCACAACATATCAAGCATTTTAAGTTGCTTAAGATTTTTAGCTATAGATGCCGGAAATATACTTCTCAGGCTCTGACATTCTTCAGCACATAGCTCTTGTAGATGTTGGCACAAGTCAATCTGTTGGGGGTCTTTGTTCCACAGATACATTAGTTTTGGTAGATGTTCTAGAGTCATCCTTTTCAAGCGTATTGGTACCAATGCATGTGTCTGTTTGATTTCTTGGAGATCAAATACCACCTCTATGGAATTACAGTTACTGACCTGCAGCTCCTCCAAATTGCTAAAGAGCATAGTAAATGTGATGGGATAACATATGACAAAAAGTCACAATTGTCCATGATCAAAGATTTTAAATTGCTAAAGGACCACTCTGGAAGTTTTCCATTCATGTCTCAATCAACTCAGGATATTCATCAAATTTCATATTTTCAATGCCACAAAATCCAACCTGAACAATATACATTAAACAGCAAGCATCAATTGATTAAGATATGACCATACATTTGACATAACAAAAAAAAAAAAAAAACTAGGAAGTGATTCTGAATATCTATTCAGTGGAATGCGTACAGGAAAAGAAAATTGTCAGTTAGTATATGTGCTTATCAAAAGATGTGTTTTTTCGAATTTTATGTTAAAAGTCTCACAAATAAATATGCTGTGATGACATTGAGCTGAAACTTAATGAAAATATGTTAATATTCTTNAAAAAAAAAAAAAAAAACTAGGAAGTGATTCTGAATATCTATTCAGTGGAATGCGTACAGGAAAAGAAAATTGTCAGTTATATGTGCTTATCAAAAGATGTTTTTTTTCGAATTTTATGTTAAAAGTCTCACAAATAAATATGCTGTGATGACATTGAGCTGAAACTTAATGAAAATATGTTAATATTCTTTTGACTTTCGAAGGACAAAAAGTAAAAATTTATTAGCCAATGCATCTGGAAACTATTTTTGCTTTCTGTTTTCAAGCACAAAAGTCTCTTATATATGTTCATAAACTTACGAGTAGAGCGCCACTGTCATAGTCATGTCAATTAGTTATAAGTTTTAGCATTTACTTTTAAAAAGCATAAGTGATTCCAAACTAAGCTTTTAAGTTTTGTGGGTAACATTTCTTAAGCCAAGATTGTTTGCGGAATATCCCAGCTGAGTAGAGAAATAAAAATAACAGTCTAGTTTGGCGAAAATCTCCGCAAATATATATGCTTGATAAAATTTGACAATAATTCTTTACTGTTGATTTCACTGTATCAGTTATTACTAGAGAAATAAAGAACAAAAAAGAAGTGTTTTGTCCTGAAAGTATACAAGTATGTTAAATCGACATACCTTATCTTTGTACAACTTTTTTATGGTAGAATTAAGGTAGCCTTCCAAGAAGACTGATCTTCATTTTCATGACATACATTATATAACATTGTGCTTCTTAATTCTCCTTTGGAAAGTATCTTTATTCTCGGATACTGTTTGACACTCAACTCTTCTAAATAAGGGAAATTAAAGTTGTTATTCCCTAAATAGAAACTTGAGAGATTTGGCAAACATGTAAGCTTCAAGAATTCTAAGTGGTTGAAGGAAATTTCATATTTGTTCTCATTATCCACCGTGGCTACTATTTCTTGTAACATCTTGCATTCTTTTATTCTCATATTTATAAGATGGACAAGGCTTTCTGCAGTTGAAGGTAAAAACAAATTTTTAAGTCCATCACATTCAGTTACTTCAAGCAAAGTCAAGCACTTGAATGATGCTGATGCAGGAATAAGATTTGTCAAGCCACAGCACTCCCATACATACAACACTTGTAGTTTCTCAAGCACAAGATCAAGTTGGAATCCTTCTATGCATATACTCTCCAACCTTGGCAAACTCAAGAAGTATAATTCTCTAAGCCGCACAATATCTGCTGTTTGATTTTTCTATTCTACAAGTCTTCTAATAGGGAACAGTTCTCTGAAGGAACTAAACTTCAGGGTGACATTCCTTTTGAAGTTAGGCATTTTTTGGAGGAACCAATATGGAAATTCAGCCACTTTTTCTTCAAATTGTTGCAGTACAAACTGTTGCATATTGTCGAAGAGGTCTTCTCAAAATTGCCCCTTCCATATTTTACTAGCATCCTTTTCATTCAATGACAAGAACTACAAATTAGGAACCGCCTGATTGGCAATAAATAAAAATTAGTATAGGTGCTGGCATATAAAAGATATATGAATGTCTGCCTTATAATAGTACTACTAACAACTTTTACCTTTTCAACCGAGAAGAATGGTTGCTCAATGGAAAAATCAAGTCAGCCTAGTTGATCCCCTGTTGCTGGAAATTTCTTAGTTTCCTGTCCAAACACCTCCACTTTCTTACAATGTAACGCCTCCAGTATTTTCAATTTTGGGCATTCCAAAATGTGCTCCCCAGGGTAAAACTTCTTGAGTTTGGACAAGTTTGCTAGCGAAATTGATGTTAACAGAGGAAGTTCAAATATTGTAATTGCATTTGTATTCTCCTCCTTTGCAACCAACTCGTATAATCCACAATTCTCTATCTGAAGTTTTTCAAGAAGAACAAGGTTCAAGGCCATAGAGGTAGGAAATATATTTTTCATCCTTCGACATTCAACCACTTATACTGTTTGTAGATTACTAAAGCTGAGGAATGAATAAGGATCACTATTCCATATGTGTCTCAAATTAACAAGATTAAGTAAGCTCAGATTTCTAAAATTTGTTACCAGCTCGCCCTGTGCTTCTACGATATTTTGGCCTTGGAGGTCATATATGGTTTCCAGTGAACTACATTGAGTAATTGTCACCATCTCAACATGACAGAATGATCTTAGCATTTATATTAGGGAACAGTATCTCCAATTATGCTGGGAAATATTGTGATTGCCGTAAATATCTCCTATCCTAATGGGAATATTGTAATTAGGCATGACTGATGTAATTATATGTAATTAGCATATGTTAAGGTATCTATTTTAGGCAGTAGTGCACTAACTTCGCAGGTCATGTATATATATATAGCTGCTGTAAGAATCAATGAATATACAGAAATTTCATCCAAAGCCATCTCTTTTCATGGTATCAGAGCTATACCTAACTTGATCCAGTTTGATTAAACACCACCGGACTGTCATGGCTGCAAAAGAAGGGAAGGGCAGAGACGGTGGTGACAGTGTGTCGTTGAGGAAGACGATTTCTCCTTATGACATAACCTCGAATGACAATCCTGGAAGCTTGCTGACTCAGGTTCAGTTGAGAGGAGAAAATTATGATGAATGAGCTCACTCACTTAGAACCTCGTTGAGAGCAAGGAAGAAGTTTGGATTTGTGGATGGAACGATCGAACGACCAGATGAAGAATCAATGGATCTTGAAGATTGGTGGACCAATAACTCGTTGTTGGTCTCATGGATAATGAATACGATCAAACCTACGCTGCGCTCAATTGTTTCACACATGGAGGTCGCAAAGGATCTGTGGGATGACATAAAAGAGAGACTTTCAGTGGCAAATGGGCCACGCATGAGGCAACTGAAGGCAGAACTTGTTGAATGCAAGCAAAGGGGAATGACTATCGTTGCATACTATGGAAAGCTGAAAAATTTGTGGGAAGAACTAGTAAATTATGAACAAATACCAACGTGCAAATGTGGGTTATGCACCTGCAATCTTGGAGCAGCTTTGGAAAAGAGACGTGAAGAGGAAAAGGTGCATCAATTCCTCATGGGACTTGATGAAACAGTAAGGTCCAATCTCCTTGCCCAAGATCCCTTGCCCAGCTTGAACAAAATTTATTCAACCTTGGTGCAAGAAGAACGTGTGTGAAGTATGGCTCGAGGAAAGGAGGAGCGTGACGAGGTGGTGAGCTTCGCTGTGCAAGCAGGACCAAAGTTTCGTGGCAGAACTGAGGGAAAAGACAATAATGCAGTATGCACCCATTGTAATTGTCCAGGACATGAATCAGATAACTGCTTTCAACTAATTGGGTATCCTGATTGGTGGGGAGACCGTCCTAAAGGATCTAGACAAGGAATTGGACACGGTAAGGGAGGACAACAAAGTATAGCTGGCAAAGGGTGTGGAGGAGCAATTAAAGTAAATGCAACACAGCCCATGGCACCAGGAGCAATGGCAAATGCCATGGTTTCATAAGCTGACAAAGCAAATACTAGTGGTCTCAGTAGTGAGCAGTGGCAAGCGCTGCTCAATTTCTTGAACAATACCAAAGTAGGAGCTAATGAAAAATTGACCGGTAAGCACTCTCACATACAATGGATTATTGACACCGGCGCATCTCACCATATGACAGGACAATTGGAATATATGACTAATGTGCAAGACATGGTTGAATGTACCGTGGGACTTCCAAATGGGAAGCATACTATTGCTACAAAGGAAGGAACCATGGTGCTTAATGATGCATTGAAATTGACCAACGTGCTTATGTGCCACATTTGCAATGCAATCTGATCTCTGTGTCCCAACTAATTGCTGAATGTAACTGTGTTGTTTAGTTCACTAATAAGTTTTGTGTTATACACGACCGCACTTCGAGGATGCTGATTGGTGCAGGTGAACAGAAGGAGGGGCTCTACTACTTTCAAGGGATGGTCACTACAGCAGCTATGAAGACTGATGGTGCAAGCGTTTTTTATCTATGGCACAAGCAGTTGGGACATCCATCTTATAAGGTTGTAGAGCTAATGTCAAATGCTGGTTCTGGTAGAAATAGTGACCTATGCAATAAAGTTTGTGATGTTAGTCTTAGAGCAATGCAATCAAGAGATAGCTTTCCTCTTAGTGATAATAAAGTTGTAGAGATTTTTCAGTTGATTCATTGTGATTCGTGGGGACCCAATCGAACTACAACACTTTCTGGTGCAAGATATTTTTTTAACTATAGTGGATGATCATTCAAGGGCAGTTTGGATGTATTTATTGGTTGACAAAACAGAAGTTTCAATAAATTTATGTCACTTTATAGCCATGGTAGAACATCAAATTTGATAAACAAGTGAAGATAATGCGTAGTGACAATGGCACAGAATTTACATGCATGGGTAACTATTTGTGTGAGCATGGCATTGTACACGAAACATCTTGTGCAGGAACTCCACAACAGAATGGATGAGTAGAGCACAAACATAGGCATATACTCAATGTAGCTCATGCCTTGAGGTTTCAAGCTAATCTTCCCCTTGAATTTTGTGGAGAATGCATCTTAACTGCGGGATATTTGATCAATCGAACACCATTGGCTATCTTAAATGGAAAGCCCCCATATGAAATCTTATACGGTAAAACATCTTCACTTGCACATTTGTGTGTGTTTGGCTGCTTGTGTTATATGCACAATCAGAATCACAAAGGGGACAAATTTGCCAATCATAGTCGAAAGTGTGTTTTTGTAGGCTATCCTTATGGCAAAAAGGGATGGAGAGTATATGATTTGGAAATGAGAATGTTTCTAGTTTCCAGAGATGTTGTTTTTTGTGAGCGTGAGTTTCCTTATTTGACAAGTGATTCACGCAATGTGAGCACTGCTCAAGCTAACACTAGACCAAATATAGTGACAAAATGGGGTGGCATTGATGAGAATAGTGCAGTAGCCATACATCCAGAAAATGCCCAACTTGTACTTGTTGATGAAACTGCCCATACATTAGAAGAAATTGAGCATGAAACTCCTAGAGAAGGAGAAACCAAAGCAGTCATTACTCATGATACCACTACAGCAGCCACAAATGCTAGAAATCATGAGAATATGGACGAAAGAGGGGTTCAAAAGTGGTTGTAACCAAGGAACTTCTCGGACGTGGGCATCGTGATAAACTCCCATCTACCTGACTGAGAGATTTCGTGACCAACACTATTTGCAAGTTGAGCCCCTCTGCTAGTTCATATGCCCCATCACATTCCTCAGGTATGCCCTATCCTATAGCACAATATGTGAATTGTAATAGTTTTTCTATGCGCCATAGGCATTTTTTGGCAACTATCACTACAGGAAAAGAACCTACCACTTTTGCCCAAGCCATGAAAGATGAGAGATGGAGACATGCAATGCAGCAAGAAATTTAGGCGTTGGAAAGCGATGGCACTTGGACTATGGAAACACTTCCTCTAGGGAAGAAGGCCATCAGGTGCAAATGGGTATATCAAATAAAATACCATTGATGGATCCATAGAGAGATTCAAAGCTCGGCTTGTCATACTAGGAAACAATCAGGTTGAAGGACTTGACTACAATGAAACCTTTGCTCCTGTAGCAAAAATGGTAACAGTACACACTTTCCTTGTTGTTGTTGTAGCCAAAAATTGGGAATTAGATCAAATGGATGTTCATAATGCTTTCTTGTATGGTGATCTTGTTGAAGAAGTATATATGAAGTTTCCTCCAGGATTCCACTCTCAAACTTCAGCCATTGTTTGTCGTCTCCAGAAGTCCTTATATGGTTTGCCAAGTTGACTGGTGCTTTAAAGCGGTATGGTTTCAAGCAATCTTACTCAGATTACTCCCTGTTTACTTTACAATGGGACATCATACAACTTAATGTGTTGATTTATGTTGATGATCTTATTATCTCGGGCAATAATGGCGTCGCTATACAAGCCTTTAAAACCTATTTGCGCACATGTTTTCATATGAAAGATCTTGGAATGTTGAAATATTTTTTGGGCATCGAAATGGCCAGGAGTCCTACAGGAATTTTCCTGTGTCAACAAAAATATGTCTTGGACATTATTGCCAAAACAGGTCTGTTGGGAGCCAAACCAGTTGGCTTTCCTCTTGACCAGAACCATCGCCTTCCTTTGGCCGACAGGCAGCCTCTTTCAAATCTTGAACACTATCGCAGGTTAGTGGGGAGACTGAGTTACCTATCTGTAACAAGACCTAAACTCTCCTACTTTGTACATATGCTTGCCCAGTTTATGCAGAATCCTCAGCAGGAGCATTGGGATGCTGTTTTGCATGTTGTTCGATATTTGAAAGGCAATCTAGGACAAAGCATTTTGCTTAGAGCTGACTGTGATTTGCAACTATATGCATGGTGTGATTTGGAGTGGGCAAGCTGCCCTTTGACTCAGTGATCTCTTACTGGCTGGTTTGTTCTTCTTGGTAACTCCTCTATCTCTTGGAGAACTGTCTCACGTTCTTCAACAGAGGCAGAATATCGTCCATGGTCACTACCACTTGTGAGCTCAAATGGTTAAAGACCTTATTGCTATGCCTTGGGGTTGCTCACCCTCGACCTATGAAGCTTTACTGTGATAATCAAGCTACTTTACACATTGCTGCTTATAAGATGGAAAAACAGCACAAGTTTTTCATAATAATTAATTTCCATTTTTTTATGCTTGCTAAAGGAATCTGGAGCACACTAGTTGGGCCATATTTTCTGCAAATTATCCATGTGGGACAAAATCACTGTCTCCAAGCTAGGGAATATGACCTGCACAAATAGAAATGATTATTTTTAAACAATAACTCCTCAACCTTCTCACATATACTCATCTCAAGGCGTTTCAATTTCACAAGATTTACAGCTAGGGCAGTTGAAATAATATGTGGTAAACTTCCACATCCTTCTATTGTCAAACTTATCAAACTTTTAATCCTGGAGCTTGCTGAAAGAGTCTTGCCATATGTTTTGAAAATTTAATGAAGATAGTTTTAAGGAGTCCAAGTTGGGAAATATAATTTGTAAAAGAGAAGATCAATTTCTTTAAATAAAAAATAACAATTCTAATAAGAAAAAATTACTTTTGATTGATTATGACATGCTTAAAATTGATTAAAGTCAAGCCTATATTCTACAACATCTCATGTGGAATATCACAATACTGAAAATAAATCCATAAGGTAATTAAGGGAGAATCAATAGTGATAAAATGAAGTGAGTATTTGGTAAAAAAGCATAAATTAACACACAAAATTGGAAATAACTTTCAGCATACCTTATCATTGAAAAGGGGTTCAAAGGTATCCAACTTCTCATATGACATTGTTGAGGCATAAGATCTTGTGTCATCAAAGCAGAAACTGACAAGTGCAGGTAAATTATTTAGTGTCAAAGATTGTGCAAGTTATGAAATTGCACCTTGCCAATGATTGTGTTGTTATCCATTTTTCCTTGGTTAGACAAGTCTACAATCTGATTCATGAGCTTGCAAGTAGATATCTTAATTTCAACAAGTTGGGAAAAGCTTCTAACAAGGGAAATTGAGAAAAGGCTCTTCATTTGATCGCAACTCTCAACTTTGATAACACTTAGCTCACTAAATGACTTCATTGTAAGCTGCCCTTAACACAATTTCTCTAGGTGAATCATATTGGCAAGAACCAAAGTTTCTAGTTTAGAGAATGCATTATGAACATGAATCTCGTGTGTTGAGTTAATGATGCATTCAATTTGAGAATTATTTTATTCAAAGATGCTTTAAATATGAAAATAATCTTCTCTTGTAAACAACATCTTTGATCCCAATTAACTCATCTAAATACAAAGCCTGAACTCTTTCCAAGAGCCTTTTAAGCTCATACTCTGAGTGCACGCATTTCTTGAGCTTGAGTTTCAATGTCTTTGAAGTTTCGTACATACAGGACCATTCTCAAACATCACCAATCAGAAATTTGTATATTTCTAGTTTATCCAAGAACAAGTTGTTGGGAAAAATTGAGGCATCAGGGATATGCATATATAAAGTGGAAAGATTGGTCAAATGCTTTAGCTCCCAACTCTAGCATTAGCAGTTTTGCTATTTGATCCTTCATCCTGCCACCAGTTGAAACTATTCTCCAAATTCAATGCTTCCAGCTTATTCGAGCTAGATATAACTTTTTGTGGAATCACTTCTAGTTTGCTACAGTTGCGCAAGTCCAACAATTGTAATTGAGTCAAATGCCCAAGTTCATGTGGCAATCGTTGAATTATAGAATGGATAAGGCTGAGAACTTTTAGATTCCTTAGCTCTCCAATCATAGCAATATCTTCTAACACACATTGGTCTAGGCACAACATTGCAAGATTTATGAGGAGAGTGATCAATGTAGGTAAGCAAGAGAAATGAAAATGAGTCAAATCCATTACTCTAAGGAGAGACATTTCTTTGAAAATATTGTCTGGCATCTTCAAATTAGCATCCTTGCATTCAAATAGGAGTACCTCTAACCTTGGACAATATAATTGTTGAGGAAGCTCATTGATGTCACATTAGTGTAAGAACATGAATATGCAATCTTCTAAGTGACCCTTGTCGAGCCATTCATATGTCTAAGGACCTGCTTCATGCCATATAGCATGATCAAGAGAGACACGCCGCATGGCGTAGGATGTGTCTCCCCTAATCATGCCACATGGTGGGTGGCAGGTCCCCCAATCACATCTCCTTGTTCTACAAAGTCTACCGCATAAGATAAGGTGGGTCCTACCGGTTGCCATGCGGCATCTCCTGCATGGCATGGGGAGTGATCAGTGGGTCCCACCAACTTACTTTCATTTTTTTAAAATAAAAAAAGTATAATATTAATGTAAATACTTTTGAAACTACAATAGTAGAATAATTAAGTTGTTAAAATGCAATATTTAAGTCAAAGAACCATTTTATAGTGGCTAATGCTTTATTTACAAATATTTTCATNGGAATCTGGAGCACACTGGTTGGGCCATATTTTCTGCAAATTATCCATGTGGGACAAAATCACTGTCTCCAAGCTAGGGAATATGACCTGCACAAATAGAAATGATTATTTTTAAAGCATGTGTCTACTGCAATGCAAGCAAAACAAGCTCGGATATAAGAGTTTACCTCTTCATTGAAAAGATCACCAGTTTCACTGAGAGCTTCTTTGCCGTTCACATCTTCTGGCCCAAACAATAACTCCTCAACCTTCTCACATATACTCATCTCAAGGCGTTTCAAATTCACAAGATTTACAGCTAGGGCAGTTGAAATAATATGTGGTAAACTTCCACATCCTTCTATTGTCAAACTTATCAAACTTTTAATCCCGGAGCTTGCTGAAAGAGTCTTGCCATATGTTTTGAAAATTTAATGAAGATAGTTTTAAGGAGTCCAAGTGGGAAATATAATTTGTAAAAGAGAAGATCAATTTCTTTAAATAAAAAATAACAATTCTGATAAGAAAAAATTACTTTTGATTGATTATGACATGCTTAAAATTGATTAAAGTCAAGCCTATATTCTACAACATCTCAAGTGGAATATCACAATACTGAAAATAAATCCATAAGGTAATTAAGGGAGAATCAATAGTGATAAAATGAAGTGAGTATTTGGAAAAAAAAGCACAAATTAACACACAAAATTGGAAATAACTTTCAGCATACCTTATCATTGAAAAGGGGTTCAAAGGTATCCAACTTCTCATATGACATTGTTGAGGCATAAGATCTTGTGTCATCAAAGCAGAAACTGACAAGTGCAGGTAAATTATTTAGTGTCAAAGATTGTGCAAGTTATGAAATTGCACCTTGCCAATGATTGTGTTGTTATCCATTTTTCCTTGGTTAGACAAGTCTACAATCTGATTCATGAGCTTGCAAGTAGATATCTTAATTTCAACAAGTTGGGAAAAGCTTCTAACAAGGGAAATTGAGAAAAGGCTCTTCATTTGATCGCAACTCTCAACTTTGATAACACTTAGCTCACTNTTTTTTTCACATTATCCTATAAAGATAATTGCCCAATATAAGCTCTATATTTTAGTAAAAAAAAAAAAAATTATGAGCTTACATTTTTCATGTTTTATCAAAATCCCACACTTTCTCAAACAACAGTGAAGCTTTGTGCATCTTACCTACAAAATAGTTTTGAAGGTTTAGTATTTAAATTGCAAACCAACAAGCGTTGGTTCAGCTAGTAAAGATCAAAATACTTTGTTTGTAAGGCTTAGGTTTCAATCTCACTGCTAGCAAACTTCTTTTAGTATGCAATCTATAAGTACTACTATAAACCTTCATTAAGACTTGTGGCATTATCCTGACTTTGGATTGGGATAGCCTATTAATTCTAAACTTTTTATTACAAAAAATAAAATATAAAATAAAAGTATTAAAATATTTATACTAAAATGATATAGAAGATACCAACCAAGATAAAGTCAATGAACCTCTCATTATACAGATTTTAGAATATCCTCCATTCTTTTTTTTTTTTTCCTTCTGATATTCTTTATTCTGTGTTCTTTCCTCATTGCTCTTTCGTATGCAATACAAAGTATTTCTGACAACTTGCACAACGATCAAACTGAAGCATGCCTTCCCAATGAATTACTAGAATGTCTCCCACCTTGACCCTATCTTAATGAATATAAAGGAAAAAATAGACTGTCCAATACAGAGGTGCTAAAATATGGCTTTAGATGTTGTTGGATTTACATTCAAAACTCAACTTAGTTGACATTGAAAGTTACTCATGAATTTAAAGATTCACTAGGAATGAAAATCACCAAATCGGTGTTTGCTATCCTACAGCCACTACTTTTGGGGGTGGCATTACGCCCTAGCCAATTGGGTGGGACCCATCCAATCAATTTGATGTCATTACAAAAATCTTGAAAAGCTGAGGGTGTGTTTGATTCTGTTTTTTTNTGCCATATAGCATGATCAAGAGAGACACGCCGCATGGCGTAGGATGTGTCTCCCCTAATCATGCCACATGGTGGGTGGCAGGTCCCCCAATCACATCTCCTTGTTCTACAAAGTCTACCGCATAAGATAAGGTGGGTCCTACCGGTTGCCATGCGGCATCTCCTGCATGGCATGGGGAGTGATCAGTGGGTCCCACCAACTTACTTTCATTTTTTTAAAATAAAAAAAGTATAATATTAATGTAAATACTTTTGAAACTACAATAGTAGAATAACTAAGTTGTTAAAATGCAATATTTAAATCAAAGAACCATTTTATAGTGGCTAATGCTTTATTTACAAATATTTTCATAAAAATTGTCAATAAATTAATGAATATCTCCATAGTTACATATTATCTGTCAAAAAAGGTTATTATTTGTATCACATATTTTGACAGTCAATTAAAACTGCTGAAATCTATAACTTTTTTTTTTTTCCACAATTTGAAATGACTGTAGATAAACTTTATCCGAAGAAACTCCCTATTTGAAATTTATAATTTTTTTCCACAATTTTGAAGTGACTGCAGCTGAATTTTGGCTGTAGAGACTCCTTATTCTTGAAGAGTAGCATATAGGTCGATCATAATATTGTAGCTGGCCTGCATTTCCCCCAGCAAAGGGAAGGAATTAGCGTTAGCTTTTTTGTTTTTTGTGAGCATGACTAATAGTTTAATATTATAAAATTACAAAATATGAGGACGACTAAAAATATATTATGTCTACCTTGTCTTATTTCTTCTTTTTTTTAAAACCTTTTTTCTTTTTCTCCCTCAGGTTTCCTTTAGTGTGAAACCATGTATGGATCCTTCCGTTAGGGAAGGTCAGACCAAAATAATGTTCAAGAAAAGGCGTGTTTATAGTTTTCATTACCAGACAAGCAATACATTTTTTTTTTTTTTTACGGTAAGGGTGTGATCAAGTTAGCTTTTGCACCAAGATTTAGTCCCTCCCTAGACGATCTTAAGAGTGCACCCTAGTGTATTTAGGGAAAAAATTCCCCTAGGTGCTGGTGAGATTCGAACTTTGAGTAGCTTGGATAAACCTATTAGATTCTTACTACCATATCAAACCCTTGGAGTTACAAAAAAGCAATTCTAAAAGAGATAAACAATTTCATTTGTGTGTATAGCATATGTGAATGAATGTAACATGGAGATTTCCATATACAAGGATCCTATATTGGCAAGATAAATGGATGTCAGCAAGAAAATAAANAGGTAACATTTTTTTTACCCTTGTTTTGAAACTAAAGCATGAGCATCAAAGCTTGAGTAGTGTTTATCATTTTGCAAGAAATCACTCATGATTGTGAACTGTCACATTGGCTTGCCATTTTCAGCTTCGTAAGGGCAGACAACACCTCATTCATATCAGGTCGATCCTTAGGATCTGGGAGCGTGCAGAACAAGGATAGTCTAAACAGCTCTACCAACACTTCATGATCCTTAGTGACATTCCAAGTTAACACAGGGTCCACAACTTTAACAAGCTCTTGTGTCCCATCTGAAAGAGCTTTCTCCACAAGTTCAAGCAGACTAATCGGTAATCCATCCTCTTCTGAGTGCTGTTGGCCTTCTTTTTGTTAGAAACTCCATCATTATTATACCAAAGCTGAATACATCAACTTTAGTAGTTACATTTCTCATGTAGGCAAGCTCTGCAATTACATGAAACAATCATGTTCAGGGAATGAGAAATCATGACAAACATAGGCTACTAATGCTATTAGACTAATGGAGAAACACAAATAAATAACAAGTTATACTTTGGTTTTAAAATTATGGGTCAGCAATTAGCTCTTTCTATGGGGAAAAAAACAGTTGAACATTAAAGAAGGAAAAAATATAGCATCTCTTTGCTATGTAAGGGGATAGTGTTCCTCAGTTACATAATGTAAAATCACCACAAGCATGGAAAAATCTGATTCAACCTGTGTAGGAAACCACAACCAGGCAAAAAACTAAAGGAAATAATATTCAACATAGATGCATCCAATATGGTAATGCAGTTATAAAATTTTAGCTGTGTGCTGTGAAATTGCTATAATCAACCAAAAGTGACATTGCTTTTCTCTCTATTTATTTTTATAAGTGCAGAATGTTTTTACTTTAACAACAAGAAAGGGTGGCAACTTTTTGGCATTTAACAAAGCACCTAATCATTAAAAATAAGAAGAAAGAGGAGCGGAAAGAAGGGAACAAGTGTACTGTAAATCAATATAAATAACATTAGCATTGTCATGGGCTATGTATATGACATAAAATATAAAACTGTAGAGATAGACAAGTCCTCAGGATGCTACTTCAATCGAATAGAACAATCTACTATGCAGCACTGACTCACCATTCTAATCCAAGAACTAAATTATTTAATTAGATTGTAACTCCAACATGGACATAAGTGTGATATAAATATAGAAAACGTTGAATATAAAGAAAATTACATTCACAAAAGGCTGATACCTGGCGCCATATAGCCAATAGTGCCCTCTAAAGCTGCTGATGAGGAAAGGCTGCGATCCTGCAGATGAAGACCAAGCATTCGAGCTGTCCCAAAATCACTGACATGAGCCTCAAAATATCCATCCAACAACATATTAGAAGGCTTTAAATCACAGTGAACAATGGGAAAATCATAACCAGAGTGCAAGTAATCCAATCCGCTAGCAAAAGAAATGAAAACATTGATTCTTTCAGATAATGTCCATCTAGACTGATCCACTTCTTTGTCATGTATGATGCTCTCCAAATTTCCATTCTCCATGTACTGTAGAACTAAAGCCTTTATTTTTTCACTCTCCCAAGCATAACCTAGTACCTTGACCAAATTCCTATGTCTCAGCTGGCTCAAAGTCCCAACTTCTCTCTTGAAGGCCTTGTCAGATTCTTCAAAGAACTGGCGCAAATTCAAATTTTTTATGGCTACAATCTGGCCATCTTCCAATCTACCCTTGTACACAGTGCTCAAACTGCTAGCACCAATGATATTATCTTTGCTGAAAAAACC
Source organism: Cercis canadensis (assembly GCA_003255065.1). NCBI lineage: Eukaryota > Viridiplantae > Streptophyta > Magnoliopsida > Fabales > Fabaceae > Cercis > Cercis canadensis. The sequence continues at coordinate 63,737 of QAOA01003417.1, read as the reverse complement.
AGTGGCATTCTCTAATTCCTTTTGATCAAATCTTTTAAGGGTCAATGCCAAAGTGCATACTGGTTCAGGATCCTCAATTCTTGTGGATTTATGCAATTTGGTGCAGTGTTTGAGAATTAAAATCACAAACACCACAAATAAAAGTATAGCAACAGATCCAAGTGCAGCAATAATAGCTTTGCTCTTCTTGGACAGTAATTTAAAACCACAAAGAAATCCAGGAAATAAGAAACAAGTGTAGCATCAATGGTTCAGCCAGTGTTTTAAAATTGAAAAACCTCAGAGTGAGGTGGTTCAAAAATTCTACAGAAGCAACAACTGTGTCTTCAAAAGACATTCAAGAGCAAGCAAATGCAGCAGGCAAAAACCAGCCCAGAGATGCTAAGATTTGCAGGGGAGCTAAGTGTGTCATACCGCTTTCTAGAAAAACACCCCCAAATTTGAAGAAATTTAGGCATGCCAGTTCATACCCTCTAAACATTAATAATCAGTGCATCCCAATCCAAATATCAAAAGTATTTGCTACCCCTTAGATTAATTCTTTTCAAAGGATACCATAAATAGTATAAACTAATTAAATCAAATATAACCACTATTTCGCAGCCCACTAACTAATAACAATTATACTAACTGCAACAGAGCAACCCTAAATGCTAATGGCTATCATGCAAGGGACCAAAAAGGATGGGGAAGAGTATTAAGAACCGATTCAACCTAAAAGCTTAAGCTAATAAGTGAAGGCCCATGAATAGATTTATATCTAACACGCCCCCTGCACACGAAAGTCCTTTGGAATTGAAGCATGGACAAAGCACAGGCCCATTTATACCATGTGCTGAAATTTCAATTTAATTGAGAAAGTGGGGGCAGAAGGATTCGATCTCCTAACCGTTTAGTCAAAGAGGCTCTGATACCATATCAAGAACTGATTCAACCTAAAAGCTTAAGCTAATAGGTGAAAGCCCATGAATAGATTTATATCTAACAAAGAGAATCAAACCTTCCGAAATCCCAATCCAAGATGAATTACCTGCAATAAAAATAATTAGTTAACTAGTGAATTTACACAGAAATGATAAAGAAATATAGAAGGAGGGGGATAGGATAATCTTTGCAAAAGAGAGATAGAAACAAAGATAAAACCTGAGGGAAAATTGAGCTCTAAGACAGCAAAATACAGTCTACGTCAGTGATGGCAGTGGAGGGAGATGTCGACCGGCGAAGAGAAACACCTGCGAAGGTAGATTGGTAAAACGGAAACCTAGAAGGGAACGCTTAAGTTTGAGAGCGGATGAGGTGCAGTTGGGGCTGCGAGCTGTAGCCCGATGGAGACCAAAGAGGAATCCAGAGCGTACAATGTAAAACTGAGAGCATTGTGCGAGCTAGCGAGACTAGGTGCAGCTGAGAGTGAAGGACAGAAAAACCCTAACGCTGTGAATTCGGGGTTTTCTATTGATTTTTAATCATCTCACCAATCAACCAAAAACAAAGAAAATTCAAAAACTTTGTACAACAAAATTAGAAGCTGGCCTTCAACAGCGGTGTTTTGAGCCTCGCACACAAGACATCCACAACGATGATCGAGTCTCGAGCTAAAACTCACTGATCCTGCTAAGTGATTTGCTGCGATCGATCTGAGCTTAAGGCCTCTGTATTGGGGTAACTTAGTAGAGCCCCTAGGGAGGCTGAAGAAATCGAAGAGGCAGTGATGGGAGAGAAAGCAATCGAAGGAAGACAAGAAGAGCGAGAATTGTTTATAATTACTACTAGTACTATTCCTGCGCCGATGCGCGGGCTGCTTGGCAGCGGGGTGTGGGACCTAGATAAAGGGATTTGAGATGAAATTTATATGGTCATAGGAGCATAATTTATATAAATCTATTTGATCTAATATACTAATTATGGATTTCATATTTTGGACTGTAGATGCAATACATTAAAAATATCAATCATGAATTCATAATACATTTAAAAGAGTATTGAACAAATGCAAAATGAGATAATGTTATACTCAAAAAAGCTGTAGTGTATGATTTGTATTGGGAATGTCAGTGTTTTTCTCTCAGTCCACACGATTTTGCACTGATCTTGAAATTGCAACATTGTTATACCTAATGACTTGAGATATACAAAGTCACTTTGAGTATGAAGAAAGTAGCAAGTATATACTATAGGTTATTTAGGATAAGCATCAATCATTATCGTATTCTTTAATAACATCTTTATAACTTATGTGCACATTGCACTGCATCTTGTTATGGGCTCTGTATTTTAGACCTTCACGTTACTAACGCTCCTATGATAAGTAAATGACCAAAGTACCAAACCAAACTTCTTTCAAATTTAGGTCATGTTACACTCAATTGTATTTATTTATCCCCCCACCTTATCCATTTTTCTTTCTCATTATATATCACAAGAGTATCCTATATTATACCATTTTTTATATCAAACATAAGAAAGAGAATTCCAAATTTCTTCATCAATAGAAAAGAGTTTCCTATATTGATTACCTAGATAAACATACTAACATTTTATTGATAAAGTATTGACCCCCAATGGTTAGTAAAATAGTTTAGTTCCTATTTCCAACTTATCCCAAAAATCAACTACCCAAAATTAAAATGTCTCATTGTTTATCTTTAAAATGGACGTGTAATGGTTCATTTCCTATTTATAATAATGTCATATCCCAATTATTTGATTACCATTGATATTTTTTTTTAAAAAAAAAAAGTGAATAATTAGTGTCATAAGCACTTAATTCATTATTACAGTAGTCTCAGTTTGTCTACTTATAGTAAGTAGTTCTCTTGNTTCTCTTGAGTGGTATGCCAATCTCATCTTTGTACCCTTGAAGGCCAAAGAAAATATAATATCTTTATACCCTTGAGACCTACCGAGTTGATTTATAGCTCTTGTTACCAATGTGCCTTATTCTTCAATAAAATTATCTAAGGCCATTTAAAAAAAAAAAAAAAAATCTCATAATATGACTCCATAACAAATGATTGAAAACTATAATCAAATGTCATTGAAAGAGAAACTTGTGTCTAAAATGAAGAAATAATCAACAACTCATCTTTTTAATCAAATAACTTCATGCACTCATAGGAAATTTTAGAAAATTTCAATAAGGATCCTTAATCCTTAAATATAGCTTGCTAATATACTTTTAATTTGTAGTACTTACATTTGGTTTCCCATTTTATTGATGACTTAGGTTAAGTTCCTTGTCGTAAAAGTTAAGTTCAATAGATTCCTATAGTATATTAGTACATAGATTGTGCTTTTACAATTTCTCTACAATTTCAAACAAATTTTGTTTTTAGAGTCATCAAAATATTAAGTACTCAAATTTTCTTTTACAATGTTCCTATAATTTCACAATTTAAGCAATGAAAAATATTTTTAAACTTGAACAAAACTATATGCTTGTAAATTGTAGTTAACACATTAATCAAATCCTTGGTACACCAATCTTAACACATGAATCACTTTTACCTCCTAACTCTTTTTAAGTAAATGTCTTATATCATTTATAATACACTCATAGAAATGGAAGGTCACATCAACAAAGTCTATCAAATGAACTGCCTCTTGGGAATTTAATTCACATATATTTTTTTTATGTCTTTATCCCAACAAAATATCAAATCTTGCCTTATTGTAGTAAATTCAGCTTTTAGATTGCTACCCATGCCTATAGAGCCACATAAACCACCAAGCCACCCCTTGATGATCTCGAATAACCGTCCAAAACCTGATCTCCCTAGGTTCCCAAAACTACCACCATCAACATTTAGCTTAATGATCTCTATACTTGGAGACTGCCAATGTATCTATTGCACCTTTCTTTTTTGCTTTCTCACTTTTCCAGAAAAAATTTAGTACAAGTTAAATCATCGCTTGAATCTTATTAACACTCACCATCAACAGAGTGCCAAGCCTTTCAAAAACCTATTCATTATGCTTTCTCCATATTCACCACAATGTGTAGTCGAAGAGAATGTGCAACTTCGTTATCCCCTTTCCTATATTCCCATTTATATAAAACCAAGCATTCAATTTTTTTTTTCCAAAAGCTACTATCTACACTAAAACCCAGATAGACGTGATTTATAGCAGCCCTAAGACAATACATTGTATTTTCTATATCAAACTTGCACTTGTTGCATAAGAAATTTTGACTAAAGTGTTTGCAAGCACAAGACCAATTTGTAGGTATGGGTCATGAAGGATTAGCCACATAAAAACTTT
>QAOA01003417.1:31786-59265 GCA_003255065.1 Cercis canadensis | reverse complement strand
ATCTTATTAACACTCACCATCAACAGAGTGCCAAGCCTTTCAAAAACCTATTCATTATGCTTTCTCCATATCCACCACAATGTGTAGTCGAAGAGAATGTGCAACTTCATTATCCCCTTTCCTATATTCCCATTTATATAAAACCAAGCATTCAATTTTTTTTCCAAAAGCTACTATCTACACTAAAACCCAGATAGACGTGATTTATAGCAGCCCTAAGACAATACATTGTATTTTCTATGTCAAACTTGCACTTGTTGCATAAGAAATTTTGACTAAAGTGTTTGCAAGCACAAAACCAATTTGTAGGTATGGGTCATGATGGATTAGCCACATAAAAACTTTTATTTGTTCTAGAGCTGTAAGCCTCCACACCTAGTTCTACCTTTGAGTATCCATCTGATTTTTTTTCTTAGATATTAACCAATCATATCTAGTTTTTGCTGTATAAACCCTAGTTGTGGTATTTCTCCAAACAATCATGTCTTGAATATCACGATTCTGAGCAACAACACCCTAAAGATCTTATCTAAAACACAAACATTTCCATATCAAAATCTCCATATTTAGATGTGATAATAATTACTAATAATGCTAATGATAATGCATTTCAGGAAATGCATAGCCACAACATGTTGAAGATCGCCAGTATAAGAACTTATCTAACAAAAATATATCGACCTTGGTCATAGTATCTATTTAAATATCAAAATAAAACATCTTAATTTTTGACATTCCTAGCCAATTCTCTAAGCAATCAATTTTTAAAAAGAAAATGAACCTAATCATGAGAATGAAAAGAAAAGGAATGTTTCATTTTTATTGAAACTTCTTTCATTGAATTAATCTTAAAATTTCTATCCAATTTCATATTTGCCTTATTCTTCCTATACCATGATGTATTTTCACTACCATTATTTTGTGTGGATAATCTTGTTTCTACTCTAATTCTCACCCCCATTTCTTTTCATACCATTATCTTTAGTAGGAAGATCCAATGGATTAACTGAATTTATAAATATATAAATTATACTAAAGTAGAAAAGTTGCAGGACATACTACAGTAATCATTTTTTTTTTCATGTGTTATTCAATGATGATTTAGTTTTTTCATTTTTTCCATCCAAAACTTCCTTCTTCGCTCATTTTAGTCTCCACACATCCCTTTTATTATCTTTGTCTTCTGATTACACATTTAATAATTCTTTTTCACCATTTCTTCTTTTCTTTTCCCATGTCATCTCTTCTTTTTCCCATGTATCATTTACTCTGATCTTCATCTTGATGCCATATTTCATTTTTCCTATATGCTTCTATCAACTGCTTTTCAATCTCCCCATACTTCAACAATTTTCTTTGATTCCTTTATTACCAATTTTTATTTTTTCTATGCATCTCTTTGCTTCATACTTCCTTTGTCCTACACATTTCAAAGGCATTCATAGCTTTTATGTTCCCTCTCGTCTTTTGATAGTAGTTCATGAAGAAGACTGAATTACAGTGGGAAAAGCCTTTGTGAAAAACAAAGATCATAAGATAAAAAGCCACCCTTGAAGCCCAAGGCATCTTGGAAGCCATTTTTTCTCTACTCGAAGACAGTGTTTTTCCAAAATAGCTTTTTATTCTTTTTATACATTTATATATATTGTGAGATTGGTGAATATTTTTCTCCTTTTCTTCTACATTTACTCTGTATTTTCTATTTTTCCTTTAAAAATATTGCACGGCCCTCTTTGCAAGTCGAGCACCAAAATCAGCAAGCATAACACCATATTGGATCAGGGACTCAATGTGTCTTACATGGTGGAGTTGCTTTCACTAAAAGCCTTTGATTTTTGTCTTTCCCACTACTTTAGTTACGCCATTTACATTTGGGTGAATATATTTGATTTAAAGTTGCAATTGGATATGTTTATGGCTAAGCATTTATGCTCCCAGCAAAGATTTTTCATGCTTTGAATGTCAGTGAATGTTGAAGAACTATATGCAGCTCGTTCACACTTTTCTTTTGGTTTTTGTTAGACTATGGTAAGCTGATTATTCTTTTAGGAAGCCCTTTATCATAACTTAAGTTTCACAATTGACGATGCCTGATTTTGGCTTGGAGGTGAGGGTCTAATGAGGTGAGATTGTCTGTAAAGATGTATGATCGAGGTTGGGTGCTTACCCGAGCTTCGATGCTTGAGTTTCTCACTAATCTGGTATCAAATGACAGCTTTGGTAATTCCTTTTGTCTTGACTCCAGGATCCCCCTTTTTACTTGTCGTTGGCTCTTATTTATAGGGAGATTTCCAGGTTTAAAAGATCCAAGAAATGGTTTCAAATATGGGCTTGGTGATAATGGGCCTAAATCCTTATAAGCCGAAATATTGGGTATCTACAACAATAAAAATTTGTTACATATAGAATCATCTGGTTATCTGCTATTTTGTTTCAAATTGTATGTTATTTCCACTTTAGGTTAACCCTTTGATTTTGGTAATTTTTTTCATTCTCCCAACTGTGTTTTGGATATGTTTTTGTAGTTTCAATAACTACATTTGACAATGGAACCATTGATGATCGTTGCTTCCCTTGAGGTACTTTTACTTCTATATCAAACACACCTATTTGCTCTCTTTTATGCCTTATCCAGAATACTACCCTTATCTTTCTATCCTTTGGAAGACCCCAGCAATAAAATAATCACCATAGTTCACTATTTTGTTGTGGTCATTTTTCACATACATGGCCAATTAAAACAATACATTTTAACTTATTGTTAATTCATCTCAATTTTATAGTGATTGAATTCATACACAACATACTTCCAAGTTTGTAGTACATTGTAATGCATTTTAACCTACTAACATCAAGATATCTACCAATAGAATATTCTGCAAATTGAAAGGATCTATATATGATCAGTATTTTCCAAAAAAAATAATGAAAGAAAATAATTAAAATGAGAAACCAAAAGAATTTAATAAAAATGACACATAGAGTAAGTGTTCTAAGATTGATAGATTTAATAGAAATCACATTTCAAAATTAGTTAGCATCCTAAAATTTTATGAAAGTACTCACCAACGGAAAAAGTAATCTATAATCAAGATAATAATTTAGATTTCTCTTTATATTAAAGAGCTAAGATCATGGTTAGTGTTAATTGAGGCAGACAAATAGAACAGAGTCTCTTGGAAGTTTAACTCTCCAAATATATTTTTGTAGGTATAACACTCATGCGCCAACTAAAATCTATCAGTTAATTTATTTTTTAAAGTTTGACCTATTGCATGTTTATACATAAAATTATGTAGAATGTTAGCAATAATCTTGTACAGTATAAAATTTGTTTACCAAGAAGTACATATCTAATAAAGGCAGTAGAAACAAAGTTGACATCTATATATTATTTCCTATACATTTAATCTGGAAAAGGAACCAAGGTTACTTCCTAAGATCTATCCAATAAAAGAAAATTTCCACATTCCTATTAAAGTGTGCAAAGTAGGAACCTTCCCTTAAGGAATGGGCCCACAACAAAAAGAAAATAAAATAATTAGTTGACCCTTATAAGAATAGAGGGCACAAAATCATGGAAATGCAAACAATTCACCATGAAAACAACTAACATTTTTTCAATGCCACAAGTTTGCAAAATCAGAAATCCACATGTGGTTCACGCTTTGTAAGGTAGCAAGCATATGATTGAAGAATAAAGAACAAATATTGTGTAGTGAAATAGAGATTACAAATCCAGAAAATTAAACTTCCAAACAAAAAAAAATAGAAACTTGAAGTATTCTCAGTAAAATAGAAATTAAATCACAGGAAAAAAGAATTATAGTTGACTCCTTTGATTGGCCAATAGGTGCCTCAAGAGCAATAATTTAATTATGTTTATCACAAAGTATGTACGAATTTGGGGTATTACATGTCCCATACTGGATAAGCTACTTTTGTTGTATAGATTCTAACGGCAAAAAAAAAATGACAATAATCAAATTCTAGTGCAAATAAATTTTGTAACAAATTTGAAAAATTCCATCTTTTACTTATTTGATTGAGTAATGGATATTTAGTACCTCGATAGTCCTATTAGAGTTTTCATAAGTAGATAGTTTATGGTCTAAATTTAGTGCAACCTAAAACTCTATAATGTATTCTTTTTTTATCCCAAAACCCTTCATGGGTGGATAGACGACTGAATCAGCTTTCCATTATCATTCACACTCCAATTACCAACTATCCAAAACCAACTTGTTTCATTTGCTTATCTTAAAATAGGACATTTAATAATAAAAAAAAATTGCTATAATGCATGTCCCACCTCAATTACTTGACATTATTTTGCACATTCAATATGTTCATTTTTTTTGGGAGACATATTAATTACTTCATCTATTGAAAAGAGTAAATTCCCTCCTAAAATCTCACCTCATACGGTGCTAAAGAATATTACCAACAATCTACTTCTTCTTTTGCAATGAGAAAATTCTTGGAATGTAATAGGTGTTATTCAATACAAGCACCCAAAAGGGGGCTGAATTGGGTGATTTAAAAAATCTTTTCAAAAGCTCAAGAGATGAACAAATAAAGATCTAGAAATAGCAAGACTTTTTAGATCTAAGCAATATAAATAATAAAGCAGAATATAAAAAGATAAAGGAAGTGAATATCAATCACAAAGTTTATAGAGGTTCGGCTTCAATCCAAGCTTATGTACTCTTGCTCAAGCCACTATTGAGCTATCCATTATCTTTGTAAGATTTCTCGAGCACTTGCAAGCCTTTACAAAGTGAATGATCACATCCTCCCTTCCTAAGAGGATACCCCCTCTATATCTAGACTCTCAAGAGATCATCTCTTATTGTTGTTGTCTACTATTGTTGTTGAATTAGACTTATTAGAATTTTTAATAAGTTAAAAGGAAAAAGAAAATGCTGCAAATATAAACGCAAACATAAACCAATCAAATTCATCAAGTGAAGATATTAGAGGCTTATACAAATTATGCCATTTTAGAAACATAAACTGTTGTGACTTATAAAATTATTGTGAGCCATTCTGAACTAATCAAAGTACTCAGACTTATTCTTATACGCATAGGTCTTTTTTTTTTATGTGCCTTCTCAGTAAGTTTGGCAATCTCATCATATGCAACAACCTTATCATTCAGTGAATAGATAGCATAATTGGAAACTAATTCTAAATTTGTAAGAAACATAAAAGTACAGACATTCAATGCACAAAGCCAATAAAAAACATAGTTAATCAAAGATTAATAAGCTTAAATCAAATGATTAATTTAGATTGGAAAAAATAAACACCTAGATTATTAACTATAGAAGTAAGAAAAGATCTATGACAAAATTGAGACCAACAATTTTGGTCTTTGCTTTAAGGAGTAAATGTTAAGATTTATTTTAAAGAAAAGAAAAAGTTGAGAGCAACCATTTCTATCTAAATGTTCATTTTTCTTTTTTCGTGCAAAATCTAAATTATATTCTTTTGCTTGTACGAAATTAATTTGTACACCAAGAAATTAAAAACATAAAAAAGGAAAAAAATATTGACCAACGACTCAAAAATAAAAGTTTGAACAAACAACTAAAAGACTTTATGAAATAATTATTAAAAATGCATAGTTCCAACAATAAAGGTACATAATCTAAAGCATCACTCACTCCCATCACCATTGTTTCTCATTCTTGATTGCCTTTGAAAGGTGGGTGGTTGAAATATGCATGTCCTTGGTGCTTGACATATGCACAATCCCATTCCATTAAGTATCACAAAATTTTATCACAAATTAATAATCACTCAATCTCACATTTGTAAATACTTAAACATATGGGACCAATGTAGTCATGTTCAAGATTAAATTGTAATATCTACTTTAAGCACTTTTTAAATTAATATTTATTAAATAGAAGAGTATTTGTACCCAATTCACAATGATGGTCTTTAGGAAAGACTCAATCAGCTCAACATCATTGCTCATTCTAAATAAAGAGTAGATAGGTCAATCTTGTTTTAAGTTGTTATCCTTTATCTCAATTTTGAACAAAAATCTCTACCCTATTCATGTATTGAGCTAATAAGGAAATAAGTCCCTTTCACTAATATGTCAAGGACATTATTTTGAAGTCCCTTTATAACGCATATCAATTGTATATCTACATAGAAATTCTAAAGCATCAAGGCCAAGTTATTCAATATAGATAATAATTTAGATTTCTCTTTATATTAAAGAGATAAGATCATGGTCAGTGTTAATTGATGCAGACAAATATAGCAGAGTCTCTTGAAAGTTTAACTCTCTAAAGATGTTTTTGTAGGTATAACACTCATTCGCCAACTAAAATTCTGTCAGTTAATTTATTTGTTTGTCTCAAGTTATTCAATGTGTGACATATATCAAGAAAGAAGCAATGTCAGTATGATCCATACCCTGCATAATTTGACTTGAACATGTGTTGGAGTGGCATCACCACCTAGATATTCATATATGTATGAGGTAGCGACATAGACCTACAATAAAATGCAATCTCAAGAAAGTAGACTATGACTAATTTAGAGAAGCACTTACAAAAATCATTTTATTAGCAGATAATTTAGCTTACAATTGTTGCAAAGTAATTACACTACTTATTGTTGGAGGGTTTCAAATAGGGTTATAGGCCTAATTAAGTAATTTCACACACTTGAATTATTTAAAATTAAATAAATATGAAATTAATAAAAATATATATATAATTTAATTTCAATCATATGCCAATTATAATTAATTGATTGGCAATTAATTTGGAGAGTTAAAAATTTTAGAACTTTTTTGAACTCTTCTTCAATGCTGATTGAATATATTTGTTAGCAAAATTTAAATTTTTAATTTTTTTCTCATTGAATATGAATTCAAAATTTTGATATTTTTTTACAATTTTTAATAAATTCATTCATAGTACCAGTTGTTATCATCCAAGAAACTATTCTTTTAACATTAGTATAGCTTGTTATTGGGTTTCAAAAGGGTTACATGCCTAATTAAGTAATTTCACAAACTTGAATTATTTAAAATTAATTAAATTCGAAATTAATAAAAAAAAATGAGAGAATATACAACAATTCCAATCACATGCCAATTATAATTAATTAATTGACATTTAATTTGATAAGTTAATAATTGCAAAAAAATTCTGAATTGCACTTCAATACCGATTGAATATATTTATTGGCACAATTCGGATTTTGAATTTCTTTCGTTGAATAGGAATTGAAAATTCTGAAGTTTAAGCATCAAAGTTTATTACATTATTGACTAATTCTTATACTTTAGATAATTTTAATTTTGATTTTACTTTAAATAAGTATTAATTGCAATCATTATATTTAATTTGATTATTTCCATCTGTTTCTTGTTAAGACACATTTTTATTATTTTAAAATCAATTTCTTGATTATCTTGCTTAATTAAGCCATTACATGTCAAAATGTATGTAGACTAAAAGACAACTAAATACACATTTTCCTTTTGTCACGCATTGATGGCAATAAAATTAGGCAAAATGAATGTTGAATTTTACTTCCGAAATTTTTTCAACGTAATTTGAATTACAATGATAATCTTAAAAGTTTCAAAATTAATTTTTTAAAAAAATTAATTACTAATCAATAAATTATAATCGGAATGTGATTAAAATTATTATATAATTTTTTTGAATTTTTATATTAATTTCGTATTTATTAATTTATAAAAAAAATTAAAGTTTATGAGTTTACTTATTTGTGCTTGTAACCTTACTTCAGTGTTCAAGCTATACTTTGTAAAAATGAAACTTCTGAAAACTAAGCATAGATTCATTTGGTTGTAATATCTATTTTTTCATTAACTTAAATTTTTTCTTATTTTTGTTTCTTTATTGATCATCCAAGAATACAAATTTATGATTTTTCATATTGTTTAGCAATAAAAATTTATTTTTCCTAATAAATAAAATTTAAATTCGGAAAATAAAATTGATATTATCATATTTTAACTCTCCTCGATGGTTTTAAATAAAAATACAAAAATAATTATAAATAGGAAAATTTAAATATTGTGCAATCAACTTGACAATTATAATTGCTTGATAACCATTTAATTTGGGAAATTTGAACTTCTAAATTAATTATGAACAAATTGATTACCATTAATTTTTGTATGGGATGTTTGACTGATTGCTTTAATATAAAAATTTAATTTTCAATATTAATTTGATAATTGATTAATTGAAAATCAAACCATTTATTGTTGGAGGGTTTGAATTAGTGTTATAAACTCAAATATGTAATTTCCTACATTTGAAATTCTTAAAATTATATAAATTTGAAATTAATTTAAAATTACATAGTTGATTGAATGAAAAATAATTAAGCACCAAAGTGTATTGATATATATCTTTAATGCTAATTGATTTTATCTATGACTTAAATTCATTATTTTTAATATTGTATTTCAATCATCATTAAAATAGGAATTCAAATTCAAAGTGGGCCAAAAAATTAATTTTAACAGACATGTAAATTTAAAATTAAATAAATACAAAAAATAATAATTAAATATTCAAATTTCATTACTTCCATAATTATACCATTATTTTAGCATTGACTAAGAACAAATCAACAATTATTGCATAACCAATTTAAAATTTAATAAATAATTATGATTTAATAATTAGCTAATTTTAAAAAATATATATAGTAATTCCAATCACATGTCAATTATAATTAATTGATTATCAATTAATTTGGCAAGTCAATAATTTCAGAATATTTTTTAAAATGTCAGTCAATGTTGATGGAACTTATTTATTAGCAAAATTCAAATTTTGAATATTTTTGTATTGAATAAGAATTCGAATTTTGAAAAAAAAAATATATTATGAAACTTATTTATTAGTAAAATCAATCATAGTGTCATTTGAGATTCAATAAAACAGAAGAATCAAGTTAAAATAATTGTTATCGTGAGTTCACACACTAAATAAATTATTACAATTGGTTCGTTGAAACATTTTTTTTTACCTAATAATTTATTATTTTCAAATGATTTAGTATGTGAATTATTTAAATTTTCTTGAATTGTATTCTTTTGTTCTTAGAAACATCTATATTTATATAATATGGGTGTTTGTGAATTGAAATCTTTGAAAATATTATTAAAATTGGTGGTATTCAATAACTTCCATATTTAGAGTTTTTAATTTTTATTATTTCTAAATTAATAAAAAAAATAAAGATGTGAAGAATGAAAAAATTTAACAACATAGAAAAATCAATGCCTTGATCAGCTTGTATAGTTAGGGCATTACATATCAAAATGTATGGGGACTAAAGCACAACTAAATACATATTTTTTTTTGTCACAAATTGATTAGCCACCAAATTTTTTTTTAATACCTAACATTTCAAAATCCCAATATAAATTTATATGGAAATCTACTCTAATTTCTTTCAATGACACGATCCAATATTCAAAAAAGGAAAAAAAATAAGATTGCATAGATGAAGGACTACAAATCCCTATTCTTTCTTTATTGATGAGGCCAACCACAAAAGATAAAATACCTAATGAAATAAAGCTACATGAGAATTTCTGCATAACCTTGAATATTTGGTTCTAAGTTCTAACTTGTAACGACCCATGCATTGGCCGGTCCACCTTGAAATTGAATGGTTAGACCCAGGCAGAATTATCATTTGTTGAGTAAGAATATAATATCCCATCAATAAACCTCCATTGTAAAAGGGAAGAAAAGTGAATAAATCATTAATAAACCTCCAAAAAGATTAAGAAAAAATCTACCTACACTGTGAGGCCAAAACTATTGAGCATCCAGATGTAGGAACTATCATATAAAAAGCAAAAAATTGGAAAAAAAAATTAGAAAAGGAAAAAAGAAACAGAATAAGAAGGATCAATAAAAATGAGTAGAAAGTTTGGATGTTTACCTTTTTTTCATTCATGAGAACCATCTCATGGGATGTTATAATTTCCAAAGAATTCCCACATATATGTAACAACTAGACTTATTGCAAAGATCAAAAGGCCAAGAACAAACAAAAAGGAAATATTACATATGATTTGAATAAAATCGGGTAGGAGGCTATGAACCAATGATGATGAATTGCAGCCATTTGGAAGCCCATTATAATCAAAAAAAAAAAAAAAAAATTCATCCTTTGTTTAGCAAGTAGTTCTCTTTTATAATTTCTGCATCAAGTACAAAGGAGAAACTAAGGAGGATAGAGAACTTTTGAGATATNAAAAAAAAAGAGATAGAATTAGAGAGACAAATATTGTATAGAGAAAGAACAAACCTTATTATCTTTTGAGATTGACAAGATAGAAAAAATGAGAAAAATGAAATAGATCTTAAGGATCCATAATATTACAGCAACAAATGGTATATAGAGAAAGAGCAAACCTTGTTTCCTTTGTTGATGGAAAAATCGTGGGTGAGAAAAAGGAATATTGAAGGAGCAAAACATATACATAAGGAGATTGAGAGATATATTAGAATGAAATAGATATTGAGAAACAAAATTACAGCAACAAAAAAAATATATAGAAAGAGCATACCTTGTTACCTTTGGAGGTGAAGGAGATAAAGATGAAAAAGAATAATGAAATAACAACACAGTTGCATAAGGAGATTGAGAGATATATTAAAATGAAATAGATATTGTAAAACAAAATTACAGCAACAAAAAAATATAGAGAAAGAGCATATCTTGTTGCCTTTGGAAATGGAGGAGATGGAGAGAAAAACGATTAATGAAATAGCAAAATGGCTGCATATAGAGATTGAGAGATATATTAGAATTAAATAGATAAAGAACTACAACAACAGAAAAAATGATTTGAAAAAGCAAACCTGGATGCTTCTTCAGATGAAATGCAATTGACAATTATTATATTTTGAATTAATTAATTTGTAATTTTCAAATATTATAATTTATTTCTGAAATTCAAATTACTTAAACTGATTTATAATTTTCATTGCATCATTAATTGGGATTATTCATTATTTTTATTAATGGCTGAAGTGTCACATGGCGAGCTGTGGGGCATTTGGCTATTCCTTTTAAATATTATATAGATTGTGCCATTAATAAAATCAGGTTGTCTGGTCAATGACTTGTTTTGGGAACAAGTCTTCTCTTGTTTTTATTTTCTTGTTTTTATAACAATATTTTGAGAATAAATTTTTAAAATATGTAAACAAAAATAGCCTATCATACAAGTTTTTTTGTTTTATTTTTTTCAAAAATAAAAAACAATTTTTAAAAATTGAAATTAAACAGTCCCTGAGTCACCCATTATCTGCCAACCCAAACAATTCTTTATAAAATACAAGAAAATTGCAATATAAAAAAATGTGCCGAAAAAACATAACTTTTTGAATATGCTTTTTGACATACTTTCCTATATAGTTCAATTCTTGTATTTTATAAGGAACTGACACCAAATTTACTAAGCTAACTAGAGAATAGCGCTAGTCTCCAAAAGTGGTGATTGTACCAATTGTCAAATTCATATCCTTATAATATTTTGGACCTTAAAAGATGTTTTCACACCTCTTACATTGTCCAACCCTTTCTAGAATTGGGGGAAAAAGAAAACCTGAACTTGGATTGTGGAAAATAAGATAATTACAAAACAAAATGAAAGAAAACTAGTACATTATCAGATTCTTTAAAACTTACATATCAACTGAGTCAACATTGAGAGTAAACAGATAACGACATCAATACTATGGAAGCTTTTATGATGAAACTGTAATAAAATTAGAGAACTGTTGATATTTCTGTTATATGTGTAACTTGAAAACAACTGAACAATTATTTTTACAGAGCACAGAAGCCCAGTATATCTCGGATTGACTTTTTCGGTGTATTTGCTTATAGCAACTACTTTTGATTCAGTTTAGATGTTTCAGGAGCAGCATGGAGACCAAAGTTTTATAGCTGTATGCGATGCACATTGATCTTTGGTTTCTTTGGTTGCAGTACAATGCTTGGTTTCTTGGAGGGAAATTTTTATATTTAGAGCTGCTATGGGACTGATTGTTCATATGGCTTCTTTCTGATGTTCATCATATGGTTTTCTTCATGGAATCTCCTTGATAGACATGAAGAAAGATTGGCCAGCTCTTGTATACAAATGTCAATTTTTTTTTTTTCTTTCTATTTCCTCTTTCCTTCTAATAAAATTTCTTCATTTATCCAATAATAAAAAGAAAAAAGTGGAGATACCTCTCTTTATCTTCAATATTGAACATAGCTCAACAATTGGCAGTCCAAAATCAAGACCAACCTTTGTTTATCCTCATCTGGCTGTTCAATCTCCAGTTCCCTCGTTTCAGGTCCTTCTTTGGTAAGAGTAACCATCAAGGGACATAATATTAATTTAAAAAATAAATGGAATTATCACCTCCAATTCTTGAAATTTATCTTATATTAACCTGGGGAAAGAAAGACCCAGAAAAAGAAAAAAAAAAATATATGTAACTCACCTCATCAACAATTTGGTGGCCTAATTCTAGTGATTCTCAAGTATAGATAAACTAATTTTAGGGAAGATACAAACTTACATTTTTCAACTGAACATCTTCCAGTATTCTTTATTTTTCCTTCAATTTCTCCAACATCCAAGCTGGTGGAACTAAGGGAAAATAATAGCCATAATCAATTCAAAGCTGAATTAGATACTTTACTTCTAAACATTTGTACCATCTAGCTGCGTTCCCATTGACGTATCCATTTGGTTGAGAAAGGATTGCAGCACCAGTAGTATCAAGGTAAAGAACCAAAGTAAAAATGGATGAATGAGCCATCTTGACGATATTACCAATAATCACCACAGGAACATAAACCGTCTCTAAAATGGTGGAATCTATTGATATCTCTGATAATAATTTCCCTTGAAACAATTTTACATACAAACTTGAAAAAAGTGTGGCAGTCCACACAAACTCGGAGATTCTTCTTCACTCTTATGGGAGATCCAGGTGGTGTAGCAATTAATCCAAAGGCTACCGCAAGTTTCTCACTATGGTGATATAATAACTTCTCCTTTTCACTTTGGTTCACATTATGGAGGTCAATCTCTATGATAGGACTATAACCAACTTTACTTAGAAGGCCGATCAACTCTTCCAGTTTAGCATATATTTCATCACTTCTAGAATGGCTTCTATCTCCAACAATGAAGGTGTAGACTTTGTCTTTGTCCTCAATCCAGCTCATTCCAGGCTCCTTCTTCACCTTGCTGTCCTTCATAAGTCTTCTAACATTTGCAACACGTTCCCACATCCCTGCTGATGCATAGATGTTTGCAAGAAGAACATGGGTACCAGATTTCTCAGGTTCAAGAGTAAAAAGCATCTGGGCAGCTTCCTGACCAAGCTCAACGTTTTTATGAATTCTTGCAGCTCCAAGAAGTGCCCCCCAAACTGCGCCATCAGCTTTAAATGGCATAGATTTTACAAGCTCCAATGCCTCATTTAATTTCCCTGCTCGGCCAAGAAGGTCAATCATGCAAGCATAATGCTCTTGCATTGGTTTAATCCCAAACATCTCCTCCATGGTTTCAAAATATCGTTTTCCCTCATCTACTAAACCAGCATGATTGCATGCACAAAGAACGCTAACTAAAGTTATATGGTTGGGAGGCACACCATCTCTAAGCATTTGACTAAACAATTGAAGGGCCTCGTTCCCATGGCCATGTTGAGCCAGCCCTCCAATCATTGCAGACCATGAGACTATTCCTCTCTCTTCAATCTCTGAAAAAGCACGACCAGCGTCCTCTATACTTCCACATTTTGCATACATATTAACTAGAGAATTGCTTGCAAAACCATCACACATAAATCCAAACTTGAGAGCATGAACATGTAATTGTTTTCCTTGCTCATATGCTGATAAATTTGCACAAGCATTCAAAAGAGAACTACAAACAAATGAATCTGGCTTGATTCCTGCATCTTGCATTTGCAAATAGAGCTTTAGAGCATCTTCTCCATTCCCACATTGAGAATATGCAGTTATCATGGATGTGTAAGCCACCAAATCTTCATGACTGCACTCTTCAAATATTTTTGAAGCTTCATCTATATGGCTACATTTTCCATATGCGTCAAGAAGACTGTTTGTGACATAATTATCAAAATAAATTCCAGATTTGATGGAAAGTGTATGAATTTGTCGGCTCAAATTACTTTCCTGCAAGCTAGCCACAGATTTGAGAACTGTTGATAAAGTAGTTTGGTTGAGATCTATATCCTCCTTGTACACTTGAGAAAAAAGTGATATTGCTTCCAGGTCTTTTCCATACTGTACATAACCAGAGATCATAGCATTCCATGCAATCACATCCTTCTTTGGCATCAAATCATAAACTCTCCTTGCATCATACATCATTTCACACTTGGAATACATATCTATCAGCCCAACAGCTACAAACAAATCTGAATCTGTATCCATCTTTATCGATCTAGCATGCAACTGTCTACCCAACTCCTTGAGCCCCACTGCTGCACAGGCCTTAAGAGCACTTGATGAGGTAAACAAATTTGGGCAAGTTCCTGACCTTTTCATTTCTTCAAACAGTGTTAAAGCATAATCATGGCACTCATGAAGAACACAACCAGCAATAACAGCATTCCAAGAAACAATGTCAGGATGTGCAATTTCTTCAAAAACTGCAATTGCATCTTTGGCATCCCCTACTTTTGCATACATGTCAACAAGCGCATTTGCAGAGAATAAATCCAAATCATACCCTAGCTTTAGCAAAAGCCCATGAACAGTCCGTCCTTGGCCACCATTCTGCAATCCTGCACACGCGTTCAATATGATAGACAGGCTGAACTCATTGGGTCTTATTCCACTTTGAACCATTTCTCTAAACAAATGTACAGCTTCAATATAGAAATCGCACTGCACATAACAAGAGAACAATGCATTCCATGAAACAACATTTCGTTCAAGAATTGTTCCAAACAGTCTCCTAGAATCGCCAAGCTGCCCACACTTTGCATACATGACAACCAAAGTATTTGCAACAAACACATCAGACTCAAACCCCGTGACTACCGTCATTCCATGAACCTGCTTCCCTCTATTCAAATCCTTCTTAAGTGAACATGCCTTAAGAACACTGGGGAAGGTAAACTCGTTGCATTTGACACCCAAATTGTGCATTTCATAAAATGCCAAAAGAGCTTCCTCCCCAAGCCCATTTTGTGCATAGCCAGATATTAAAGCAGACCAAGCAATTAAATCTGGTTCAGTACTTTCTTCAACCAACTTCCGGGCATACCCAAAATGTCGAGACTTGGCATACAGAGTTATCAATTGGTTCCTAAGACTTGGGTCTTGAGATAATCCAAACCTAATCATGTGGGCATGGACTTCCATGCCTAAAGTTACAGACTTGGAAGCGACACATTGTGATAAGAGCTTAAAGTAGGATATGGGGCCTTTTGTGAAGCTATCCAAGTTGTGTAAGCCTAAAACCAGAGTCTTTTGTAAATCTCTAGTGCCAAGTGAAGATGTTTGAAAAAAATTTGTAGGAAAAAGAAAATTACTTGGGGGTTTAAATGGAAGGTAATAGAGGCACCAGAACTTCATGGTAAAATTGACCATTGAATGCCATACACATCCAAAAATCAAATATTTATGTTCTGAAAATCAAATAAACTGCACCCAAAACGGGAAAAGCACAAAGCATCAGAATAATATCCACTACATAATTAATCCAATAACAAAATATTTCGGGACGATAGAAGTTTCAAAGAACTATCTGAAGGGTAATGGCAGCAAACAGGGTAATGGGAAGACTTGCCAATTGGGAACGGAATTTTTTCTTTAGTTTATGTGGCGCGAAAAAAAATCGACGCCAACCGGCGGCGAAGCCATGGATTAATCTGTTGAAATTGTGTGTTGTCGCCAAAGAAAAATCAAAAGAGAAAGAGAAAGAGAAATTCGAAGGTCTTCAATAACCCCATTCACCGTGAATAAAACGAGAAATAGAAAGCTTTGGTGAACTGTAAGTTTGGCAAGTCATGCTTAATTTCTCCACCGGTTGTGACTGGTTTCCTGTCATTGTGATGGTCCTGATGGAAGAAAGAGGAACAGAGGCGGGGAGAAGGAAACTGGAGAAACCGGAGGATGGCATGACGTGGCTCCCTCTAAGCCATTGGTATGGTTTTAATGAGAGGCAAAGGCTAGGATTTTCTTAACATGACATTGTTATGTTATGTTACACTTAACTTTATCTTATAACTTTTAATTTATGTTATTTTTCTAGTGTTTAATAATTTTTTTATGTGTAATAATTTTGATTCATCCTGAGTTGTTATTATTAGGAGTTAAACCCTTTTTTAGTCCCTAAAAAATTTAGTGATTGACAAATTAGTCTCCCAAAAATGTTCGCTGATAATTTCGTCCTCGAATTATGGTTTCATATGACAAATTAGTCCTCAACTAAGGACTTATTTGTCGTGCGGAACCATAATTCGAGGACAAAATTGTCAGCAAACATAATTTGATGACTAATTTGTCGTACGGAACAATAATTCAATGATGAAATTGTCAACGAACATTTTTGGGGGACTAACTTGTCAATCATTGAATTTTTCAAGGACCAAAAAGGGATTTCACTCTATTATTAGTGAGAACTTCAAAATGAATTCAAAAATCATAGCTAATTCAGCTTAAAATGAAAATTTTGAAGAAAGTGATAGCATTTTCTTTTACTTTAGAAGGGTGATAGCATTACACTTCTTATATCATCGTATGTTTGGATGGATGGAATAAAGTGGGAAGAATGGAATGAAAGGAAAAAAAAAAAAAANCCTCTAAGCCATTGGTATGGTTTTAATGAGAGGCAAAGGCTAGGATTTTCTTAACATGACATTGTTATGTTATGTTACACTTAACTTTATCTTATAACTTTTAATTTATGTTATTTTTCTAGTGTTTAATAATTTTTTATGTGTAATAATTTTGATTCATACTGAGTTGTTATTATTAGGAGTTAAACCCCTTTTTAGTCCCTAAAAAATTTAGTGATTGACAAGTTAGTCTCCCAAAAATATTTGCTGACAATTTCGTCCTCGAATTATGGTTCCGTACGACAAATTAGTCCTCGAATTATGTTCGCTGACAATTTCGTCCTCAAATTATGGTTTCATATGACAAATTAGTGCTCAACTAAGGACTAATTTGTCGTGCGAAACCATAATTCGAGGACGAAATTATCAGCGAACATAATTTGATGACTAATTTGTCGTACGGAACAATAATTCAAGGACAAAATTGTCAACGAACATTTTTAGGGGACTAATTTGTCAATCGTTGAATTTTTCAATGACCAAAAAGGGATTTCACTTTATTATTAGTGAGAACTTCAAAATAAATTCAAAAATCATAGCTAATTCAGCTTAAAATGAAAATTTTGAAGAAAGTGATAGCATTTTCTTTTACTTTAGAAGGGTGATAGCATTACACTTCTTATATCATCGTATGTTTGGATGGATGGAATAAAGTGGGAAAGAATGGAATGAAAGGAAAAAAAAAAAAAAAAACTAACATTATATTATTTAGAAGAATTTTAAGTAAGAAAAATTAATGGAATGAAAAATGATCCAATTATATTTCTTTGGCCCTCAAATTCCTAAATTTCCCACCCTCCCCCAAAATTAAAATGGAGGCACCCAAAACTTCATTTTAAGGAAAATATCAAGTTTACACTCTTCAACTTTAGTTTATGTGCTGTTTGGTCCTTACACTTTAAAATGATGCAAAATAGTCCTTAAACTTTCTGCTGCATGCAAGTCGACCCTTATGGGTGACGTCCATACAAAAATGGACGAAATTTAACACATGCTAGTCATGTGATTTCATTTAACTTCTAATAAACATTCTTAATCAGGTTTTTATTTATAATGAAGGAATTAAGAGGAGGGAAAGTGATGCACGTGACCAACACATGACCACAACTACCTGATTTAGGACCATTTTGTACCTTTTAAAAGTTTAAGGATCAAACCGAACATAAGATAAAATTGAAAGGTGTAAATTGGATTTTTTTCTCTTTCTAATTATAAAATTATTCCTTCTAAAGTCTTTGAAAATTTTAAAACATAAGGACTATATTAAAAATTTACTTTTATAATTATCACTTTCCCCTCCACTTTTACTTTAACTCCCAATCAAGGAGAATGTAATTTCTTTCTGTTTATAGACCATTTTATTCCATCCCTTAACATAGCATTAAGTGAAACAAACACACCCATCATTTTACTTATTAATTCTACAGCTCATAACTTTTAATTTTGGAAAACCTTTTACAATGAGTCATGGAAATGGATAGCCAACACATGACTGAATCTTTACCGTTGCTTTCACTATGCACCGATGCATAGTTTATATATATATATTAGTACTTTTAACTATAATTTTATATTCAAATAAAGAACTTGTAAATTTTGAGAACGATTTCAATACTACTCAACTACTAGTGTTTAGTTTGGACACTAAGTACCCTAGGCGGACCTTCTATTTAAACATAATAATAATAAATTAAATTAAATTAAATAATCAAATATTTTATGATAACTCGGCATGAATTTTATAACCAAGGAGTATTTTAGTCATTTTAAAAGTTGATGCATCTAAGCGTTNTTTAGTCATTTTAAAAATTGATGCATCTAAGCGTTTCTTGACCACAAAATTTGAACTGAGAAATCAATTTTCCAAAATTAATTTTAAGTTTGTTTACTATACCTATAAAAGTTATTTTTCTTTTTCTTTCTATTGTTTTCCTACTAACACCACTTCTTATACCATAACCAACCATAGTCGTACCACATTGGACCAAACATCGAACTAGAAAGAGGCTGTGTCACTGGATCATTGCTTCAATTGTCGGGTCACTGATTCAACTGAATAAAATTAAAAATTATATAGATATTTTTAAGAAAAATACATATCACACACAAAAAATGATAACTTATTGAATGTTTCTTATAATACTATCTTCAAATTAACATGACAATAAATAAATATAGATACTAAATTAAAATAGATGTATATATAATGAAAATAAAATTAATTTAACACAATTATATTATAAAAATAATATAAATTTTATTTTTTAAGATTTATTCCCCCATCCCACCTCCAATTTTTTTTTATACTATCTCATTTTTCTTCCTCCCTCTTCAGTCTTCAACTTCACCCACGTTTCCAATTTTTTTTAGTTACCCACCTAACCTTACTACTCTCACCTATCCTTTATCTTCATACTTTTGCATTTTACACACTCTCTTCTCTTTCTTTCTGTCAATACTTCTTCTTCCCAATTTCTCTCCCTCTCTCTCGATCACTACCCTTATGCATATATTGAGAGCCAAAACAAAAAAAGAAGAATTAGAATGGAGAGAGAGATGAGAGCAGTTGCAATGGAGAAAAGACCGAAAGAGAAAGGGGCTTCTTCTCATTTGGTTTTCTTGTTCTTCATCTCATTTATGTTTCATATATTTTTTTATCTGAAATGGACTTCTTCTTCTTCCAACCCCCCTCAAAGATTTTGATATGAATAGTGGTGTTTTGAAATAAGTTCCCCAAACGCATATGTTTTCGAACTCTTTCCCCATAAAATGATGTTTTTGTAATGTGCTTTTTCTTTTCACAAAAAAGCTACCATTGGAAGCATTATAACTTAATTTCCTAAATATTATAATTTTTAAAAAATTAAAAATTAAAAAGAAAAAAAGAAAATTGCGATGAAGTGAGGCCCACCAGATGCACCAGTTACTAGGTGGCATGTCCGATGAGTGATTTCAACTTCACATGACCCGTGTCAACTGTTTGATGGAAGTAGTGAACAAGCTCAATTTATGTTACATCTAAAGGGGAAAGAAAGTTTGGATACATGTTGAGACATGCCAACTAGCAACTGGCACGTTTGGTAGGTCCCACTTCGTTGCAATTTTTTTTTTTTAGTTTTAAATTTTTTTAAAATTATAATATTTAGGTAATTAAGTTAAAAAATATAATAGTTATGTAAATTTATTGCCAAATTATAATATTCAGGTCAATAAGCCTCTTTTTAAAAGTTTAAATTAGTATTCTAAAAGTGCTTTCTAGCTTGAACATCGTTTTCACTCTTGAAGTCATCACACCAAATGCCGTTTTATCCTTTTGGTCATGAAATCAACATTACAAATGGTGATTTCAAGAAAAACTGTCTTTTATTTTTTGTACAAAAAGTGTAGGGTGAGAACATGTCACAAGTCTTAATATTTATAGTCCTATAGATTACTTACTAAAATAGAACTCCTTGGAATAAAATTCGAAAAACTCACCTTTTCAAATGACAATTTTGATACTTCGAAAAAATATATTAAAATCCTAAATATTAAACTTTAAATTTTGAAAACAAATATTTTATAAGTAAAATAATTATTTTTGAGTTATTTTCACTTTAAGAAATATTAAACCTTAAATCCTAAATACTAAAACATAAATATTAAACCTTATTTTTTATGAAAACATAAATACTATTTTTGCATGAAATGGGTACTGTTATAAAGCTAAGTTATGCACTATTTTAGCATGCTTTTGAGGGCGGTTCCAAGGGTTGATTTTGTGTCATTTTGGGTTGGTTCTTATGCCATTTTGGGAACTACTTGGCCTGCGGGGTGTTTTGGGTGGCAGTTCTTGGGCATTCACTTGTATTTTTTGCTAATCATCTTTGTTCTTCTACGCAACGCCGGTAAATGAGCAGGGCAATCGGAGAGATGAGTACAGGGAAAAATTTGAAAGTTGAGTCATCGGCAGGAGGAGTTCTTCATGGTATCAATGGAAAATCTTTTTATATGGAGTTATTAGGAATGGTCCTTGGCATCGATCTGTCTGTGCTGCTGGATGATCATTTTGTTGATTCAGATCCGCCGGTGAAATTTCATGTGTACCTAAGGGAGCGTGAAAATTTTCCTGTGGGTATGAAACACTTGAAATTGGGGAAAAGACTATATTTGTTGGGTGGGGAAATTCATTCCCAATCTCAAGCATCCTGAGGAAAGCATAAAGGATTGTGACATGCCCTTGTTCAAAGCTCCCAAGGGTTCACCCTTGGTTGCAGAAATTGGGGATTTGATTTGCGTCATTTCTGCCAGTTCCTATGTACACAGTTTGATCCCCCTAGTCCAACTTTTGAGGTTTATGATCGTAATACCAAGATGTGGAGGGAACTGGCTGATCTTCCTGAAGTTGTCCAAGGGCATTATGTTGTGGGTGACAAATTGTTCGTCATTGGCACAGTTGGACTCTATTGCTACAATTTTTTCTCCAACAAGTGGACAAAAGCTGATGAAGCTCATCGTTCTCTTCAATATACTCCCATACATGTACCCATAAATGCAATATGTCTGCGTGATCTCCAATTCGGCCCGGATTTCCATGTCATGATTAATGTGCAGCAACAAAGGCCATACGAAAAGGAAGATAAAATTGTAACTTATGCTATGGTTCTGAACAAAAATGGTCTTCTCCTCTGTTATCAAGAACTTGGTCAGATTTTCTCGGGCATCCGAATGGGCTTGGTGCAGTGCTTCTTTTTTGACCTTGGCTGGGAAGAAGGCGGCAACAAGAGAATGTGTGCGGTCTTGACTGGATACGGATACGATGTGCAATCTCAACCCATTGTCTGTGTATCAATTTTTAATCTGCGCAAGTTGGATGATAAAGGAGCGCTTGCTGATCTTGCTGATCCTCCCATTCCCTCTGATGGACTTCGATTCTGACTGTTTTACCAACAAAAACGTTTTTAGAAGTTACCGTCATCAGAGAGCGCGTCTGCATATTGAGCAAGCATATGCCTAATCCTTTCATAGGCGATGCCTTCCTCTTCTAGGTACTTATGCTCTTCAATTTGCTGCCATGCTTCCATGTTCTTTTTCAATCTAATGTCCTCTCGAGTGCTCATGTTTAATTAGGATATGACCTGTTGATTGTTTGCCTTTCTTTTTTGCTTGACAATTTGAATGCAGAAGATAATTATGTCTTTAGAAATGGATTTTCCTATCTTTTGTACATGATTATTTTTTCGAATAAGGAGACTATGGAAGTATATTTGGTTTTACCATGGAGGATATATCGTTGTTCACAGAGTACAAACAGTTTTGCTCTTTGAATTCTTATTAAATCAATGGATTCTTGGAGATAGAAAGTTTTGTATTTGGTAGAGCTTTGTGTACTGGAGATAATGTCCTTTTGATGTAGAATGTATTGGAGGTTTTTGATGTAGGGAATCATGAACTTTTTGATTGTCAAAAGCCCTTTATTTGAGTCTTCAATAGGTTGTGGCAGGATTACACGTTGTCTTAATTTTGGTGACTTCCTACATACCAGAGTGCTCCTTTCTACTGAAATCTTACTCTCTGTGTACTAAGACTGCTCCTTATCATCCCTTTCTTAAATAATCATTCAATTCTACAAATATCAAGAAAGAAGGTCGATGCAATGGCTTAAACCCAAAGGGCAGGGAGAGGAAGGGTGGGAGAGATTATACATCATCTAGTTGAAAAAGCATTTTGACAATTTTTAGTAACTCCGAATTTCGTTGCATAAACACACACAAAAGCTCAAAACTCTATCCTGTTTGCGAAGGGTTAGAAGTGGCATGGCCTATCGCAGCAAGCCTTATCCTTTCCTTGTCTATCTTTTACATGCTTTCCTTGAATAAATCTATCTGCGCATATACAGATACAGCTTTTTTAGTGAGGAGAATTTTGTGATGAGATATGAGCATGTGGTAAGAAACTGTTTCTTCTGTTTCTATTCTCTAATACTCTTATATTTTGTTTGAAGTTCATGATTGTCTTCTTTATGTTCTGGTTTTTATCATCAGTTAGACGGTTACACATAAGGGGCTTCAAACTGAATCAATGTAAATTCTTGTTCTGATTTCATGTTTCACCGTTTATTGGAGCCTCGCGATAAGTGAATCTCGTGAGGATTAAAGGCAGTAATATAGCAATTGGAGCTTATTTCTTATGATCATGAGATGATCATTTATCAATGTCCTATATGAGGCTCACTTTGACATGGAAGTTTAAATCCTTATTTTTTATTTTGATTTTAGATCATTAACAAGAAGAAAACATAATGCTCATGTATGTTTATTTTGTACTTAATGATTTATCTTTGGAGGTTTCTTAAATATTTTGGTATGGATGTGATATCTCATACCACATAGGAGCAACTAATGTGTGAATAACATGTATAGTTGACAACTTCAAGTCAACAGATTTTAAATTTATTTAAGAGAATGAGATAAATTATATTTTGTATCCACTAAAATATAAAAATTATATCTTGTAATAGATGCTTACCACATCAGTATGATATAACATATTCATGTGGTACCATAAAATTTCCGTTTATCTTTTCTTCATTATAATCTCTACTCACCTGGGTAGAAGCAAGCATGATGAATTATTCTTGGTTTTCCTGTTAAAACTTCACGATGGTTTAGTTGGTCAGCATGATTGCAGTTTTAATATCTTTTCCCTCCCCCTCCTTCATATTAGTCAACATTGACTCAACAACAAATATAAGATTGTTTTCTACATTTCTGTAAAACTATTTGCGCTAAGAATATAGCCAGCAATTAAATTGGACAAAATGAAAAAGCTGCATAAAATTTCAAAAGAGAAGCCCATGATAGACGTAAAATGAATGCAACACGGTTTCTTAGTTGTTGACTTGACTTACTGTGGAATCAGTGAACATGTAATAGCCATGTACTTTCTGGGAAGAAAGCAATTACTTTTCATGAGAAGAAAATATAATTCTTTTCATCGTATTAGTCCCTCAAAGATCATCTATTTATCAGTTTCTTCCTTAACTTCAAGCCTTCTCAATTTAGTTCCTCATAAAAAACAAACAGAATTAATATTGTTTATTTTACTTAACAAATATATGAGACCTATAAAATACACAACTTAAATCATCTTATTAGTTAGTTATGCCTACGATATCGATATCACTTATGGTATTAAATAATTAGCCATAAATAGATAATCTTTTTTTTTTTGTTACATTACGGAAAAAGGTATAAAAGCTTCAAGCTAATAAATTCTTCGTCATTAAGCTATTTTGTATTTTTTAAAAACATTTCCATGAATAATTATATAGTGCTTATAATTGTAAAAATTACTATAAAATATATTTATAAACAATGAGAAATTGAATTTGGATAAGTAAGAATTTTCATATAATAAATAATTTTTATACCAAAATAAAGGAATAAATAATTTTGCAAGTATAATACTTCAAAAAGGAACGAAGGTATTGAGACACAAGAACAGTATCCTCTGGCGGCAACACCACCCACATGAGTTCTTGGATTATATTGCGGGACTATTGATAATGAATAAATGAGCAATTTTACTTGTATGACATTTCTATAATATAACAAATGACAAAACCAAAGGAATCATGACAAAACCAAAAACGAAAAGAGGAAAAAAAAAATGGAACAGAGCAAATTCATCAAAAACCATATGCAAAATGACAAAAAATACATAGATTTAGAAAGAACATCATATACAGAATCACTAGCTTCCTCAATCAGACAAATATTATTTTGTCCAACAAAAGTGGAAGCTCCCCCTTTAAGCTCCAATAAAGCAGTAATGAAGGTCTCTGGCAAATTTTCCATGGACCTGACACCATCACAACTTCACAAGAGTTCAACCAGCTTCCATAAACGAAAGTCATAAGCAGACAACACTTGCTTTATATTAAGAAAATACAAGAATTACTTCTTCTACCAATAGGAATAAAAGAAATGGAAAAGTCGGCTCATTAACCTGAATATTACAATTTGGTAACAAATTTACACATCTATCACACTTTCTAACTTAATTACTTAAATATTACAGTTTAAAAAAAATTAAAAACTAAAAAAATCACCGGATGTGCCAGCTGCCAATTGGCATGTCCACTCTTGTCTCATTGGCCCCGCATGTCAGTGGCAAGGTAGTGTCAGTGTGGCAGGCTTGATCGAAGGGAATAGGGGAACACGCCAGATGCCGCATGGCGTGTTCCCACAGGACCTGCCAACAACCAATGGCGCGTCGTCACATGGCATCATCCTTAGCCTTTTTCTTATCTTCCCTCCCCATTTCACTATCCGCTAGTGCCTCATCTTCTTCTTCTTCTTCTTCTTTTGGTCCTCACTTTTTGTTCTTGTCTCCTACAAATTATTGTTCTTCTTCTTCTTGTCCCAACTAAAATTTATTTTTTATTTTATTTTGTCTCCGCTATAAGACATTATTAGATTATATGACACATCAATTTTTACTGTTAGAACTACAAGATTCTACTTTATTGACTAAACAAAAAAAATCATATATAGAGAAAAGTATGGGATAGAGGAGTAAATAATTTACTAATATTTTTGTGAAGCATTTTTAATTTATAGAATTTTTTTTGAATATATTATTGTAAATTTTTTTAGTAAAATGTTGTACTTTTTTAGTAATAATTGGAATAGGTTGATATAGTTGTGTGCCCTCGAAGTCATGAGAGAATACGTAGACCTAACGATTGGGTTATGGAATACATTAAAATGACAGGTTTTGGTGAGGTTGCAAAAATGGAACCTCCTTTAATAGATGTCTCATTAATATTTGCATTAGTTGAACGGTAGAGGCTAGAGACACACACATTTCACATATCTAGTAGTGAGTGCACTATCACCTTTCAAGATGTATAGGTGTTACTTGGTCTACCTATTGATGGGAATGCAGTAACAGAGTATATTGGTTACTTATAGAATGAGCTTTGTGGGGAACTGCTAGGCGTAACCTCACCTGATTGGGTTTTAGTTGGAGGAAGGCTGAAATTGAGCTAGCCTTCACAGACATTTAGTCAATGCTCAAATAATGCTACAGNTGTTACTTGGTCTACCTATTGATGGGAATGCAGTAACAGAGTATATTGGTTACTTATAGAATGAGCTTTGTGGGGAACTGCTAGGCGTAACCTCACCTGATTGGGTTTTAGTTGGAGGAAGGCTAAAATTGAGCTAGCCTTCACAGACATTTAGTCAATGCTCAAATAATGCTACAGATGACGTGGTACAGCAATATGCTAGAGCACATATACTTTGTCTTGCCAATCTCCAAAATTGTAGATAGTATTAATTATAAAAGCCCTTTAATCATGTATTGACCAATTATAATAATTTTTATTGAAGCAATTATAAGAATTTCCTATTAATGCAAATTGGTTTTAAAGAAGGTAAATTGTTCAAATTGCCAAAATTTGAAATTGTAGGTGCCATTAATTATAAAAACCTAATCTTACTACATTAACAAATTATACTAATTTTTGACAAAATCCAAAATTGTAGGTGCCATTAATTTTAAAATTAATTATGAATTGATTAATTAATTGATTGAGTATCATTTAATTAGATAAATTTCAACTTTGACCTTAATTTTGTATTGATTGATTACCTTATAAAATTTATTAAATATCAAAATAATTATATATTTAAAATTTATAAGATTGTGCAATCAATTGATAACTATAATTGATCAATTACCATTTAATTTGAAAGAATTTTAAATTTTACATTAATTTATCAAATCATAATATAATTATGTATTACTTAAATTTAGAATTTATAGTAATCATGATATAATATAATTAACTTAAAATTTTTCTTATTCGGTTTATTTATTGATCATCCAACAATACAAATTTATGATTTTTCATTCTTTTTAGCGATAGAAATTTATTTTTTTTTTGTAATAAATAAAAGTTAAAATTAGCAAACAAACTTGATTTTACCATATTTTAATCCTCATGTGTAATTTTAATAAATAAATAAATACGAAAATAATTAAAAATATGAAAATTATAATATTTTGCAGTTAAATAGCAATTATAATTTATTGATAACTATTTAATTTAAGTAATTTCAACTTCCAACTTAATTATGGGCTAATTGATTATCAATGATATTTGTATAGAATATTTGATTGATTGCTTTAATATAAAAATCAACAATATTATATATTTGTAATCAATTGATAATCCAAAATTGTAAGTGCCATTAATTATAAAAACCTAATATTACTCCATTGACAAATTATACTAATTTTTGCCAAAATTTGAAAATGTAGGTGCCATTAATTATAAAATTAATTATGGATTGATTGATTACTTTCATATTTTTGTATGGGATGCTTGATTAATAGTTTTAATATAAAAATTTAATTTTCAATATTGATTTGATATATCTAATTCAAAATTGGAGCAGAAAATTGATGTCACCATAATTTCAAAATTTTGGATATTTAAAATTTCTTAAATACGAAAATAATAATAAATTTGAAATTGTTAGAAGTTATTTCAATTAATTT
>QAOA01003417.1:11606-28758 GCA_003255065.1 Cercis canadensis | reverse complement strand
GATATATCGTGGTTCAGCCTTAGCCTTCATCCACGGGGCGCAAGAGTGGAGAAGATTCACTATAATGGAGAGAGCAGAAGCAGAGGTTGAAAATTCGTTGATTTGTCAAAAGGCAAACTGCTAAGAGCAACACCAATAGGTAGGCAATTACTATATGATCAATAAAACTAACAAACAAAAGAAGTGGCATAACATATATTGTGGAGCCTCTGAATATGAATGTAATATACTTGAAGTATCTTTCCAAAAAAATCTATCATAATTAAGAAAACTAGTAAAAGTTTGCTTAAGTAAAACCTCTAACCTCTAAAGTGATAGTTGAATCAAAGACATACAAATCAAATTATAGAGTACACTAAATATTTACATCCTAAGAATAGAAACTCAAGATATGATTGATCAGCTTCATTATATAAGAGAAATGCGGAAGATCCATGATCTTTAAATGTGCCAAGATAACAAAGCTTCAGGAAAGTAGTTGTACTTGAAAATCCGCGTAGAGAATGAGACAAATGGATGACTCATGTGACTTTAATCATCATTAATGATTAAACTTTGAATTGTAAAATCAGTGGAAACTTGCATATCCTCCATCACTTGGTAATGATTATTCTGATTCTCCATTCTTTTACAGGAATAACTGAATGTTAGTGATTATAATCAAGAGTAGTACAATTTGGCCTAAAAAAAATTGCTGCATTATCATCAAGTTCTGTCTTCTTCTTTTTTGGTAGGCTTCATTGTCAGTTTATGGCTTTGATCATATTCTTATATCGTGAAATACTTGTCAATCCTGTATTTTGAAGTAAATTTGAGTAAGCCTCAAAAGTTAGTTGGTCTATTCATGGAAAGCTTGTCAAAAAAGTAATATAGGCAAAAATGTGGATCAGATAATAAGAGATTCAATTTCAAGTGCCAAGTTTTCATGTTTTCACTGGTAATTTTTTCAAATCTCAAACCAGACTTTAATTGTAGCTCTATCCAGAAACCATACCTATGCAAAGATATGAACCATCAAAACTAACTACTATAGACTTATTTTCATTTCAGCTTTAATTTTCTATCTAGGAGCTGAAAAGTAGCAGTCTAAAAAACCAACCTTGAGATTTAAGAGAAACCAGGTTCTGTTTGAGCCACTTTATCAAATCCAATAGATTACAGATTCAAAGCTGGTTTGACATGCATAACCAACATAATGCAGAAATTAGAAATTGTACTATGTAAGCTACCACCAATAAATAAGCAAAGAGAAAGAATCATTGCATACCTGAATAAGTGGAGGACAAACTTTTGGGACTGGAGAGAAATTTTGACAATGATATTTTATTTTGTTGTCTCTAAGATCCTTTTTCTAACCTTCAACATTCACGTAGTAAATTTTTCTTGAGGCACAAAAGTCAAAGTTTTTCCTTTAATAGTTAAAATGTAGAAACACAAAAAGGAAAAAGAAAATAACTAAACCTATTATAAAAGCCTATTTGCTTGGTTCACTACAGTAATATGTTATTAATAATATGGTTCACCTATTATTTATAGGATTCAGCAATGCAACAACAGCATTATGCACCAGCAAGGAAATGTTATTATTAAGTGTGACAAGTTTAGACAAAGTCGGTAACATCATAATAGGGGTTGCTATCATTTTTCGAGATGTGTTTAGTGTTCACTAAGACAAGTTACAAATTAAGAGGAATTAGAATCAAAGCATCATGAGCTACAAAATTTCCTTTGAAAGGATTAAGAATTTTCTTGAAACAAATACAAGCAAAATACAGTGACACTTTTGAAGGATAGAATTATGTAGTATCTACTTGAGAAAACCAAAGGCACATTTTTTGTTACTTAAAAGACTGCTCTGTACTATTTTTTTTCTTATGGATGACATATATATATATATATATATATTCTGATAAATTGAATACAATGACCGACAAGTTTTTCTCATACTATTACCAGTACGGGCTACTAATGATATGTAAATTTGTGCTTTTCTTATGGGTCTTTAAAATGTTTTTTCCACGTTAACAATAACAGATCGGTGTAAGAAGTGATCCAATAGTACCTGAGAGGCTGTAGAGACAACAGGGATGTGAGCAATTTTGCGCCAATCACGCTCGAGTCAATAAGATTTCCCCAATCCTCACAATTACTTTTATGTATGGAATATGAGCAATTTTTCGCCAATTAACTTCTGTTCCTCTTTGGCATCTTTCATATAAGTTAGAGTTTGCGCTCAAAAAATTTAGAGTCTGAAAATTGGTAAGGTGACCCATTCCTTCAGGCAGTGACTCCAAACTCCAGCAAGTACTTACTGTCATATGTTAAAGTGATGGGATGTTCCAGCTCCACTCTGGTAATTCCCTCATATAGCTCCAACCGTATACTTGGATTTGTTGGAGAGAATAGAGGCAGTGAAGGGGTTGTCCTTGTGTTGTAACCTCAATCTTATAAGTCTCATACAGATCACTGTCGGTTACAATGTAAATGGTCGATTGCTGAGGTGCAGCAGGAAGATGCGCATACTTCGAAACAGAGGCATCTGAAGTTGAATAGAAAGATGCTCTAGAGCAATGAGATTTTGCATCCACTCTTGTGATAACTCTTTTATGCCAATGGGGTCCACATTCCCAATCAACAAATACTTGAGTTTGGAAAGAGGAGTGAAGGAACAAGAGTGAAGCGAGCGACTAGTAACTAGAAATGGCTTTGGGTTAGCCTCTTGTGTTAGTGTCGCTTTATTCATCTTCACTGGGTCATCATTGAGTGATTTTAAGATTTTCTTCACAAGAGTTTTAACTTCAAAATCTTCAGAAACACACCCACATTTGTTTCGGAAAGAACTCCCTCACTTCAGTATCATTGTAGACCATTTGAGCAAGAGCTGTCTTGCCTAGACCCCCTATGCCAACAACAGCAATCAAGGAAACATTTTGATTGCTATGTGTTTGCATCAATAACTTCAAAATCTTCAGAATGGCTTCTATCTTATGGGCAATTTTACTACGAAAAACAATCGGATTTGAGCATGAGAAAAAGTTACGCACCTTTCTCACTATTTTCCCATGGCCATCCACTTTGTCTCTTAAATCTTCAATCACAAACTCGTCAAATAAGTCATCTGCATCATGCAGGACCTTCTTGAGCCTGCTTATCCAGTTTTTGACAACATGACTCTGTTCTTGTTCTTGTTTCTCCTCAGCATCCAAAAGCTTGGCGTTGATAGATTCAACTGTATCCTTAAGCTCTGCAAGCTCATCCGTGACTCCATAAATCCGTCCAATCTCAGCAAAGACCGATGAAGCTAACCTGTTGATAATGCTTTCAGCAACAACATAAGGGATTTGTTCAGCCATCTCTCAACTGGTGAAGAAAAAAAAAAAAAAAAAGAAGTCAGGGAGTTGNAAAAAAAAAAAAAAAAAGAAGTCAGGGAGTTGTAAGAGAGGATAAGAGAGATCAAATACAATGAGCTGCTGGCTTTTAGATGGCCAACGGAACTCAAGCAAAAATTATGTGTGTACGAACTAGGAAAATGGGAAGAAATATAATACATATCAATATCACAGCAAAAAGTGAAGCATTAAGCACAAAGACTACAGTACAGTAGTTCTGTTACAGATTAATCATATGAATAGTTTTCTGTTTATATAAGTTGTTGGTGATGAATGGGACAGTCCCCTACGAGATAGCATTAAGAAAGTGGTTTAGAAAAGTACAAGCAATATGAAACCAAAAAAAGAGGCAGTGTGAAGGCTGATGTGAGAGAGAGCCCCATTTCGCGTGAAGAATTTTACTAAAACATATGGCCAAAAAATAAAAAATAAAAAGAGGTCTGTGTGTGTTGCTCCAAGAACTTTTGAGAAGCTGTGTACTCTGTCTCCCTTGCAGTGTCATGAGCAGTGGTATGTGCTGTGTCTAAGCAAGAGGGTGAGTTTAATAGGAAAATTATTTGAGAGATATTTGGTGTATTTGAGATTGGGGATTGTGAGAGAGAGAAATATTGTTTTGTTATGGATTAATAGTGGAACTTTTATGTTGTTTCTCCAGTGAATATAGACAAATTGTTTAACCATAAATTTTTTTGTGTTTTCGTTTGTTTTGGTTTTTCCTGTTGTGCTAGTTTTCCCAACAAGGACAGCAGCTGTAGTACCACTGTTTTAGATTAATGTTATGCATAAATAAATTCTTTTTAACTACATTAACTGCAGAAAGTATCTCTCAATGACCTTGAAAAATAGTAAGACAAAGAACCTAAGTTAGGGTCTTAATTTTCAAACTACTACCACCTTAAAAGTGGAGGGTAGCACTACCACTTCTCTTCTACTTTCTGTTTTAGGCATAAGTAACTATTGTTTTTGGATTTAATGCAAAGCTTGCAACTTAATTAAAATGTATAATTTGGGCCATGTAGGAAAAGTATATAGAAATATTTACGCAAAATAATACTTCTAATGTGTAACTCAAATTTTATATTTTAGCATGGAACAAAATGTTTTAACACATACTGGTCCCTTAATTTTTCATGAGTTTCGCACTGAGTCTAAAGAGAGGTTACTTCCACCTAAAATTAGAGTTGGAGAGAGAGTGGTAGTGCTAGCCACCCCTTTTGAAAGAGGGGTAGCATCATGGTAAAATCCCTTAAATTAATATCAAACATAAATTTCTAATAACATAAACAGTTTCTTTTTTATTTTTTGGGTAACAAAAAGTTTAGGGTGAGGGGAAGTTATCATATTCCAAGGCTAGGACATGCCACAAGCCTCAACGAAAATTTACAGTGATATTTACAAATTGACTGCCAAAGAAGAGTATGTAAAAAGATATTATTAATATTTTTGAGTTTTCTATCAAAATTAAGACCCATATAACACCAGTAAAAGATAAGGAGATGATGACGACATGGAAGATACATGAAAATGTAACTTCGATATTTCATTACGTTGCAAAAGCCAATTAATTATAATTGGCATGTGATTGAATTCTAATTGCAATGATAATCTTAAAATATTTAAAAATAATTTTTTTTCAAATTAATT
Source organism: Cercis canadensis (assembly GCA_003255065.1). Classification (NCBI taxonomy): domain Eukaryota; kingdom Viridiplantae; phylum Streptophyta; class Magnoliopsida; order Fabales; family Fabaceae; genus Cercis; species Cercis canadensis. The sequence continues at coordinate 23,725 of QAOA01003417.1, read as the reverse complement.
ATGAATCAATTATAATTGGTATGTGATTGAAATTATTGTATATTTTTTTATATTAATTTCATATTTATTAAATTATGAAACATCTAAGTTTATGAATTTATTTATTTATGCTTGTAACCCTAATTTATAGCCTATGCTCAAGTTATACTCTATAAAAATGAGACTAATCGGAGCACAAAATTGATATCACCATAATTTTACACTTTTAGTTATTTAAAATTTATTAAATACGAAAATTAATTATAAATTTGAAATTATTACAACTTATCCGAATTAATTGGTAATTATAATTGATTGAGTAATATTTAATTAGATAAACTTCAACTTTGACCTTAATTATATATTGATTGATTACCATATAAAATCTATTAAATACAGAAATAATTATATATTTAAAATTTATAAGATTGTGCAATCAATTGGTAATTATAATTGATCCATTATAATTAAATTTGAAAAATTTTGAATTTCGCATCAATTTATCAAATCATGATATAATTATGTATTACTTAAAATTAAGAATTTATAGTAATCATTATATAATCATATTTTAATTAACTTAAAATTTNTTATTCGGTTTATTTATTGATCATCCAACAATACAAATTTATGATTTTTCATTCTTTTTAGCGATAGAAATTTATTTTTTTTTTGTAATAAATAAAAGTTAAAATTAGCAAACAAACTTGATTTTACCATATTTTAATCCTCATGTGTAATTTTAATAAATAAATAAATACGAAAATAATTAAAAATATGAAAATTATAATATTTTGCAGTTAAATAGCAATTATAATTTATTGATAACTATTTAATTTAAGTAATTTCAACTTCCAACTTAATTATGGGCTGATTGATTATCAATGATATTTGTATAGAATATTTGATTGATTGCTTTAATATAAAAATCAACAATATTATATATTTGTAATCAATTGATAATCCAAAATTGTAAGTGCCATTAATTATAAAAACCTAATATTACTCCATTGACAAATTATACTAATTTTTGCCAAAATTTGAAAATGTAGGTGCCATTAATTATAAAATTAATTATGGATTGATTGATTACTTTCATATTTTTGTATGGGATGCTTGATTAATAGTTTTAATATAAAAATTTAATTTTCAATATTGATTTGATATATCTAATTCAAAATTGGAGCAGAAAATTGATGTCACCATAATTTCAAAATTTTGGATATTTAAAATTTCTTAAATACGAAAATAATAATAAATTTGAAATTGTTAGAAGTTATTTCAATTAATTTTTGATTATAATTTATTGATTACCATTTAATTAGATAAATTTCAACTTTAACTTAATTTTGGCTTGATTGATTACCTTATAAAATTTATTAAATAAAAAATAATTATGTATTTGAAATTTATAAGATTGTATAATCAATTGGTAATTATAATTTATCAATTACCATTTAATTTGAAAAAAATTAAATTTCACATTAATTTATTAAATCATGATATAATTATGTATTACTTAAAGTTTAGAATTTATAGTAATCATAATATAATTAACTTTAAAATATTCTTATTCGGTTTTTTTATTAATCATCCAACAATATAAATTTCCAATTTTTTATTCTTCTTAGCGATATAAATTTATTTTTTCTAATAAAAAAATTGAAATTCAGCAAATAAACTTGATTTTACCATATTTTAATGCTTATGTGTAATTTTTAATAAATAAATAAATACAAAATAATTATAAATAGGAAAATTATAATATTTTGCAATCAAATAGAAATTATAATTTATTGATAAGTATTTAATTGGGGCAATTTAAACTTTCAAATTAGTTATGGGCTGATTTATTACTATTGATATTTGTATGAGATATTTACTTTAATATAAAAATCAACAATATTATATGATTACAATCAATTAGTAATTATAATTGATTGACTACCATTTAATATGAATTTTTTTAACTTTCACATTAATGTTAAATGAGGCAATTAAAGGAAGTTTTGATAATTACAATAAATCAATTTAAAGAAATAATTTTTTTATCTAATTATAATAAATGAAAAAGTTTTGATAATCATCAAGATCTCTCCAACAAAAAAAAAAAAAAATTCAATTTCTTCATCTTTGTTGTCGGGTTCTTTTCTTAGATCAAAATTGTCACTGTGGAATGATCTTTTTGGCATCATCTTGTCACGACTATTTTTTAATTGTTTATCATATAGTGCTAGAAATTAAAACAAAAAATTATATGAAATAGAGAGATATATAATAAAAAAATATTTTGAGAACCAATATTACGTAAACAAATGGTGTATAGAGAAAGAACAAATCGTATTATTTTAGGAGATAGAAGAGATGCTGAAAGAAAGAAAAAAAATGAAAGACAAATTATTAGAGAAACAAATAGTGTATAGAGAAAGAACAAACCTTATTGCCTTTGGAGATTAAGGAGATGGAAAGAAGAAGAGCAATTAAAGGAGTGACATGGCTGCATAAGAAAATGGAGAGATATATAATAAATAAAAATATTTTGAGAATCAATATTGCATAAACAAATGATGTATAGAGAAAGAACAAACCTTGTTGTTTTAGAAGATATAGGAGATGTGAAAAAAAAAAAGATAGATTTAAGACCAAATATTAGAGAGACAATTATTGTATAGAGAAATTAATAGCACACCTTATTGCCTTTGGAGATTGAGGAGATGGAAAGAAGAAAAAAAGAGAGTTACACGGTCGCATAAGGAGATTGAGAGATATATTGGAATAGAATAAATATCGAGAAAGAGAGCAACAATAAGCGAAATAAAATGGTTTGGGAGAGCAAACATGGGTGCAGCTAGAGGTGGAGAAATATGCTGCAGCAACAAATGGTATATAAAGAAAGAGCAAGTCTTGTTTCCTTTAGAGATGAGGAAATCGTGGATGAGGAAAATGAAAATTGAAGGAGCAAAACAGATGCATAAGGAGATTGAAAGATATATTAGAATGAAATAGATATTGAGAAACAAAATTACAGCAACAAAAAAAATATATAGAGAAAGATCATTCCTTGTTGCCTTTGGAGATGGAGAGAAAAATGAATAATGAAATAGCAAAATGGCCACACAAGGAGATTGAGAGATATATTAGAATGAAATAGATATTAAGATAGAGAACTACAACGATAGAAAAAATTATTTGAAAATGTAAACCTGAATGCTTCTTTAGATGGAGAAAAATGGTCGATCAATTCATGAGCCAATGGGGGTGAGCCTTATTGGAGTTTAATATATATAAAGGTTTGTAGAGGCACAAACTCCTAACCCTAATTTTAGAACTCTCATTCAAAAATTAACATTTATTAGGGGGCTATAATTTTGGAGAGTAATTGAGAATTCTAATTGATTGAAATTCATTAATTAATAATTATGATTCTTATTTTTTTAGGCAATTTCATGTATTATATTTGAATTAATATTGTAATTGTAATAGTATTAAATGTGAATATTCATAGCTCGTAATAATGGTTGAGGGTGCCACATGGCAAGCTGTGAAGCATTTGCATATTACTTTTATAGTTTATACTAGCACTATTCCTGCGCCAATGCACAGGTTGTTGGGCGACAGGGTGTGGGATCGAGGCAATAATATGTAGAATGAAATTTATGTGATCATAAAATCATAAATTATATAAAGATATGGTATGTAATATACCAATTGTTGACTTCATTTGTTGAACTATAGTTCTAATATATTAAAAGTATCAAATTATGAATACATAGAAAATTTAAAATTTTCATTAAACTAATATAAATTTGAGATAATACTATACTGAAATGATCTATGGTGTATGATTTGCACTAGGGCTGCGAGCGTTTTTATCTAAGTCTTTACAAACTTCCTATGGTCCTAGAAATGCAACATTAGTATGATTATAATGTATAAGATTAAATATTAAAAGTTGATATGGTTCTTTACAAGCATGATATGTTTCAATTTATGTCATACATGTTCAAGTGATTTTAAAGAACACATATTTGAAGATAAAATTTGTGGTGCTTGTTGTAAAACTCTAATTTGTATCGAACACTAGAACTTTAAGGCCGCTCCTTTTGAACCCTTGAAAAAACTATATAAAGTTATCCATGACTGAAGACTAATTTTGGTAGATATAACGCAACATGACATGGATTGGCCTTGACTCTTATTTATTGACATGACAAATAAAACTTGTAGGGAAAATTATCTTCTCTGTAGTCTGAAAGACATCTTATCAGAGGATGTAAGATTCATCCTTGAAATGAAAACCTTTGCTCCTATGTTATTACAAAAAATAACGTTTGCCTTCATCACATATCTCCTAAGTTGGGTGATAATGAGTCTCATTCCATTGCATAATTCATTCCATTGATCTATATTCCTAAATAACATAACAGATACGCCTAGCTTCAATAATAACTTGTAGTTTGGAAGGCCGGATGGGGTGATACCATTTAGGAATTCATTGTATAGATATCGTCTAGTCCATTTTCCTATGATTTGCACGTACTGTTTAAACTCAAGTAGATATTTTCATTACTAGGCAATAAGGAAATCATATAATTATTGATTTTTCTTACCACTTTTAGTGTAGGGGTGATGATCACTCTTTCTTAGCAATATTTTGGATCTTGCATGCTTTTTATAAATCCAGATAAGTTGAGTTCACTATATCATGAATTGGATCATCACCATAACATAGGGAGATGTCATCTGATATATGAATAACAGTTTCACCATCATTTGTATCTCTTGTTTCACCGTCACCAACCTTTAATAATCAATTAGAGAACTCACTTAGTCCTACTGTGTGAGGATCTGCTAATCTTGTTTTCAATCTCATATTTTTTGTTAGGTTCAAGACCTGCATATGTTTGACCAAAAAACATATATGAAGGATCATATTGTGTTAATGTTATCTATAATAAAGTTTAAATCAAAATTAATACTTAAAAATGTTTCCACATGTGGGAAGAGTTGATAGTAACAGCAACAATATATTGTCTACTACCACTGGGTATCATTAAGAGTATCTGTCTGAAGTCCCCATTTAGTACCATAACTTTACTTCCAAATGGCGTTTGTGCGGCTTGTGTATATGTATGCTTCAATATATTTCTAAGAGTTTTATCCAATACCTTAAAACAATGTTTATGTGTCTTAAGTGCCTCATCTCAAATGATTAACTTTGCAGCAGCAAGTAGTTCTGCTACGGGTGCCTAGTTTTACATTACAAAATGTATTCTCATTGACATTCAGGGGATGGAAAATCTAGAATGTACTATTCTACCACCAAGAAGAAGAAGGAATGCGAAACCACATGAAGCGACTGTTAGCACTATGTTGCATTTAGAACGTAGAATAACAAATAGTATTTTATAGACAAATGTCTTTCAAGTTCCACCACTAACCGTATAGAAAGAATTGACAACCATTGTAAGAGGAAACAACTGTCATGATTTTCTCGTACACAGTCTTTTGCTCATCCGTAAGTCTTGCGAATAATTCTATGTGCTCTTGTGCTAGATTATCTTTGTCATAGGCAGTCTCATCATAAATCAATCTATTTTTTTTTAAAAGAACTACCAAAATTTGTTGCCAATGGCATGGGTGAGTAATCACGTAGACTCTTGTCATAGTTTTGTAACAATTTTTTTTTTTTATCTCTACTAGTGTGTGCTCTTTAACCTCGTCGTCACTCATACTCAAGTCCTGTAAGAAATTCAAATATGGATGGTGTCATTATATTTGCATGGTTAATTATATATTATTGTAATTTATGAAAGAATGGATATATTACTTCCTCACAAATATATTATATAATTAGAAAATTGATATCCACCTCTATTATATTATTAAGTATATAAAATATATATATTAAATAGCATTATAAGTTTTATCAGGATTATTGAATAGTATCTACCATTTATAGATGATATCATGAGACATCAAGTTACACATCTCTTCCCATACTTGATATGGTCTATTTATGTTGTTTGACATTAGGAGCATGACGAATAAGCCCCTCAGGTGATGGTCAATACTCCATGCGCTTGCTTTCTTGATACCTTCTATAAATTCATTATCATTATTGAGAAGGTCAATAACATGCTACTTTAAATGTAGCATGGACAACCTCATTAATTGGCCTAATGTCTTCATAGCTTATGCATCATCTTTGAATGTTTAACAATAGCTTCATGTAATACAACTCACTAGATTTAAGATGAACATAATATAGTCTCCCAACAAAAAACCCTTTCTTTCTTGGCAACCACTCGTTAGTCTGATGTTTCTAGATAAAGTAATTTAGGAACTCAGCATACGTTAGATGTCTAGTATGTAAGTATTTCTTAATTACTTCAAACCAAGCTAGAAATTTAGTCAAAATCACATTGGTTCTATTCACCACATCATCAAAGTCATTACTTTCTCGAAAGACAAAAAAATTACTCATCTGGTTGATGAAAAGATAGTATTTCTACTGGTGGATCTCTATAGTGAATGTCAAATGCAAATATCCTTCACGCTGTCTCACATGCAGAAATGAACCTACAATCATAATACATATTGATCTCATATACCACATGGTTATGCGTATTGTTTGGATTTAATCCGTAGAAAACTATCGTGATGCGATCGAATCTCTTGTTTATGTATTTGAATAGATATTTAATTATCCTCGACTGGTTACACTACTCAACATTCATGTGCGCCTCATCCTTCAGGAGCAGATCTTTGTTATACGGAACAACAAACTTGTTGGAACAATGTATATGTAAATAACTAAAAATATTTACTGTTTATAATTTTCATCCATGAACTAAATGACATGTCATGTAATAAAAGTTTGATATTTACTCGTATCTGTTATCAAGTAGTATTTCATTCTTATCAAGAAACCTGCCATCGTTATTCCCTTGTAGGAAAGGTATCCATCATTATCAATCGATGTTTTCTCCACAAATTTATTAGGAAAGTGTCTAGTACAAAGTTCATATTTCATACATGGAGATTTAGTATTGGTAGCATCACATGGACTATGCATCATACAATCCCCAACAATTTCATACAGTCTTGTATTTTCTTCCTTATTAGGTATCTCAGCAGATATTATTTTATCAATGTCATCAGGAATGAGGTGTTTATGACTAGGATGCCAGAATAGCAGTATGTGAGCATGAAACAACCTACTTTTTTAAAACTTTATTGTATATACCACTAAAAAATATCTATTGTTAGAACACAATCCATGATTGTTCACAGAGAATATATATATATATATATATATATATAAGCAACACTATACATATACGCACTTGCTTGGACCTTTCCGAAATGATGTACTTGCTTTAAATCCTTAATAAACTCGTCTAATTTCATTTTAAACACTCTCAATACAATGTCAGGTTTGTCTTCAGCACTTAGTACATTGTCTTTTATATAACATTATATCTTTGGCCATCGTGAATTACATGTGAAGGTGACGAATAAATCTAGATATTCAGCCCAAAGACATATAAACATGCAGTCCTAATAATTTTGGAACATATAATTCACTCCACAATTGAAGGAAGATGACAAGACTATATGTTTTCCCATAAATGATCCAACAATATCTCCGCTCAAGACACACTCAATGAGACCTTTATATAATTCCGCTCTTAGTATAGTTTGGTTCATCCTAATATATCTTAATCTGGATGACTCAATCATTGTGAATGCTTCGACCAGGAACTACTAAAATAATTTCATTGATAAAAGTAATGTAAAAGCTTCACCGTTCCTATCCATGATCCTGAAGGCAAATAATTCCCTCATTGATATTGTCACCCTTTTGACAGTTTCAGTTATGTTTGATCCCCTCAAAAGGATGACATCTCTATATCCGTTTTTGGCATATAAAAATACAAGGAGATACTGTAATGCGAGGTAGGCATGATGTATTTTGCATATATTTTGTAGTTCTCCGGCCTTAGATTATATTATAATATTCTTTCTATTCTCAAGACTATTAATATCTCCAACTATTAGGACTGTAATCTCATTTGCAGTGAGCTTGTTGTACATCCGTCTTTCACAATAAGTCTCATCCTTACATTGCTGAATGTATTGCTTTGATAACGATCCCTCGCATTCCTGAATGTTTTCGCTAAGACATTGTTCTTGTCAAGCATTTTTTTTTCGCNTCTCCAACTATTAGGACTGTAATCTCATTTGCAGTGAGCTTGTTGTACATCCGTCTTTCACAATAAGTCTCATCCTTACATTGCTGAATGTATTGCTTTGATAACGATCCCTCGCATTCCTGAATGTTTTCGCTAAGACATTGTTCTTGTCAAGCATTTTTCGCAGGTCTTTAACAATTGTAGGATCTAGTCTATCAGCGGTTACTTTAGAACGACAACATAAGAAAACAAACATTGTTTAGTGAAATGTAAGTTTATAAATAGTCAATGAAATGATGTAATATGTATTTAGTGCAAACACAATATAAATGTATTATGCGAGTTAGATATACAACAAATAAATTTAAATCAATCAGTGAATATAAATGTATATAAATTTACTTTGTCTTACTTGTATGCTTGTATACGATTAGACACCTCATTATCAGTATCATAAATATACAGTTGTGCGAATTTAGGCTCTGACTATTCATTGGGTAGCAAGCTCCCAAGTATGTGATAATTCTGACCACCCATCTAGAACATCTTGATTCTTTGCTCTATATTTAATGAATTATCAACTCTACTACTGAGTGATGTAAAATAAAACATTATATTGTATGCCCGAATATTCTAAATGAAATTGTTTCTCCTCCTGTCAGCATCATTCAACAAATCCATTAATGTACTGGGTGAATTTTTCAGTAATGACAATTGAATCTTTTATTGATGACAACACATCCCAAACTTAGGTTTCTTTGGTCTCCTACATTTTTTTGTCATTTCATTGTACCAATGTAAGGTGCCACAAATCTCACATTCCTATGTCGGATCCCCAATATTAGAGTAGACTCTAGTATGTATATCTGGTCATTATAAATAATGTATATAATTAGTGTTTAGGTTGAGTAAATTAACCTAAGTTGTTCAATAACATACACTATTTGTATCATACCTTGATGTGTATCATCATTGGTACAACTATGATTTTCACATGTTAGATTAGTTTGTATGACATCTACCTCTCAATCTATTAGATCTGTTATAAATCACATCATATATTACATAGATAAAAATTAATACATGAATGTGAAGATAAATATCCATGCATGTGTACTTTCTGTATTATGGTGGATATTGGACTCAGCCTATTATACATTGATATTGTTTCCTAAACACAAAAGACAACATAAAATATATGATAGAATTGATATTATTGTATTCTTGCGATCAAATTCAATATGTACTTATCTATGCTAACTCAATCGATAGTTTAATGGTCTCCATTTGGTTGTCAACTTCTGTCAATTGCTCAATATTAGCGGTATCAGGAGAATCTGTTATATTTGATTGTAGTGATCCTACTTTCTTGGTGATTGGGTGGTTTGTTCTCTATATAGTTAAGACACATGAAATAAATTATATAGTTAAGAAAAATATGAATATAGAATCTGTATACATCTCTTACTAATACAAACCCTTGTTTGTGTGGTGATATTTGTGATGTTTTTGCCTAATAATATCCATTATTGAAGCTCTTGTTTCTTTCGAAATTTGTAGTGTAGGCAGACTTGTGTATTTTTTAATTCCCATATGAAAGTATATTTTTCCTTTATCAACATAAGTATATTAAATGGAAACAAAATATACATCAACAACAAACAATCATGAGTACCTGTATGGGTGTCATGAATTGCTGCATCTGTGGTTGACATTTGAACATCATTGTTTATCATGTTGTCGATATAAGCAGTATCATCAAAATCAAGTCTATTGGTTTGTAGTGATTGTACAATCATGTTTCCTCTACTCATGTATCGGCTATCGTAAGTTTGATCAGACCTGCAGGTTGATTTACTATTTCTTGTAAAATGAAGATACAGATAATTTAATAAATTGCCATACAAATATAATTAAAAACATACAATATTCATTAGTACATATCATTGCCTGTTTATTGACCCCTTTGATAGTTTTCTCTCAAAACTGACTCTTGTTAATGATGCTTCATTAGGATCATATTGCGCTAACGATGCTAAGGGGGTCTTTCTATCAATTAAATAAGGTATGCATTACATAAGTTTGGAAAATGTGAGGATCATAACAAAAATATGTATTTTTTAAATCAACATCTTATATACATACAATTCCCAATTGCAATGCCTGCAACATTACTAATATGGTGATCTGATGTAAGTATGCTTGTTTGAGACATCATTATTTCTCGGAGGGTATATTGTAGACTACTTATATAAGTTTTAATCAATTTAGATTAGTAGGAAGATAAATATTAAAAATAAAATTAGATCAGAAATTTTATGGGCAAAACATGTGTGCTAAATGTTGTAAAAACAAAATAAAAAGGATACATACCTCAAACGATTTAAAGGAGTGTGGGACGCACATTTGTCCTGTCTAAGACTGACATGATTTACTTGCCTTGGAGTAATAGGTGATGGTGTAAGCTGACCATTGTTTATCTGTATAAGACGTAACTCTGGGGTACAATAGTGGATCCCAGAAGAATGAGAAATTACATAATTTTTATGTGGGTAAGGGTCCATCACATTTTTTTCCCTTGTCTTGTGTTCTTGATTAAGTACTATCCCTGATCCTCGGACATTACCACCACTGGGAGTGTGCATGCTTATTAATATTAAGAGTAAAACCTCTTTTTGGTCCCTGAAAAATTCAACGATGGACAAGTTAGTCCCCCAAAAATGTTTGTTGACAATTTCGTCCTCAAATTATGGTTCCGTACGATAAATTAGTCCTCGAAAAATTTTCACTGACAATTTAGTCCTCGAATTATGGTTCTGTACGACAAATTAGTCCTAAGTTGAGGATTAATTCGAGGACTAATTTGTCGTATGAAACCATAATTCGATGACTAAATTGTCAGCGAATATAATTTGAGGACTAATTTGTCGTACGGAACCATAATTCGAGGACGAAATTGTCAGCGAACATTTTTGGAGGACTAACTTGTCAATCACTGAATAATTCAGGGACTAAAAAGGGGTTTTACTCTAATATTAAAGATGCAGTCATTGGCGGTTTGTTTATTAAAGGTACCATAGTTGGTGTATTAGTTTATCATACTATTGGTTCACGGTGACTGTAGACACTAGTTTCTTTCCAAATAACATAAACAAAATAAAAAATATATATAATAGTTTAGGGATAAAAGAAAAGAGACGTGGGTTAATGTGTCACATGCATGAGTTTCAGTTTTTTTTTTAAGTGGACAGTTTAAGTTAGAGACGTGAGAGAGGGGGGCAGAACAGTTAGCAAAGAGTGGGAGATGGGGTAGAAGAGTTATACATAGAGAGGGAGACGTGAGCTGATAGAGGGAGACATGGGGGTGAAGATTAGCAATATAAAAGGGGGACAACACGCAGCAAAGGGGGCAGAAAAAAAAAGATAGAGTAGCAAGCAAAATAGAGAAAACAGAGACCAACAAGAAGAGAGAACAGCAACCAAGAAACACTAGAGAAACAGATTTTGAGAGACAGCAGAGAGAGGAACCGAAAGGAGCAAGAAAAGAACCAAAAAGACCCAAAGGCAAAGAGAGAAATAGCAACCAAGAGAACCAGAAAAGCAAGAGCAGCAGTGTGGAAAAGACGAATCCAGAATAGCAACAAAAAAAGCAAGAATAACAGAGATATAAACAAGAAAGGAAGAGGGAGCAGCACTCCTATTAGAGCAGGTAAATGATTTTTACTATAATTTCTTAGTGAAATTCAGTATTTATAAGCAAGAGAATGGACAATATCTTTAAGAACCATAAAGATGCACTATGTTACAAATTGTAATATTCGTTTGCACTTTGGGATGGCTTGGGGAAGTGTTTGCCTTATTAGCTATCATTAGTGTTCTCTTTTTAGTTTCTGTGGTTAGATTAATTCGGGATAAAGAGAATGAAAGTGAATTACTTGTTGA
>QAOA01003416.1:0-16600 GCA_003255065.1 Cercis canadensis | reverse complement strand
GGAATACTACAAGAAAAATATGTATTAGTCATAAACTTTATTCACAAACCAAAATTCGATGAGAAACTCTCAGGATTTATCACTAATTTTCTCACGAAAGGTGACTATTGAGAAATTCTCACGGAATTTCTCACTATCAAGATTGCATGTGAGAAACTTTAATATTTCTCATAAACATTCTCATGGACAATAAATCTATGAACATTTCCATGAGAAAGCCCGTGAGAAACGTCAAAGCACTGTTTCACTTAAAATTTGAATTTTCTAGGGTTTTTCTCATGGAAAAAATCCGTGAGAAAACCTATTAATCTTCTTCCACGCGAACTCGCCACTGCCATTCTCCATTTTCAACATTTTCAAGCTTTTCTCTCTCTTCTCTCTTCCCTCTCTACTTGAGCCGTTTTTGCACCATTCTTAGTGGCGGTAGTTAAGTTTTTCGGCGGTCAACCTTAGCTTCCATCCTACCGGTTCAATTTTTCAATTTATAGCTCATTGAGGTAGGTTCAGTATCCTTCTCTTGTCTGAGTTTTCTTTATTAAATTATTATCCATTTGTATCTCTATCCTCTAGCTCTATTTTAGTCTAGTGTTGGACAAAATTAACAAGCATTGGTTACTAAATTAACCAACCAAGCATTGGTTACACATTAATATGAAATATAATATCTAATATAGTTTAACTCTAATGTTGCCAAATGTGTAGTATGAAGTAGTGTGAAGTAATGTGTAATTAGTAGAAATTTTTTTAGGTAGGAGGTTTGGGGTTAGGGGTTAATATTAGGTTGAGGTTTTTGTTATATGCTTGATGTGGAATGATTCTGGAATATATTTTTTTTTGAATTATATAAATGGCGGTATAGAATTAGTTTTGTAATTTTTTCTATTGCTGTATAATTTTTACCTCTACTGCTATGTAATTTTTAGTTATGGAATAAATTGTAATTTTGTAATAGTGATTCTATATATTTGTGTGAAATTTTAAACTTCTAGAATGTTCAAGTTTTAGGGGAGACTCTGCCCAAATTTTTATTTATGGTTTAAGGTTAGGGTTTAGTGGTTATATTTAGGGATTTAGGGTTAAGGGGTTAGAATTCAGGGTTTAGGAATTTGGGGTTTAAGGGTTAGGGTTTTGGGGTTTGGGATAGGGTTTTAGGGTTAAGGCATAAAGTTTTAGGTTTAGGGGTTAAGTTTAGGGTTTAGGATGTAAAAGATCTAGGTTAGGGTTTAGGTTAAGAAAATTTAGGGGTTTAGGGTTTAAGGGTTAGGGTTTAGGGCTTTGTGTTTTGGGGTTTATAGTTTAGGATTTTTTGGTAGAGATATAGTTTAGGGTTTAAGTTTAAGGTTAGGATGTAAGGGGTTAGAGTTAGGGTTAGGATTTGAGATTTGGGTTATGAGAATTTAGAATCCGTGATTTTATTGTATACATAATTGCCTTGTTAATATATTTTTTTATGACAAATGTCAGACGATCGTTGGCAGTCATTTCCATCATTCGAGCCCTCCAAGAGGGACAAGGGCAAGGTCTTGGCTTAGCCTTCTCGGATTGACCCGAGCTTGTCCTTGTTTATCCCGACCCCAAGGTTGGCGTGCACACCATCACCCAGTGTGACACGAGAGGAACTCATCAGGAGTGCCCACTCCAGGATCCACAACATCGGCAGCTGTAAGGTTGTCACGTGCCACTTCGAGTATTTCGGAGTCTCCATCACCTAGCTCCCGAGCGGTTGATGGTCGGATATGGATCTAGCCATACGGGACGAAGGAGTAAGTATTTTCTAATACCTAGTTTTGATATTTTTTATTATTTTAAGTTTATTTTTTCTGATTGATAAGAATTTTTGTTTTGCATCTTTCTTCCATCTAAGGAGCCTGTTAACATTGTTTTGACTATCTATAAGTCAAAATATGAGGGTGACTAAACTGATCTCACCTCTGTTACTGATGAGGTGAAAGAACTCTGGTGGATAGAGTTGAAGGTAATAATTTCAACTTAATCAATTTTATTTTATTTTAAGCTAACTTAAATTCAATTTTACTAACCTTGATCTTCTGTTTTCTAATGCCAAGGAAATGTATTTTGGGACCCCTAGTTTGAGAGCCAGATTCGTTAGATCTTGCTCATAAAGTGCAGTGATAACATCCGTGCCTCCTTCCGAGACATCAAGAAAGGGAAGTCGAAGGGAAATTGGTTGTCACCTTCTATACTTGGGACCCTGAGAATTAAATGGGCCTTCGAAGACTACAAGGCAATGTGGGAGCAGAACAAGAAGAATCGCTCCTTAGATTAGAGCCAGACCTACCACAGAGGTGGTTGGATCACTGTCTCCAAACACAAGACGAGACTGGTAAGTTTTTTATTTAAAAACCTTTTTTTCATTTAAGATATGTTTAAAAATTAAGTTATTTCTGTTTACTAACAGTTTTTTTTTTTTTTTTTAGACGAAGGAGTTGAAGAGAGAGCCCAACGCACCGTAGGTCTTTCAACACTTCCAGCATAGTGCCAACAATGGCTGGATCTATCTACGAGCTTAGTCTACTTATGTAAGTAAACTAAAAGTTGTTTAAGAGGCTTAAAAATCTTAATTATAAGTTTATTATTTCTTATTAACTTTATGCTTTTATCTATGCAGACTAATGATGAACACACTTTTTATACAATAGTTATCCCTCATACTTAGTCTTTTAAACCTCTTTTGGGCTGAATTGCATAGACTTAGACCTCATTTCATGACTTTGGATCCATTTGTGCCTAATTGCAATTTCCAGCAATACTGAGCATTTTATGCTGTCTCTGTGTTTCGTGCATATCTTGAGTTCTGTATGTCTAAAAATTCTGAGTCATACCTTGTAGGAAAGCTGAGAGAATTTTCTACAACTTTCTTTCAGGTCTCCAAAGCTAATTCGGATGTCCAGAAGGTCATATGCAGCCTGGAAGCCAGAGAAGACATGCTGTCGCAGGATCCTGACCTACATGAAGTGTTTGGGCCATAACTTGAGTTGTGAATGTCATATGGACTTGAAACTGGTACCATTGGAACGCTAGCAGACAGAGCTTCAATTTTTATGAAGACCGGTTCACCATATTTTATATTGAAGATGGTCTTATTTGTAGTGGAAGTTAGCTGATGGTTCCAGACACCTATTGGCACTTAAATGGGCCTAACTTCCTCATGACAAGTCCAAATGGGCCCAAACCAAAGGCCAATTAAAGCTAAGGCCCATGGAAACAAGTGTGCCCTAAGGGCAATTTGGGTGTGCATGTAATTTTGGATGTCTATATCAGCACAAGGGGGCAGCCGAAATTGAGGAGAAGTCATTTTAGATATTTTAGACAGCTTTTGCTCTTTCCTTAGTCTTTAAGTTTTCTCTTGAGATATTTTGTAAGAACTTGGCTTCTCTTGTTCATGGAGGGCTAATTCATCAAATCAATCCAGGTTTTGGCTGTTCTGATTATTGGTTTTGAGATTATATGTTGTTGTTATTCATTCAATGATTAATCTGCTTCTTGCTTCCTCTGGACTATTCTGTTTAGATTGTTAAAATTCGAATTTGGATCTTCATGTGTGATTGCTTAATTGCATGTGATAAAAGAGGATTGTATGGTTGATTAATGTTTCTGAGCTTTTGGATGGATTAATCACCTTGGCTGGATCATGGACTTAGGTAAAACTAGACTTGAATGTTTGCTTAATTCATTTAGTCTTAGTTAAAACCGAATTCTGGTTGCTTAACCAGTGGACATCCATAGAACATTGAGAGGCTTCTTGATATGTTTTAAAGGCCAAGAACATGGTTAATAATTGAATGGATCATTAGAAATCAAGGATGAACTAAAATCAGAATCAGTTAAGACTTGGATTGGTTGCTTTCTCTAAAACTTTACCACTTACAATTAATTTCTATCAAACACTTTGAACAAACAAAACCCCCATGTTTACATGCTTCTTAATATGATTCACTAAATAGAACAATCCTTAGGTTCGACTTAGGGCTGCCCTATGCTGCAAATAGTTTAGGTAACCGACCTTAACTTTAATTAATTTGAGGAGCCTCGGCAGCTCATCAACTAAGTATGAGAGGTGCCAGTTTGACAGCCAGGCCCAATCCTCTTCATCTTCTGTCAACGACAAAGAGATATGACTCGATGTTGTTGGCCAGAAGAACAAGAAGGGCCAAGTTTATGGCATGGGTTTTAAGGTTAGCTTGTTGGACTCGGCCCGTGGACAGGGTTCCCAGCCTTCCAACCCAGTACATCTTCAGATGTCGAAGGTTTTGTCCCAGATGGCGGCCATGTCGCAAGAGATGCATGAGCTCCTCTAATTGGTGCCATTAGTCCAAGCTCTTAGGGGATTCGGGACATCGACAGAGCAGCTGGCTACGATGTTATCGCAGCTACTGCAGTAGGGTCATAGCGGGACATCCGATGTGGTCCCACAACCCCTGGCTAACAATGATGATGACTCAATTGAGGACTTGGGAGATGACAACGACATCAGAGATTAGGGTTTAGTGTTTATATTGTAGTGTACTTTTGTTTTCTTTCATTGTATAACATTTATAAATTCTAATTATATTTCATTAATAAAATTTAGTGGTTTACTTGAAACTAATAGTTAATTATTTTAAAAAAATTACACATTTCTAAGCTTAAAAAAAAAACTTCTGAACTTTATGACGGAAAAAAATCTATGAGAAATTTTGTGAGAAATTTTTTCACAGAATGAAATTCCATGAGCAATTTGGTTTGTCACGAGGGTTTTTCTCGTGCCCTAAAGTCCGTGAGAAAATCCTTGAAAAATACCTTTTTTTTTTTCTTGTAGTGGAAATTGTAAATTTGCAAGAAATTGAATAATGAAAGGAAAACACCTAGCTCGACACAGGCTTGACCTAGTTAAACTATATTCTATTTAAGTAAAAAAACTAAATGCACAAAAGGAAAGCACTTGGCTCGACACAGGCTCTAACTAACTAAACTAGATTTGATTTAAGCAGGAAGTGCGAAATGAAAAAAAGGAAAGCACCTGGCTCGAACTAGTTAAAGTAGATTTGATTTAAGCAAGAAAAGCGAAATGTAAAAAAGGAAAGCACCTAGCTTGACACAGGCTTGACCTAGCTAGGATAGATTCGATTTAAGTAGGAAAACTGAATAGCACCTGGCTTGACATAGCCTCAACCTAGCTAGGCTATATTTGATTTAAGCAGGAAAAGTGAAATGCTGACCTGACACATGATTTTGATAGAAAATAAAATAAATAGTGATTGGCACTTAAAAATGTGTGATATGAGTCATTGGGATAAAATCCTGGAAATGAATGATATGCAAGAAAACTAACATGAATGGGCAACGCCCAAAAATGGTAATAATACAATAGGCAAAGGCCCAAGATATTTTAGGAAATAAAGCAGTGGGTTAAGTCCCAAAATGCAAGGGAATAAAAATGGTGGGTCAGAGCCCATGCTCAAATCAAAGACATTAAGTTTGAAAAAAATGCAAGTTGTTTGCTCAATGAAAAATATGTTCAATCAAATTTTGCCTTAATTTGGGTTTAGGGCAAGAGACTCCTTTCTGTATGAATTTTTATCAATGTTAATCCTTTGCAAGGATCATGGTATTGCTTCAAGCCAGTTCTTCAATTCTTAATACTTGTCATGTCAACTGAGTATGAATTACTCTTATTTTATTTGGAAAAATTAAGGAAATGAGCCATGGATTTGAGAAATGATAGAGTGGTGAAGAAATGATTAAGATGAGACAAGACCTATACCCTTTGATTTATGCAAATGAACTTGCCAAGGACAAAGTTGTGCAAAAAATGAATTTTGAGCAACCAAAATTTGCTCCAATGTTAGGCACTGGGGAGGAGCATAGAGATAAAAGTTAAGACATAGAGCACTTATTTCAATGGCTATAACATCTTGCAAATCTGAAGAATAAAAATTTGCCCAAGTGTCATGGATTTGAAGATATTCCCTATGGGGGATTGCAATTGACACAAAAGAGATTTTTTTTTAAGTCAAACTTGACCCGAGTTTTAATTTTTTTTTCTTTGAAAACCAAAATTTTTATGAAATATTTTGCCCCCAATTTATGGTTATAGCAAACCAATCCACAAGAAGGTCTTTAAAAGCTTGTAATGTGGTCTTGGGGTAAAATGTTTTTTTTTTTTATTTTGAAATAAAAGAAGAAAAGCTCAAAACTTTATTTTTTTTTCCCTTACCTTATTTTTCCATTTTCTTCAATGCCTAACTCCAATAGGATTTTATGCTAACATTCATTTGCCAAGAGGATGCTCAAAGGATGTAAAGGGGCTTTGAAAGGTTGTAAGATGTGGCTAATGAAAGAAAGGACATAAAGGCCCAATTTGCTTTTAACAAATTGTGGTCTTCTAATTTTTTATTTTCTTGTTACTTGGATAGCCTTTCCTATTCTTCAACCATTTGGAAGGAATACATTTGTTTATTCTTTTTCTTCTTTTTTGTTTTTGTCTCTCTTTTTGGGAAAGGGTTTTCTTTCCTCTTGAAGTGTTTTTGGGAGAGTTTTCCTCTCTTTTGCATTTCCATTGCATTTTCACTTTTTTTTTGGCAAGTC
Organism: Cercis canadensis; assembly: GCA_003255065.1. Taxonomy (NCBI): domain Eukaryota; kingdom Viridiplantae; phylum Streptophyta; class Magnoliopsida; order Fabales; family Fabaceae; genus Cercis; species Cercis canadensis. The sequence continues at coordinate 10,012 of QAOA01003416.1, read as the reverse complement.
CATTGAGATTTCAAATACATCTTTTGCAATTTGATTCTCATTGTACCATAGGTATGATTCTCATAAGGTATGAAGGAAAATTTAAAGATCAAAAAGGGTTACGAAGGATATGAAGAGTTTGGATAGAGGAAATGAAATAATCCTTATTGGCATTTGAATATTGTCATGTAAACCTATCAAAGTGCTAACCTTCAAATGGGGGTTCATGAATTAGGAATTAAGAAATGACCTACTTCTTCAAGCTCAACATGGGTAACTAAGGATACTTTGCAATGTTTGGGAGATCAAAGAATGTCTATAATTATTGAAAAAGTTTGCATGTGGAGCTCACATTTTGCTTGAAAACCATTTTTCTTATGGAGTCTTGAATTTCCATAACTCTCAACTTTATCATCTTTGCATCAATTGCAACTCCTCAAATGGAAAACTCATGGAGATGTTTTGTTTTTGCCAGATTTTGAAGAGAATCATTTGAAAGAGAATTAGAAAAGAAAAGATAGAGCTAGCATGTGAGTTGCAAGTGGAGGTACACAGTAAGTAAATAACAAAAGCACACAATATATCATCACCAAGACTATCAGATGGTTACAACCTGTTATCAATTCTGCTTATTTTTCTCTTGTAATAAGGATATAAAATCACACTTTCATATATTTTCGGTTATCAATGAAGAAATACAATTCTCTCTTCTCTTCTCTATCTCTTTTTCTCCCTCAAATTTCCTTCTTTGAATCATTAACTTCAGTCCAGTTGTGACAAATTGGTATCATAGAACTTCAAGATCCCTAGAATGTAGCTCGTCTACGCAACACTAAGATGAATAAGCAATAGCGAAGTTAAGAAATTATTGTATCAAAATCAGCGAAAACCTTCAAGGCCAAATGAAGCAATTGAAGCAACGCATGGAGCAATCTAATTAGAAAATGGAAGAACGATGGAAGGAAACCCTGGAATGTTTCCAGGAGATGATGAAGATCACATTTCCCATGATGGAGGTAACGCTCTTAAATCCCATCTTAATTGTGGAGGTCAAGTATCGGGGAATAATATCAAGGGTATTTTACATGCACCCCATGTTAGAGATGCTAATGAATCAAGTTCATCCATAACACCCATCAGAATACCAATCCTTACTACCCAAACCAAAATTGAATTTTCCACTAATTAAAGGTGATAACCCCAGAGCCTGGATATGTAAATGTCAAAAATATTTTGCTGTATTTGGAATCTTTGAACACCATATATTAGGTATAGCCACTATGCATATGGGGGGAAAGGCTAAGGCATGGTTGCATTGATATCTTGTTGAGAATGAGTGTTTAGAATGGGGAATAGTTGCAACTGATTTGTGTAGAAGATTTGATGACAAGGTAGTGACTGATATAGTGGATGATTTTAATAAAATCAAATAGCTCAATATCATTGAAGAATATCAGGAATTATTTAAGGAATTAAAGGCACAAATAACTCAAGTGAGTGCCCTACACCCTAGAAGTTACAATATTTCTAGTTTTATTAGTGGATTGAAGGGAGAATTAAAACCTATGGTGAGGATGTTAGAACCAAAAAGCCTAGCAAAGACCTATGAAGTAGTCAGGCTTCAAGAATCATTAGTAGACAACCTATTGAAACAAAACAAATCCTCTTTCCATTCTAATTATTCCTAAACCACCTTACTAGCCTAAACACAATTATTTTCTTCTAGACTAAATGTCACTCAACCTCACAAAAGTAACCCATTTAACCCAAGCACCACCAGAACCACCTTAATTGATCAAAGAATAGCCCATAATTCCAAGTGTTGAGATAAATATCACTCAGGGCATGTGTGTAAAACTAAACAATTACATCTTATGAGTGCTGATGAAGAGACATTAGAACTAGAAATTGAGGAAGCAGAGAATGAAGAATCAAAGGAGATAGGGGAAATATTTCCTAGTACTCTCATTGGTAACTTAGGATCCATTACCATTAGGATTCCTAGATCTATAAAGGGAAGATCTGTCAATGTTTTGGTAGATAGTAGTAGTACCTACAACTTCATTGATCCTAAAGTTGTAAGTGGTATGGCAAAAATGAAGAAGCTCCCCCTTTGATAGTTATTATTGCAAATGGGGAACATATGCACAACATGGCCAAATATAAAGATTTACAGTAGCAAATGCAAAATCATGAGTTTCAATTTGACTTGTGGGCTCTTGAATTGAAAGGTAGTGATATAGTTCTTGGAGTAGATTGGATGAAGAGATCCAGCCCCATCCTATTTGATTTTCATAAATTATCACTTATCTTTACCAAGGGTAACCAAGAGATTCGATTGCAAGGGGTAGCAAGTCCAAAGGGTGCAGCCTTCATTACGGGAAAATAGTTATGTCAAATGATGGGGAAGCAATTTGCAGCTCAAATTGGCCAAATGTTCCTTATGACTGTTTCAAAATCAGTTGGATCTTTTGTTCCCTTGGCATTGCAAGGCCCGGTGAATGAATTTTCTGATTTGTTTAAAGAAACCATTAGCCTCCCTCCAAAAAGAAATCATGATCACTGAATTTCTCTTCTTCCTGGTTCACAACTAATAAACCTCAAACCTTATAGATACCCACATTGGCAAAAGGAAGAAATTGAAAAACAAATCAAGAAGATGCTACAAAATTCTGCAATACAACCTAGTCGAAGTCCTTTTGCTTCTTCATGCTTACTAGTGAAGAAAAAATATGGTTCCTGGTGGCTGTGCATTGATTACAGGAAGCTACATGATCTTACTATTGAAAACAAATATCCAATTCATGTAGTAGAAGAGTCAATAAAGATTCCACAAGTTAGTTCAAAGTGACTAGCTAAAAGGTTGATAGAATTTATGAGGTTGCTTCACATCCACAAGGATGTGATATCATAAATCACATTAGAAATAAATATTGCATGAATGTGTCCATACCAAAGGACTATAAAGCATAGATGAGGGCAAGACATTGATGAACACACTTTTTATACAATAGTTATCCCTCATACTTAGTCTTTTAAACCTCTTTTGGGCTGAATTGAGTAGACTTAGACCTCATTTGATGACCTTGGATCCATTTGTGCCTAATTGCAATTTCCAGCAATACTGAGCATTTTATGCTGTCTCTGTGTTTCATGCATATCTTGAGTTCTGATGTCTAAAAATTATGAGTCATACCTTGTAGGAAAGCTGAGAGAATTGTCTACAACTTTCTTTCAGGGCTCCAAAGCCAATTCGGACGTCCAGAAGGTCATATGCAGCCTGGAAGCCAGAGAAGACATGCTGTCACAGGATCCTTACCTACATGCAGTGTTTGGGCCATAACTTGAGTTGTGAATGTCATATGGCCTTGAAACTATACCATTGGAAAGCTAACAGACAGAGCTTCAATTGTTATGAAGACCGGTTCATCATATTTTATATTGAAGATGGTCTTATTTGCGGTCGAAGTTGGCTGATGGTTCCAGACACCTATTGGCACTTAAATGGGCCTAACTTCCTCATGACAAGTCCAAATGGGCCCAAACCAAAGCCCAATTAAAGCTAAGGCCCATGGGAACAAGTGTACTCTAAGGGCAATTTAGGTGTGCATGTAATTTTGGAGGTCTATATCAGCACAAAGGGGCAGCCGAAATTGATATCAAGTCATTTAGATATTTTAGAAAGCTTTTGAACTTTCCTTAGTCTTTAAGTTTTCTCTCTAGATATTTTGTAAGAACTTAGCTTCTCTTGTTCATGGAGGGCTAATTCATCAAATCAATCCAGGTTTTGGCTGTTCTGATTATTGGTTTTGAGATTATGTGTTGTTGTTATTCATTTAGTTGTTAATCAAGTTCTTCAATCCTCTGAAATATTCTGTTTGAATTGCTTAATTCGAATTTGAATTTTCATATTCTGTNGAATTTGGATTTTCATATTCTGTTTGCATGTGATACAAGAGGATTGTATGGTTAATTAATGTTTCTGAGCTTTTGGATGGATTAATTACCTTGGCTGGATCATGGACTTAGGTAAAACTGGACTTGAATGTTTGCTTAATTCATTTAGTCTTAGTTAAAACCGAATTCTAGTTACTTAACCAGTGGACATCCATAGAACATTGAGAGACTTCTTGATATGTTCTCTTGTTCATGGAGGGCTAATTCATCAAATCAATCTAGGTTTTGCCTGTTCTGATTATTGGTTTTGAGATTATGTGTTGTTGTTATTCATTTAGTTGTTAATCAAGTTCTTCAATCCTCTGAAATATTCTGTTTGAATTGCTTAATTCGAATTTGGATTTTCATATTCTGTTTGCATGTGATACAAGAGGATTGTATGGTTAATTAATGTTTCTGAGCTTTTGGATGGATTAATTACCTTGGCTGGATCATGGACTTAGGTAAAACTGGACTTGAATGTTTGCTTAATTCATTTAGTCTTAGTTAAAACCGAATTCTGGTTGCTTAACCAGTGGACATCCATAGAACATTGAGAGGCTTCTTGATATGTTTTAAAGGCCAAGAACATGGTTAATAATTGAATGGATCATTGGAAATCAATGATGGACTAAAATCAGAATTAGTTAAGACTTGGATTGGTTGTTTTCCCTAAAACTTTACCACTTACAATTAATTTCTGTCAAACACTTGAACAAACAAAACCCCTTGTTGATATGGTTCTTAATATGATTCACTAAATAGAACAATCCTTAGGTTCAACTTAGGGTTGCCTTATGCTACAAGTAGCTTAGGTAACCGACCTTAAACTTTAACTAATTTGAGGAGCCTCGCCAGCTCATCAGGAGGGTGCAGCACCCTCCAGACAAAGAACTAGGGCGCTGCAGCGCCCAAACCCAAGGCTGCAGCCCCCAACGGTCAACTCGGGATTTGACTTCTAAACTTCCTAATTTCACTAGGACTCCTACTTTATTTTAATTCCTTTTCTTCCTAAACTTCCTAGGACCTATAAATAGGACTCTAAAAGTCTACATTAGGGTTCATTCTTAGACACTTTTGGAGGCACAAAGGAGGCAAAGCAAGGATTGAAGGAAGGAGATGCGAAGCTGATTTGAACTTCAAACCAGAGTTTTTCTTCTTTTACTTTTGAATCATGTCTAAATTTTATTCTTTCTTGTTCTCTTCTTCTAGTATGAACTAAATTTCTTTCTAGGGCTATGATGTAGTCTAGCTAGGATGATTTGTTATTTTCTATTTCTTTAATTCAATAACTCCTTTATTAAATTGTCTTCTTCTTCTCAAGTCTTCATGCTTCTAATTGCTTGATCACCAATTAGTTGATTAGATAATTACAATGAGACTGGGAGGTAATTTGTAATTAAAGATCATAGAGATTAAGAACATAGGTTGCATGTAGGATAGGAATATACCTCTATGGCCTATGTAGTCAATTAAAAAGAACCATAGAATTAAATAAATTTCTAGGTTGTTCACAATTCACATAGGGATATCGTGAGTTTAAAACTTAGAAATACTTTTGTTTGACCTTGGGAAAGACTAATAAATAATTTAGGGTTCTTGGCTAGCAATTAGGAAGATTGTTCTTGGTTAATGAATTAGGAATAGCAAATTAGAATAGCTATGGTTAAATCAAAAGCCCTAGATATTTTTCTCTCTTGATAATTCTATCATTTTATTGGTTGAGTTTGTTATTTTGCTGGTTTAAGTTTGTTTTCATCCTATTTTAGTTGTTTCTTGAAAATCTCTACACATTGATTAATTAGATAAAACTAAGGTTAACCCAATTTTGGTAGTTGATACATTAGTCCTCGTGGGAACGATAACTCTATCTCATCTTATTACTTGGAAACGATAACATACACTTGCGTGAAGATTTCTCACAACAATCCTCACTAGAAGCTAGTTCTTCTTGAGTATTAGTCTCTGGAGCAGTAGAAGTAAGAGCCAAACTCTTTTTTCTTTCTACAGCTATGGTCTTCTTTTGCATAATCATCATTTGATGAGATTCCAAAGTACCTCTAAGTGAATCAACTGTTAGTTCATTAGTTTATGCATACTAGAGCAGGATAGTAACTTTAGAATCTCATTTTTCAGTGAGGCATCTCAAGATCTTTTTTACTTGCTCCTTTTGAGAGTAAACTCTACCATGACCTTTGAGACTGTTGATGATGCTTAAGAACCGAGCAAAGAAGGAATCCATAGATTCGTCTTGAGACATATGAAACATTTCATATTGAGCAGAATAAATGTCAATTTTAGCCTCTTTGACATGACTTGTTCCTTCATGAATGGCAACAAGTCTATCCCACATTTCCTTTGTAGTATGGCAAGAAGCAATGTTTTCATATTCCTTTGCAGATACAGCACACACAATGTTGTACCTACCTTTAGAGTTTAGTGTAAATATGAGTTTGACTTTAGTAGTGAATTCATGTTCTTCTTTTAGAACAACAATTCCATTTACCATTTTAGTGGGAGTAATGAGACCATTTCTGACTATTTGCCAGACTTCATAATCAATTGACTCAAGGTACATTTCCATGCGATGTTTCCAGTAAGGATAATTTTCTCCATTGAAGAATGAAGGTTTATGAGAAGAGTGTGATTCATTATGGTTGTTCATGATACCTGCAACAGAATAATCCAGATCTTTAGCTCTTGGTTAGTTAAACCAACAAAGATATAATGAGCACCTTGCTCTGATACCAATTGAATGTTACAAGAAATACTCATAGAGGTGGGTGAATAGGAGTTTTTACAAAATTTTGATTTAGATGATCTAAAACAAAATTTGATCCATGTTCTAAACAATACAAGAACTAGTTTTGCAACTTAAGAACTAGTTCTAGAATCGAATAAATACACAGAAAAATTCATATCCATTTCATAGAATATAACACAGATAAAGCAATCCAGAAAGCTCACTCAAATTCAACTCAAAACATAAATGTCATTCAGTAAGCATAATCAATTAAGAATGAAAAAGAAGAGTCAAGAAGATCTTAGCCACATATTTATTGTGGTTCAACACTAAGGCCTACATCCACTTCTCCCAAAGCTTTGGGGTTCCACTAGATCGAGTTTAATTTGTCCATGCTTCTCCAAGCTATTACATCCATGGTTTCTCACTCTAAAGCTCACCAAAAAATTTCCCCTTCTAGTATCACAACTAGAAGTACCTCACGGATTTCCTACTGAAATCCTGAATTTTGAACACTCAAAACAGAGTTAAGTTCCATTAGCATACATACACACTCTCTCTAGAGCAAATTTTACACAGTATAGAATATGAGGAAGAAGAAACTCTCAGTACAAATTAAAGGAGAAGGGCTGCCATCGCACCCTAACCCTTGCTCTATATTTTCTTCTTTTTGCTTCTTCTCTTTGTTATCTCCAGAAGGCATGAAAGGTTGAATTTCAAGGAAGAAAGCAACAACATGTGAAGACCATTCTTCACCCTTGATATGAGGATAGATGTCATGCCAAGATTTAATCAAAGTCCACTAACCATTTCTCTTGTCTTGTAGTGCCAAAGAAGTTACTTTTTACTAACTTCCCTTGAAAGGTGAATCTATACCAACTTTTAATAAAGAAACAATTATATCACAAGTTGAGGTGACCTTATGACATGCATAGTGATTAGAGACTTCACATGGCTAACACCAACCAGAAGAGAAGAACTGGTTTAAGAACTAGTTCTTACAACTAGAAGAACCAGCTCTTAGCTTTCTTTGCTAACATGTACTTGGAAAAATACTTAAACAAAACACATATTAGAAGATATAGAATCATTTGTTATCATCAAAACAGGATAGAGAATTGTGGAACTAACAAACATCACCATCTTCCTTAGTAGCCTTCACACTCCTTTCTTCATTGTCCATGGGCCTCAGACCTACTTTTGCATGGGAGCTCTGTTGTATCTGATTCTCTAATGTAGCACCCTGATATCTCTCTGCTTGTCTATCTTTCTGTGATTTAGATTTTTGGCCATCTCATGAGCGGTTCCCAGTAGGACTCTTCCATCTCGGTTGTTTCTCCTCAATCAACTGCCTTTGTTCTTCCCTTATATGCTCATGAGGTCCACTGTCCTCTTCCTCAAGGTAAGTGTATCTAGATCCGTTTATCCGTTTATTCAATCCCTAATTTTTCTTTCTTGGATTACCTCATCCCTCTTTATTCGGTATATTCCCTTTTTTACACATAAATCTCATATGCTTTTGCACCAACATCCATGTGCCAAACCTACTCCCTTCTCCGGTGGTAATGGCACCATCAATTCCGGTGTCTAGTGGTGCTTCTCCTTCAATCATTGACTCCAACAGCACTACAGGTGGTTTTTCAGGGCATTCTTCTTTCTGGTGGCCATATTTTCCACAATGGAAGCATATTAGATGAACACCTTCATACTCTACGTGGAAAGAGTGCCCAACTATACACACTTTAGATAACAGAGGTTTTAACATATCCACTTCAATGCAGAGTCTCTCAAATTTCCCCCTTGACTACAAGAAAGTATTTGTGTCCACCTTCAAGGTATGGCCTACAAAGTTCCCTAGCATTTCCAATATCTCTCTGTCATAGTACTCCATGGCAATCCCTTGAAAGCGTACCCATACCGCCACCTTATCAACAAATGTTGTATATGGGTTAAAATTCAGTTGCCATTCTCTGATTGAGAGGTAGTGATCAAATATCATCCATGGGCCACTAGTTAAGACAAAGTCATAATCCTACTCCGTGCTAAGTTTGATTAAATAAAAGTCATTTCCCATATCAATGATGGACATAAGACCCTTTAAAGACCATATTTGTTTGAGTTTTTTCTCCAGGAAGTGGAAACCCACTCTCTTCCCCAACAGTTTTATAATTAGGCATTTTCTCGATGGCCTTCTAATCCTATTCCGTTCTTTTGACGACAGTTCTATTAGTGGACATAGAGGGTCATCCTTGCTAAAGGTCACTTGGTGATCGGGATTATCGGGTTCTGACAAAATTAATACAAAATTAATATCAAATCCCCTATAAAGAAAGCAATACAGGGTCAATTTGAATCATCTCTCAAGGAATGATTGGTTAGTTAGCAATTTCAAGATCACTAATTGGGATTTTCAAACACAATTTTTATTACCAAATGAAAGTTGCATAATTAAATAGAGATTAAATCAATCAATAAAAATGCAACCTAACTAGACATCCTTCAAGAATTGGTTTGCTTTATCCTAGACCGAACATGATTAATCAAGTCTTAATGCATTTGCTAATTGATTTAGTTATAACCGAAATCTCTGCATCATAACTAAATGTTCCTACTGAATTATCATTCAGAATCTGGTTAGCAACATGCATTACAAATCCTTGCAATCGCACAGAAAGAGTAAACCGTTATTAACCTAGAACTGAACATTAATTAACACATTTTCTTTGGATTCATGCAATATAATAAAGATTCATCGGCCTAAATCCTATTTCATACCTCAAAATCCATATGAACCACAGAAATCTCTATAAATCCATACATAATCAAGGCATGGCAGAAATCCAGAGAAGAATAACATAATTGCATTAAACTAGAATACAATAAATACAAGGTCTCAAGATCAAACTGAATTCAATCTAGAGTCTAGCTCGGTTACAAAAGCTTTATTCCTCCATGGTCATCAAATTCGAGCTCCAATGGAAGAGGGAAGGAAGGAATGAAAAACTAACTAAGACTATTTTCCTAATGCTATCTACCCTATTTCTGAATCTGTAATCACCTAGCTAAATTCCTAAATTGCCCATCCGTGTGGGCTTGCTCCTAAGCTTTAGAATGAGGGAAATGGGCCATTGGACTTCAAATGAGGGAAATGGACCTGAATAAGTGGTCTTGGCCCATAAGTCCGAATGTTCAACTTTTACGGGTCTGGGCACCACTAAGACTCCTCCGGTTGGAAAATTGATCTGCATATGAATTGTAGCTCTGTGTTTTAGCTTTCCTACAAGACCGAAATCACAATTTTTAGAGATCTGACGGGTGCCGAACCGTACAAAATTAAACTACTAATTGCAACTA
>QAOA01003412.1:5482-15892 GCA_003255065.1 Cercis canadensis | reverse complement strand
AACTGTCCTTTAGACGGGTGTTATAGGGCGTCTAACACCTTCCCTATACACAATTAGACTCCCGAACATTCTCTGGTTCGCAGACATTTTTTTTAGAAATTAAAAGGGATTTTCCAATTGTTCCCCAGATTTTTAATACGATTGGTGACGACTCCAGAGTTTTCATTTTGAAAATTAAATCTCTTTTTATTTTAGCCATCCTCGTTATAGCGACCTCCGGGTANAGCCATCCTCATTATAGCGACCTCCGGGTATGTTATGACATTCATCATTATTGTTTTTTGAGCAGGATTTTGTGTTGAGCGGGATAACAAATTCCTCTTATCCAGTCTGGGGCTTTGCTTTGAATGAGTAGCTCGACATATCTTTTTGGAGGAAACTTATCAAAGGCGTGTATAATACAATGAGACAGTTTTCTTCCAAATCCTTTTGATTGATCAGGGTTGGTAATGAGAATATTGGCAAGATATCCATAATCTAAAAGCTTTTGAGGGGTTAGAACTATTGGTTCTTTGTTGAAATAGATTGTGATAGGATGATATTGGGAGAGATCTAATGAGGCTCTACATATGCTAAAGGTAAGATGACATTTACAGTCAGACATGGAAAGGGGAATTTCTGTGCACAGAGGGTCTGTTTTGAGACATTCAATAGTTTTGAGGCCATGATAACACTCCCATGTCCAAGTCATACCTGGAATGAGTTTGTAGTTACAGGCGAATTCAATTAAAGCCTTTTGAATAAACTCTTGCCTGTTGAGCTCAATTTCTTGAAGAGTTTGATGAACAAATTCTCTACAATTAGCATCTGGTAATTGATTGAGAAAAGTGTGGGAGAAGAAGAAAGCTCTTGATTTTTTCATTTCTCTTTCTACTTTTGCTTTAACTAGTGGGGTTAAAGTTAGAATCTTTTCTTTTCCTTTAGCCAGTGGGGCTAAAGTTCTGACGCTCTCTCTTATCTCACTTTTATCGCCATACTCTCTTTTACCCTTATCTTTAGCCAATGGGGCTAAGATATCACTCTTACTTGTCTCACCTTTTGCTTTAGCCAGTGGGGCTAAAGTTATATCTTCTAAAGCATCACGTTCTTTGAGTCTACTTTCATCCAGTAGGGATGATGATGATATTCCACTGTGAGCCAGTTGGGCTGACAGGGCTTCAACTTGTCTTCTGAGAAGTTCATTCTCTTTGATAAGCTCAAGATTATTGGCAGTAATATCATTGAGAAAATATTCATTTGTTCCACAAGTATGACAAGTTTTGTGATGAAATTTATGATGAGAAAAGCGAAAATAGTCTGCTACTACTTGCAAGACTAATGACTTATTATTAAAATCACTAATATTCCAAATAACATCTAATATTACTGTTTCACTATTATCTAATCCCTCTAAATTACCTCTGTAATGAAGATTAGATTCTTTAGGCCAGACAGGTAAAGCTTTGTCAACAAAATACATCAATGCATGGGGATCTATCTGCAAAACTAATCTGATTAGTATAAACAGTAATATCCTATAATGTGAAGGAACAAATTTGAATATATTATGAAAACGACTAAATAAATTGTTAGGTATTTGAAACCTAATCCATTGACAAACTTTGTTGAGAGACTTGTAATGAACTTCTTGATTTAAGTATCGAATATGATTTTGATTTTTGATTATCATGTTGATAACAGATATTGAACTATTTTGAATCTCATTAACATCTCTGTCTTTCATAGGGGTGAGAAATTCAAATATAATTCCTTTACCTCCTTGAACAGTATGTACTCCTTGAGATGTTACATGAAAAGGATAAATTTGAGTAAGGAAAGGAGTTCCTAAGATAACAGGTGTTGAAATGTTTTTGACCAGAATAAAAGTATTTCTGAAACAAATACCTTTATTGCAAATTTGAGCCTTAGTTAACTTAAAATCTATATGAAGCTTTGAACCATTAGCACTAGTTAAAGACTCTAAAGTCTTTTCATAGTACTTAGTAGGAATTAAACCTTCTTGAATGCAATTCATGTCTGCACCTGAGTCTATTAGGGCAATCAAACTCTTATGATATTCTTCATTAATGATTAATGATATCTTACAATACCATTTTTGAATTTGAATCCTATTGATGATATTGAGATAGGTTTTATGAGAGTCCGAAGATTGATCAACATATTCATCTTCATCTTCACTCTTTTGACTAGACTCTTGGCTATTGATATGATCCTTTAATGACAAATTAAGCAAATCTAATTCTATTCGGCTCTGATCTTGCTTTAATTGCTTAATTTCTTCTTTGACTCCTTTGATTTCATTTTGAAGATCTTTGACAGTAACAACCTGTTGTTTTGAATTCATTTTTTACAGAATAGCACTAAGACTTATTGGTTTGATGTCAGGAAAGCTAGGCTTCTCTTTATCTATGATGTCTTTTAATTTCAAAAGATATTGCCTTTTGATTTCATCATCTTCTATCTTTTTTATGACATATATGAGGAAACTAGCTTCTGATGAAATAACATTTATTGACTTTGATTTGCAAGTTCCATTGCAATCTGGATCCTTGCAATTTTGAATACAGGGTTCATCTTTTTCAGTTTCAGAAGATTCTGAAGCAGATGATTCTTCTTGAATTTGGAAAATATTTTCTATTTGATTTTCAGAATTCCTATCTGATGATTCCTTTTCAGATTCATTCTCTGAGTCTGAAATATTGTTAATGAACAATTTACTTAATTCTTTCTTTAATGAATCACTAATGTTTAATGAATTGATCTTAGATCTCATCGGACAATTACTCTTGTAATGTCCTACTTGACCACATCTATAACAGACAGGATTTTTGAATGACTTTCTAGACTTTGAACTCTTCTTTGATGATTCTTTGAAAGGTTTTGGTTCATTTCTATCATGATTTGTTCTTCTTTTATTGAACTTTCTATGACCAAAATCTTTCCTAAAGGACTTATGCTTTTTCTTATCTCTTGATGAAGGAGGAACTAAATTTGTATCAAATCCCATTTGATTACAAATATTTCCTAGTTCATTCTTCCTTTTATGACTATCTTTTTGAATTTTGTTTTTGAACTTAATATCATTACACTCAACCATGATTTCTTGATTGACAGCACTAACTAACTGACCATATGATGAAGATTCATAGACTTGAGTTAATGATAATCCTTGTTGAGTTCCATAATTTCTCAACCTTTCTTTGACCTTTTCTGCAAATAGCTTAGGAAGACCACAGATAAACTTTTCTTTCCAATAAGCTAAATTGCAATCACTTCTTAAGAACACTTTTGAGAAAAAGACATCTTTATACCATCTTAAGTCTGAGAGTTCTCTACACCTTAAGTTGGTTAAGATTTCTAATGACTTGTCTTGAAAGCTTTGAGGTTCACCTATGAAATGTTTAATGATAGCATAGATCAAAAGTTCTATGCATGTTGAACTATCAGTTTCAGGATCTATTGAATTTTCTATTTCTAATCTTTGATCTTCAGTGAGATAATTATCCCACCAACCTTTGAGTTGACTAGTGAAACCACTAATGATGATTTTAAGGATATTCCTTAAATCTGCTGAAGGAATTTTGATTCTAAAAGCATTCACTGCCATGAGGATTTCATTAGTATGATTCAATATTTCATGTTCGCTCATTCCATCAATATTCCACTCATAGATACTAGTTCCATCATAACTAGTATGGACATATTGACTTCTTTCCTCAAACTGAATATCTGGAAGAGTAGGTCTTGGATAATAATTCCTAGTTTGATAAGTTCTTCGACCTAATCTCAGATTCTGTTTTAAAACTTTATTGACAACTAATCCTTCTTCTTCTTAATTGATCATATTGATTGATTGTTTCTTTTCTAACTTATTGAGCTTATTTGATCATATTGATTGAATGTTTCTTTTCCACTTTATTGAGCTTTTCTACTGTTAGGTTTAAGGAATCCTCATATCCAAACCTAATGCCTTCTATTTTTGAAAAGTCTAGTATTGAAGGAGATTCTAATCCTAAAGGACTACTTGATGAAGGAAGAGAAGAAAATGTATTCTCTACTCCAATCACTTGATCTGTAGCACTATTTTGATATTGTAATGAATGACTATCAGGATCATGAATTATTATGAGAGGTGAAGCAATTACTTCTTCTTGATGATCATCCTTAATAGTAANATCTGGAAGAGTTGGTCTTGGATAATAATTCCTAGTTTGATAAGTTCTTCGACTTAATCTCAAATTCTGTTTTAAAACTTTATTGACAGCTAATTCTTCTTTTCTTGCTTGATCATATTGATTGAATGTTTCTTTTCCACTTTATTGAGCTTTTCTACTGTTAGGTTTAAGGAATCCTCATATCCAAACCTAATGCCTTCTATTTTTGAAAAGTCTAGTATTGAAGGAGATTCTAATCCTAAAGGACTACTTGATGAAGGAAGAGAAGAAAATGTATTCTCTACTCCAATCACTTGATCTGTAGCACTATTTTGATATTGTAATGAATGACTATCAGGATCATGAATTATTATGAGAGGTGAAGCAATTACTTCTTCTTGATGATCATCCTTAATAGTAATTTTCTCTAAAGGAGGATGGACAATAGTAACCGGTGTTTCTGATGAAGTTTTCAAATTCTGACTTATCTATTACTTCATCTTGATGAACATTCTTAACAGTAATTTTCTCTAAAATAGGATGGACAACAGTAACTGGTGTTTCTGATGAAGTTTTCTGACTTATCCTAGTACTTTTTTTTATCTTCGTGATTGGTTTATAAGGATAAAATGTGTCATCCACCTTAGCATAAGGATAATAAATATCATTTACTTCAGCATACTCTTCAAACCATTCGAAGAAAGGCATGTTGTAGCTCATGATATTTAACTCATGATAATAAATTTCTTTGAATATTTCTTTTGCTTGATGATTGAATCTTTTGAAATACCAACGTCNTGATGATTGAATCTTTTGAAATACCAACGTCTTTTCTCTTTGTTTGAGGCTCTCATGAATTCTTTCCTAAGATATTCTTTATCTATTTGAAACTCTTTTAAAGACCTGGGAAAAGACATATGAGGAGAATTTTGAGTAAAAGGCTTTGAACTAACTATTCCAAAGTTAATTCCTGATGAGCTTATTGAAGAGGATTTTAATGATCTTTTGCTAGGACTGTAATGAGTTGATGATTCAAAACTAGAATCTTCTAATTCTAATTCTTCTTCATCTGAATTTTCATCATCTTGATCAAATAAAATTTCATCATCTTGATCATCTATTGAATAGCCATGTTCTTCCGTATCTGAATCAAAAGGTTCATCTTCACTAGACATGTATCCTCGATCCATCTTTGACTTTATGATCAATCTTAACTCTATCGATCCAAATGGATTGGTAGTATCAGCCAAGAAAATGAAACTGTTTCAAACAAAAGTTAGGTTTTTAGGCTTTGATATTTATCAAGGTACTATTAAGCCTATCAACAGATCAATAGAATTCTCAAATAAATTTCCAGATGAGATCAAAGATAAAAATCAATTGCAAAGATTTTTAGGATGTTTGAATTACATTTCTGATTTTATTCCCAATTTAAGACAGAAATGTAACCATTATTCAAAAGACTTAAAAAAAATCCACCTGCATGGAGTCAGGAAATGACTCAAGTCATTAAAGAATTGAAAATTCTATCTCAAAATCTTCCTTGTCTAGTTATTCCTGATCCTTTAGCCTATATGATTGTAGAAACTAATGCTTCTAATATAGGTTATGGGGGAATCTTAAAACAAAGAATAGAAGAAACTAGTTAGGTTATGGGGGAATTTTAAAACAAAGGGTTGAAGAAACTAGTCCCGAACAAATAGTAAGATACCGTTCAGGACTATGGATCGAGTCTCAAAAGAATTACTCCACAATCAAAAAAGAAGTTCTATCAATAGTTTTGTGCATCTCAAAATTTCAAGATGATTTGGTCAACAAAACCTTTTTGTTAAGAGTCGATTGCAAAGCTGCAAAAGATATTTTACAAAAAGATGTTCAAAATCTAGTCTCAAAACAGATTTTTGCAAGATGGCAAGCAATTTTATCTTGTTTTGATTTTCAAATTGAGTTCATTAAAGGAGAGAAAAATTCTCTTCCTGATTTCCTTACTCGTGTAACTAGTCCAGAACAAATAGTGAGATACCGTTCAGGGCTGTGGATTGAATCTCAAAAGAATTATTCCACCATCAAAAAAGAAGTGTTATCCATTGTTTTGTGCATCTCAAAATTTCAAGATGATTTGGTCAACAAAACCTTTTTGTTAAGAGTCGATTGCAAAGCTGCAAAAGATATTTTACAAAAAGATGTTCAAAATCTAGTCTCAAAACAGATTTTTGCAAGATGACAAGCAATTTTATCTTGTTTTGATTTTCAAATTGAATTCATTAAAGGAGAGAAAAATTCCCTTCCTGATTTCCTTACTCGTGAATTCCTACAGGGGAAAAATGAGTAAGAAGAATATGGCTACTAGCTCTTCAAAACTTCTACCATCATCATCATCAAATTCATTAAACCCAGAGGCAGCTCCTTTTAGGTCATCATCTTCTCAATACAGATTTCAAAATTTAGAACCTATCCTTCAACCAAGATCAAGATCTTATCATAGTGCTCTGACACCCTCAACAACATCTCATGAATCATCTTATGTTCAAAAAGATGTCTTCCTTCACATATGTTATCCTGAACCTCGTAGGTATAAAAATTTCAATGACATTGTTGAACAGACTTTTCCAGAAAATTTTCATTACTTCCCAGAAGACTTTTTCAAAACCAAAGAATTTTATGAAGATATCTTAGCAGATACTGGTTCTGTATATTTTACTCATAATTTAAATCATCATAATGAAATCACATATTCAAAAGCCAAAATCAGAAAAGTCCTTTCTATTTCTGATTGGAATCAACAACCCCTCACTAAAAGAAAATTCTCAACAGATTTCTCTCATCCTCCTTTTGATTATTTTGATTATCAAAAAGCCTGGTTCAACATCTTGTATCTAGCCCCTTATAATCATTCGTGGTTTTTGTATTTTTGTCGAAATCTTAATCCTGCATCACTTCCTTTATGGTTCAAAGAATGGTTCTTTTACTGTGGACCAATCACTCAAATCTTCGTTCCTCAGGTTTATGAAGCCTTTCTTTTATTCAAAGATAACACCCCAAAAATCCCTGAACTCAATAAACTCTTATCTTTCTGTATCAAATTCAATGTTGCTTGGATCCTTTGTTGGTCTTATGAGTTACAACAAGATCCCCTTCTTCCTCCTTACTTCCCTCAAAGGCTAATCAGATTATTCAAAGTAAAATGGTGGAGACAATTTGACCATTCATTAGCTGATGTATCCAGAGTTCAAAAGTATTTCATGCAGATCAATCCCAGGACTCGACGCAACTCAGGAAAGCAAGTTCAACAAGAAACAACATTTTCAAAAGGTAAAACAGCACTCCTCAATGAGGTTGCTATGCTCAAAGCAAAACTCAAAGAAGTAGAATCTCAAGTAGCTTCATCAGACTCAGAAGAAATCAATTCAAGTTACACTCCTCAAAATGAAGATGACTGCTACGGAATTGACATCACTAGGGAATCGTGACACAGTCACCCAAAGACTGCCGTCCATGTGCAGTGATTCCACACAGCTGTAGCCATGTGCAGTGTTACTAAAAGGCTGCAGAATTCACATGCAAACTTATCATCATATTCAACAAGTCAACAAAGTTTTATGGAGACTCCTCATCATGCCAAGTGTCCAAACATGTGTCAACAAGAGAAGAAAAGAATGCTTCCCCACTCAACAAGTGTCATTACCATAAGCCATCATGAAAAGCTTCATCACACATCATACAACAAGACAAGAATGGACTTCAAACCATTTGGAATCCATCCTCCCCTCAAGAGTCTTTAAATAGCCACCTTCATCACAAGAGAAGGCAATGTAAATAGAATGTAAGATATTCTCCCAAGGAATGTAAATACTTTAGCTTAGCCAAGTCTAGCTAACCTTTCAACCTTCTTATTCAACAGGTCAACAAAGTTTATGAAGACTCCTCATCATGCCAAATGTCCAGACATGTGTCAATAAGAGAAGAAAAGAATGCTTCCCCACTTAACAAGTGTCATTACAAGAAGACATCGTGGAAAGCTTCATCACACCTTATATAACAAGACAAGAATGGACTTCAAACTATTTGGAATCCATCCTTCCCTCAAGAGTCTATAAATAGCCACCTTCATGACAAGAGAAGGCAATGTAAATATTTGGTAGAAATAACCCTTTAGCTTAGCCAAGTCTAGCTAATCTTTTAACCTTTTCCTTTCATCAAAGTTTCATTAAGTTATTAGCTTTCTTCAAAGCCCTTCATCAAAGCCCTTGTGCTCTCCTCAAAGTTNCTTCAACAAAGCCCTTGTGCTCTCCTCAAAGTTTGTAACTTTTTCAAAGTGTATTTCAAGAAGTTTCAAAGTTGTAAGTGTTATTTTGTTTAATATTAAGTTTATTTCATTACTTTTCATTAAGCATTCATTATCCTTCTCCTATGCTTTCCAGTGCGGACTACCGCCGGATTAGCTCCCTTTCATAAGCATTTCCCTTTCCTACTGCTTTCGTCACGCCTGATGGCGGCCTAATCGTAGGAAATTATTTTTCGAAGTTACTGTTCATTACTGTTCATTACTGTTCATGTTCATAATTACTGTTCACGTTTACTATTCACGTCACTGTTCATAAGTCACTATTCACTCCGAATCTTCTACTCCTTCTTCACTTTTTAATTCATTTTTGCACACACTTTCTTTACATGTTTTACATGTTTTGACTTACTCATTACTCATTAAGACTTTCATAATCATTAAGTCAAAATCTAAGAGCGATCCTGCCCCGAATGGTATCAGAGCCGAATAGAATTAGATTTGCTTAATTTGTCATTAAAGAGTCATCTCAATAGTCAAGAGTCTAGTCAAAAGAATGAAGATGAAGATGAAGATATTGATCAATCTTCAGATTCTCATGAAACTTATCTCAATATCATCAATAGGATTCAAATTCAAAAATGGTATTGCAAAATATCATTAATCAGTAATGAAGAATATCATAAGAGTTTCATTGCCCTGATAGACTCAGGCGCAGACATGAACTGCATTCAAGAAGGTTTAATTCCTACTAAGTACTATGAAAAGACTTTAGAGTCTTTAACTAGTGCTAATGGTTCAAAACTTCATATAGATAGGTTGCTGAATTTCTGATTTATTGAAAGATATTGAAGGAGACTTTGATGAAGAAGGACCTAATGAAAGAGGACCTAAAGGACGACTTAATGGAGGAAGATCTAATGAATTTTTTGATGAAGGAAGAGAAGAGAGTGTATTCTCTACTCTAGTCATTTGTTCTGAAACAGTTTTGAGCATTTGATTTGTGTAATTATTAATGATATTGAGATAAGTTTCATGAGAATCTGAAGATTGATCAATATCTTCATCTTCATCTTCATTCTTTGAACTAGACTCTTGACTATTGGCATGACTCTTTAATGACAAATTAAGCAAATCTAATTCTATTTGGCTCTGATACCATTCGGGGCAGGATCGCTCTTAGATTTTGACTTAATGATTATGAAAGTCTTAATGAGTAATGAGTAAGTCAAAACATGTAAAACATGTAAAGAAAGTGTGTGCAAAAATGAATTAAAAAGTGAAGAAGGAGTAGAAGATTCGGAGTGAATAGTAACTTATGAACAGTGACGTGAATAGTAAACGTGAACAGTAATTATGAACATGAACAGTAATGAACAGTAATGAACAGTACTTCGAAAAATAAAAAGGATGCTAATCCGGCGGTAGTCCGCACTGTACGTGAATAGTAAACGTGAACAGTAATGATGAACATGAACAGTAATGAACAGTAATAAACAGTAACTTCAAAAATTAAAAAGGATGCTAATCCGGCGGTAGTCCGCACTGGAAAGCAGTAGGAAGGGGAAATGCTTATGAAATGGAGCTAATCCGGCGGTAGTCCGCACTGGAAAGCATAGGAGAAGGATAATGAATGCTTAATGAAAAGTAATGAAATAAAACTTAATATTGAACAAAATAACACTTACAACTTTGAAACTTCTTGAAATATACTTTGAAAAAGTTACAAACTTTGAGGAGAGCACAAGGGCTTTGAAGAAAGCTAATTACTTAATGAAACTTTGATGAAAGGAGAAGGTTAAAAGGTTAGCTAGACTTGGCTAAGCTAAAGGGTTATTTTCTACCAAATATTTACATTGCTTCTTCTTGTGATGAAGGTGTCTATTTATAGACTCTTGAGGGAAGGATGGATTCTAAATGGTTTGAAGTCCATTCTTGTCTTGTTGTATGAGGTGTGATGAAGCTTTTCATGAT
>QAOA01003401.1:0-17973 GCA_003255065.1 Cercis canadensis | reverse complement strand
TGTAAGCTCCAAGGTTTCATTCAGCAAGAGCTAATATTTTATCCTCAATTAGCATGTACTTGATTATATTCCTTTCATATACTTCATGTGATAATATATCTTACATGCTCTTATATGAATATACTCTTCTTTTTTTGGTAACATAAAAAAGAAAAATAGAAAAGTTACAATCTAGGATACTCTGTCGCCATCTTATCAACCATCCAAGTTACATGGAGATTCTTAAGAGATCGGTCATAGAGTATATTCATATATAATATACTCTATTTTAATATGTTTTGTGCATCATAATGTGATAAAAATCTATATTATATTTCTTTCTAGTTTCATGAGCTATATTCAAAATAATATACATTATAGCATGTTTATCTACTTTGGCATATCTAGTCATATATATTGCATGGTTTGCTCTTGCCTTCTTTAGAAGACCTTTGTGGAGTTACAGTTGTCCTTTAGATAGAGAGAAAAAGAGAGGGGATGATTTTAAAAGTATTACGATCTTGGGAGCTTTGCCCCTTATTTGTACTGCTTGTTGTAAACTAAGGATTAAGGATAATAGAAGAATGCTAGAAATTTATGATTAAGTGTTGTTTAATTTTGTTAGAGTTGACAAAATAAGCTTGGTTTGATGGCCAACTCGTATAACTCGCACTTAGTATTCAACTTGGATCACCCTGATAGACCAATCGGGTTCTGGTTGGATTGACCCTGTTTTTCGAACTAAAACGATTTTGGTAACTTTTCTTTTTTCTTAAATTTTTTTTTTTAAAAATTTACTCGGAATCTCATAGCAGCCCCTCCACCAAAANTGATGGAGAGGATGAAATTGTTGTCCACAACGAAAACAAAGACCCTTCTTCCTTTGGTCAAAAATTTCTTGAGCAAAAAGATGGCGAGTTCCTCTGTTTCTTCCTTTACCCCACCTTTTGTTTTCCACTCCCACGTTTCCCCCAACAGGTTGAAAGGTTTGCATAGGGGGTTTGAGCTTCGACTTCCATCCCATGCCTCCTTCTCTGGAGCGATTAGGTAGCTGTTGGGAAGGGTAAGACATTCCCTTCGTATTACCTCCTGGCCCAGAATTAAATCCTCCTTGATTTCCCAGACTTCATATTCCCCTGTTTTCACTGCTTCCAAACAAGGCAAACTCAACATCTCTAGCCAAGGTCATTACCTTAGTTCTGGTATCAGGATGATGAACTTTGACCCATCGACGGATTTCTTCCCGTAGCCCATGCATGAAATACCCAATGGCTTGTTGCTCTGGAAGTTTAGGAACTTAGGATGATAAAGCTTTGAAAGCTTCAATGTAGTCAGCCACCGATTTCTCCTGCTTAAGTCCAACCAATTGTTCGAAGGGATTCAGATATGGCAGTCCTCCATATCGCGCCAGCAATGCTTCTTTCAACTGATGCCACGATAAATCTGGTTCCGACTCCCATAGCAAGGCAAACCAGTGCACCGCTTGCCTCTCCATTGACACCTGGGCAAGAGGGACTCGAACTTCGGGTCGGGTATTCTGTACCCGGAAGTACGTCTCGGCCCGGGTAATCAAACCTCGTGGGTCAGCTCCGTCAAAGGTAGGCAGTTCTACCTTTTTAACAGCCATGCGAAACTCGTCTAGAGCATCACCGCCGAATTCGAAACCTAGAGGTGGCTCATGGCGGATGTGCTCTGCAGCTCGAGGGGTTCGTGTGTCTCGACCCATGGTGTTTCAAGAATTTTCCGGCATGGAGGACTCGTCTTCTAGCACAAAAGCCTTGCCAGGACTGCGACACATCCATTCGGACATCATAGCATGAAATTTGGCGTTCTCCTGCCGTTCCACCTCATGGGTATTGTTCTCGGCCACTCTCGCCAGCTTTTCGTGGGCCATCGACTTGTGCAACTCTGCAACAGACGCTCGCAGCTCCTGGAACTGTGTGTCCAGAGACGTCATCTTGGACTCAACCACATCTACTCTTCCGGTCATCCTTATGTTCATTCACCGGAGGTATCTGATTTCTCTAGCTATTCGGCAGGTCGGACCAATGATAGAGTCCAGAGAAATAGCTAGAAAGATAATTCATAAATTAAGCAATAGAAAACAGTAGGTGATCTACTGGACCTTTACACAGAGCAGTCACTCCTCAGAGAAAAGTCTCTGCCCAGGCAAACAGCCCTATCTTCTAACAATGATCTTTTCGATACCCTCTTCCCTCACACCAGTCCCTCTATAACTAACTTCCCATGCATCATTGCCCTCCCCCATTTACGTAACAAACTAACAAACTGGTCTAGGTGGCATAACAACCTGCCACTTCATCATATACTCACACTCCCTGCCCCTTTCTTATTCTTTCTAGAGTACACCCTCCATATCTTAGGCCTATCCCTTTCTTGATCCACTATCTGACTCCTATCAAGGAACCAAAGAGATTGGGGGAGGAGCTATTGGATTGAGAGGATTCTTTCAGAGTCTTCGACCAACCCAAGAAGAACTCGCTCTCAATGTGGATTTCTCAGTAACTGCTTTCCATGAAAGCATAGGAGTAATTCCTTACTTGCAAAAGCATCTTGAATTCCTTCGAGATCTTCCTCAAAAGAAGACTAGAAGTTTAAGCTGTGAAGAAAGAAAGGAAGTGGATAAGGCATTGAATAACATCAGGGTCTTTTTTTGCCATAGAGAAACTGGACATAGATACTATGTTCATGGCTTAACTGAGGAAGCTACTGAAAATCTTTGGTTTCCTGACAAGGATGTAAAGAATATGAGGCTCCTGAGTTACTTCAAAGATTACTATAAGTATGACATACAGTTCAGGAAGTTGCCATGCTTGCAAATTAGTAGGAGTAAACCATGCTATCTCCCTATGAAGTTTTGTGTGATCTGTGAAGGCCAGAAATTCCTTTGTAAGCTTTTTAATGATTAGACAACAAGAATACTCAAGATGGTCTGCCAAAGACCAAGAGAATGAAAACCATCATAGATGGAGTAATGAGAGGGTCTATTGGATCAACCAGGTACTTTCAAAAGGCCAAAATAGTAGCAACCTTCAAGTATATTCGAATCAACACAAGTGCTTAACAAAGTTAACCTTTTGGAATCTAAGCTCAAGAAAATGCAAAGAGCTACCTCAAACAAACTTCAGCTGCTTATTTGTATTACGTAGAGAAAACACAAAGGATATGCTGATATGCTTATCCTCATCTGCTTGGTGACTTCAGTCCATCTGTTGCTGCTGTAGTTGGTAGCATGAATTGGCCAACAACAAACAAATATATCTCGAGAATAAGGACCCAAATACATCAACAAGAAATCATCCAGGATCTTGCTGGTAGGGGAATTATTTGATTTTTATCAAGAAGTAAAGAGACTCCCTAGAAGAATAGTTTTCTTCAGAGATGGGGTTAGTGAAACCCAATTTTATAGAGTGCTGCAAGAAGAACTCCAATCTATCAGAGGGGCATGTTCTAGATTTCCTGCTTATAAACCTTCCATTACTTTTGCAGTAGTACAGAAGAGGCATCACACAAGGTTGTTTTCATTTAAAATCGATCAGTCGTCCACTCAAAACCAATTTTTTGATGGGAATATTCCCCCAGGTACTGTGGTTGATATATTGATTATTGATCCTAAGGAATTTGCTTTTTATCTCTGTAGCCACTGAAGTGTGAAAGGAACAAGCAGGCCAACTCATTACCATGTTTTGTGGGACGAAAATCAATTTACTTCTGATGAACTCCAGAATCTTGTTTACAAGCTTTGCTATGTTAGGTGCACCAAGCCCATTTCTTTGGTTCCTCCTGCTTATTATGCCCATTTATCTGCTTACAGAGGTAGACTCTCCCTTGAGCAGTCAGAGTCCTCAGCTTTGTTTAGAAATACAACTACGTTATCTAGAGCTGCCCCTCCAAAGACAGCACCTCTACCGAAACTTAGTGAGAACATCAAGAAGCTCATGTTCTACTGCTAGTGGTAACCATTTTGGCATTGGCATTTCGCTTTCCAATCATCTAAATTACATGACAAACATTGAGATATCTCAAACTAGGTAAGAGGCATCAGGATCAGTGTAGCTTAAGAGAGACACGTAATATGTCAATTAGTTAGCAAGCAAGTTCTCCATTATGGTTTACTTGCAGGTTAACCATTCTAATTGTATATTTCTTTTCTAGGTTCAATTGTGACATTCTGATATTATAAGAGAGATATAATTTTAGTTCTTGCCAAAGCTGAATTTCTTCTGAAGGTTTTAAGTAAAATCCAGTTACAGTGGCACTTGGATAAGCCACTTTTTCAGTACTTCATGGATACAATGGATATTCAATACGATTGCTAATAAACATATTGTAAATAAAAGATTTAGGATGATTGTGCAAGGGAAGAATATTCCAATCTTCAGCTTGACTCATAGTTGTGACCAAGCCATATATGCTTTAGATGAATGGAAAGCAATACAAGTTACATGAATGCATACGTGACTAGGTAGAGCTGAGTGTAAGGGTAGAGAAAAACGAGCTCCAGAAGACCTGTGACAAAATTAACCTGAGACTGAAATATATTTTTGAACGAAAAATGGAAAAAAGGATACTGTGGACTGCAGTTTATTTAATTACTTCTTTTTCCCCTATCTTCTTCAGCTATTGGTATACTTTATAAATTTAATAATGTGAAAACTCAAAAATAATGCTTAATCATTCAGGAACTTTCTTAAAATTTAGATGATTAGGAATTGTTACATGTTTTCTCCTACCATTTGAGTTATTCAACGTTCTAATTGACTGGTACTACTACATGAGGTATCTCGTTATGTGCATGCAGATACTAACAAAGTGTGGTCTATGTAGTTCTCACCAAGCAGAGCTCTCATGGTCACATACCCTTCTAAAAGGCAAGGGAGGTCTAGTTGGTACTGGGTTTGACCTGTTTGAGCCATCTTATCTCCCATTATCTGAAGAAAAAAAGAAAAAAGGAAAGTGAAGTACCAAATAATATATAAACTAGTAGGTGTAGGTGTCGGGGATAAATTTTGTGAATGTCACGTTGCTACTATGAGTGTTCATAAACTTGGAGATGGGATATGTACCTCAAAAATATTTGCATTCAACCCAATGGAGAAAGACACTGTATTAACTGGGTAAATCAGTTATGACTTATAGTTAGAACTTGGTGTAACTTCATTTGCTTTATTATATGATAAAGTAAATATCATCCTCCATGTCTCTTGTTCATTTGAATCTGCATTAACTGACTCTTTTGAAACAAATTTATATTTGCTTGTTTACAACAATCACTGCATTTTTTTTTGGTTTGTGTTGAGGGGTGCAGTTAAACATTGTCGTGAATTGTGGTGCTTGCTCTCTGTAAGTACCGCTTCTTGCTAATCTTACCTTCATGTTTTATCTTCCACTCTTTGATGCGAAAACACTAAACCTTCAGTGAATCTTCCTGCAGAACATTTGTGAGTCATCTTATTGCAATAACTCAGCCTTATATTCCATTCTTTCTAAAATGGTGCCTCATGTGATGGAGTTTTTTCTCATTCATTCAGGCATACATATCCGACAGTGATATTAATATAGAATATAGTGCATGTGAAAGTGCTATGGTTCACAATATGGAATGTCTTATTCTACATCTATTTTTTGGATCAATTCTATGTTAGGAATTCATCATGCTTGATCGAAGGCCATTCCTAGGACATTGTCAGTTACAGTTGTCTCAGGTTAGAAAATGTTTCCCCCTGTGGTGAACTTTTCTGAAACTTTATTTATTTTGTTCATTGATATGATAGAATTTTTTTGGTAAAGTGTGTGCGGCTGGCCAAAATTGTTAACTACTTTTAGTATTATTTAGAGGTCTGGTGAGTGTGGAAGGCATCGTAATATTGACTTTTCAGGTTTTAAATGATATCATCAAATTAAGTCTTCTTTGTCATAATGAAAGTTCGACAAATATTGACAGAGGATCTGTTAAATAGTTAACACTAGGAGCTATTCAGAGGATCCAGGTCTCGTGATAGGTTGGTCTTTCATAAACTATCTCATTGTTAAATAAACTAAGAAATGTAGCAAGAATAAAAGAGATCACTGGTTTATTTTTGTGAGAAAGGAGTTACCTTATAAATAAGGATGTGAATAAGAAGCAACAAGTGAGAAGAACCACAAGCTAGGCTTTTTTCTCCCTCTTTTTCCAAGAACAATATAATAGATTTTAAGTCCTAGTTCTTGAAAGAATTTTAAGAATGCAAATTGTTAGTGTTACAGTGCATTCTGGTAACACTAAGGACAAAATCCTCAAGAGAGCATGTTAGTCCTTTTCGTTACTGTAACTAGGTTTCTTCAAGTGTTACTTGTTACTGTATATAAATTCTATGTCTAAATTAGGGCAAACCGACAAGAGTATAGAGGAAAAAAAATTAAGGACAAAATCCAGGAATTCTAAGGAGGTGGAAATTCTGCATACTTGATGTGTATACAACTTTTGTATACTAGAATTGAGGTCACCCTCCTAGGGGCCTTCCCGCAAGTGGAACTCTTCTTTTAAATTTAGATTTTGAAGATTTGGCGATGTAGAGAATCCCTTAAAAAATATCTTTATTTTGGGGCATTGACATATAACTACATTTTCCAAATATGGAAAATTGAAGACATAATTCATTGAGCAAAAGCTTTCCAACCATGGTAAATCTTCGAGATTTAAAATCTTCAATTTGCTGAATGTGATCTCATATATTATTTCATCATCGGTCACCTTATCAGCTACTATTTCTTTTATCATTTTACATTCCTTTATTCTTAGCTGGATCTTGAAGTTTCACAAGAGCCTCAACAACAGAGACCGGAAATAAATATTTCAGGCAGTCACATTTTGAAGCATTTATTGCAGAGACACTGAAAATCAAGAATTCCTTGTGGATCCTTATTCCATACATGTTTGAGCTTGGGTAGGTAAGTTAATATTAATTTCCTCAAATGCGAGGACTTGACTACATAATGTGTCCCTTTCTTTGGTTGTTGCCTCCAAATCAAATACTACTTCAAGGGATTCACAAACCACCACTTCCAGTTCTTCCAACTTTTCGAATAAATTGAATGGAATTAGTTTTGAGATGCCATCACAACCAAATACCCTTAGAGTTTTCAAATTGCGAAATGATGACCCATCAAATTGTTGGCATTGCCAATCCTATATTTGATTCAACTTATGTAGATAGCTGATAATCAGTGTCTCTAGGTTGGGGAAAATAACTTACACCACAAAACTCATATATAGTCAAACAACATCAAAGTTATTAAGCGAAAAATTTATTCCACTAGAGAAGAAAAAAGAGGTTCACACCTTTTAAAAAGGTGTTAAATTAAAATAAGTGGCCAAATTAGTTTTAACGGGTCTCTTAAATGTAAATATACACTACCAATGTCAAATATGTAGTTGTAAAGAAAATGGTAGAATATAATTCTATTCTTCTTGCAATCAGTGGCTCATCTCCATTGCGACCAAGGACAAATTTACTTTAGATTCTTCTCCTTATATCCATTAATTGGATTTTTAGGCTTAAATCAAAGGTTTTATTGAATTATTATGTCCCTGTATGAAGATGAGGTTTCTTTCTTGACGATTCCTAGTCTCTCAATAAGTGATATTAATATCAAAAAACAAAGGATAATAGCGAATTTGTTCAACACACACGTGCATTATGATTATATTCTTTCCATTTGACAATAATAAAATTCAGGAATTTGGATCCTCCGACGGGCTTTTATCCTTATGAATTATTAAGATGATTACATATAAGATGCACCAAAGAAAAAGATGATTACATATAATCTTCTTTTATAATACTTGTTTAAAAGTTAAATGATTTCTTCTATTTAATTATATAATATACCAACTATATCTCAATATAACAATTACAGTATGTTAGGGGTATTTTAATAACAATAATAATTGAATTTTACTTAAGAATAATGGAATTTTCCTTGATAGAGACTACGTTGTAACCCTTCAAACTTCAAGTGAGTAAAAGGAAAGGACAAAGGAAAAATGTTTCATTGATTTAATTAGAGAAACATAAATTTATAAAAGAAAGTTGATGGACCCCAAGCAAAAACTTAAATGGTCGTGTATAACCTTTAAGATTGTGGAAGTTATCTAGATCAAGGATATTGAAATCCCAGCATGCCTACCTCTTTTTGATTGTGTAGTTTCTTGAAAATATATATAAATATACACTATAATGTGAATATCTTATCTTTGAGAATAGAAATTTTTTTGAGGAATATAGTTTAATAAAAGTTTGTGATTTGTCAATTTTTATAATTTTTAAAATCTTGTAAAAATCCTGAGTACCTAAATTTTTGTGATTGGAAAGATATATAGTAGAATGTATTAAATATATATTTATCTCCATTTTCACTAGGCATGCATCTAAAAGCTAGTTAAAAGTATAAATGGCAAGTATATTTAGGTGTGGGAAAATTTTCATTTGAAGCAATCACAACAATGCTCAAGTGTTTGAAATTTGAATTAAATTTATAATTCAGATATTTTGACTAGAATTAATTTATCATTTCATAAATATAATCTCACTTTAAGATGTATTAAGGTAATTATATAAATGCATAGCAGATACCAAGTATTAAGCTCTGGTTGTAGGGTATTAAGCATACATTCTCAGAGAAAAGTGCAACTGGAGGATCAAGACTATTGTCCACTGTGATTTCTCTAGGATCCTTATCATTTTCAAATTGTGTCTTCTTTTGCTGAGCTTTAGAAGATGTTTTGTCTTCGAAATAGTAGCCAACTAGTGCAGGTAGATTATCTAATGTCAAAGTGCATAATTCTGCAAACTGAAGCATGACAACAACCTTTCCATCATCAGAAGCTATTCCCTCCAAAAGGTCACAATCTGAAACGTTAATTCGATTAAGTTGTGGAAGACATCTTGGAAGGGAAAATGATAACAATATTTCACTTCAACAACCTTCAATTTGGAAAAGGATCCCTCTGTAAGAGAGCCATTGCATAACTTTACCAAATTCGATAACCTGTTGACATCCCTATGGCCCACTGAGTCAGCTATGAATTGAAGTTCATAATTAGAATAGACATAAAGATGCTTCAATTCTAACAAACTTTTTTCGTTTATACCTGGAACAACATTCTTCGTACCTTTCAACTTTTTCAAGCTCAAATCTTCAACACGATTCAGCAAACCTCTGAAGTAATTCCTTGAGTCAATACCAGTATTGAGATCTAGTTTCAAGGTCCTTGAAGTTTCAGACTCACCAAACAGTCACCGTGAATCACCTATGACTACTTCATATCTTTGCAACAGCAACTTCTCAAATAGCGGTTCCTTGGGAAGCATGTTTTCATCAAGAACATATTATGATAAGGTGTTCAAATGGCTCAAATTATTTAGCTCAGCAAGACTAGCCATAGATTGTTGAAGGCTAGTAGCCCACTGATCAAAACTTCTGCGACCTATAAACAGCACTTCCAACATTTTCAAGTTTAATAGAACACCAGGTGGAATCAATTTAAGCCAGGAACAACCACTCAAGTCCAACAATTGCAGCTTCGTCAATTGCCCTATTTCTCGTGGCAAATGTTTAATATTTAAGAGATTCAGAATTTGTAAACCTTTCAATTCCCTAATTATTGCTAATAGATGGAGGTAGAAACTCAAATTTCATTTTAAACAAGTCTAGTACTTTGAGTGAAGGCATTCTTTTGAAAAAGTTGTCTGGTAATTTTAGAGAAGGGTCATTGTTGTATATGGTGAAAAAGGTGAGATTTGGACAATCTAGTCCTCCAGGAAGTTTTTCAATGTTGCTACCATATAAAATGATTGTTTTGCAACTTTTCAACTTAGCATCCTTTAGTCATTCTTCTTCACCTAACTTTTCATTTCTTTTCAAGAAGAGCTGTTGATCCCTGGACGCTACTGATATGACCACATCTTCGACAACATCATGCATTGTAAACCGGTTGCTAGAATAATTACTATCCTGTAACAAGCATGAATCTTTCAAAAATAAATTGACTGTATATGTATCTTTCAAAAATAAAAAATGAATTTCACTCAAAAAAATGGTGAATTTAGAAATTTGATAGCAATCTTGAACCCTCGATTTATGTTCCAATAAGAAATTGTACACAGTTATTAATTATTAATCAATAACTTAGTCATTCATATCCTAAGATTTTAGTAATTTAATAAAAAAAAAATAACAAGTGTTGGAAAGTTATTCAATTTTTGTATAAAAAAGTAAAAAAAAAAATACTAAAATATTGTTATGGAATATACCTTAGTCTATTCAACACTTTCCAATAGGAATTTTAAGTGTGAAGATTATTCTTTTAAATTTGAAAGTTTGTTTCTTTTCTTTTATTTTATTTTTTCTATTATACCTTCTAAATATATATCGATTCCTTGAACGATGTGAATAAGGAACAACAAGTAAGAAGAACCACAAACTAGGCTTTTTTCTCCTCCTTTTTCCAAGATCGATATGATAGAATTTTAAGTCCTAGTTCTTGAAACTATATTAGAAGTTAGCTCTACGGTATTGGATAGAAGGAGGATGGCAAATATTGAAGGACAGATGCATAAATACTTTAAAGTTTGATATTTTTTAGGCCAGTGATTCAATATGATGGTGAAATCCAAGATAACACTCATGGAAGTAGTGTTGGTAGAAACTCCGAAGGATTAAATTTGGGGTGTTTTGTTATTGAAATGCATAAAACAAAAGGGGTAACTTTTACACTTCTTTTTCATGTTTTTCCATGCTATACAGTGCAGACTGTTGGATTAGGCATATTAAAATAATTAGTTGAGGTCAGACTTTTGAGCTGGTTTTGTAATGACACAAAAGATAGAGAACAAGAATATGACTCTGAAATTGGTAGGTTCACTTGAGGATATCTACAAGATATATTAAATGCTTTGGATGTTAATTTACCGTGAATAAATGAAAGATTTAATTTTGATTTGTTGACTTCTACACAATCTTTAAACCACTATACTGCCATGTATCAAAAAACTCTCAAAATAATTAATTGTCGATAGAAAAAAAAAAAAAAACATTGGTTAGTTTGGTGGTGTGACACTTTCTATTTAGTGGCACTGTATAGAATTTTCAAGTTGATGCTCCATTAAATTTAAACTCATAGATGAATACCTTTTTTTAAGAAGTTTGTTTTATGGTAGAAGCTTTCTTGTTCTAATGAATTACCAAATAACGGACATGAAGAAGAATCAATTTCTTTGGATT
The DNA here is from genome assembly GCA_003255065.1 of Cercis canadensis. Lineage (NCBI taxonomy): Eukaryota > Viridiplantae > Streptophyta > Magnoliopsida > Fabales > Fabaceae > Cercis > Cercis canadensis. Next base: position 6,708 of record QAOA01003401.1, on the reverse strand, counting down.
GATTCAGGAATCTCTAACAATATCAAAATCAATTTTGACTATTAGACACTGTAAAATTGGTTCCTAAAGAACTCTATGGCCTCAAGATGATGTCCTTCTCAATTAACTTATTTAATAATTTTATTACTCTATTATATACATTGGCCTTGTAGAAATATAACTTGTGAGAGTATCATTTTCTTATGGTATGATATATATATATGTCTTTACATCATGATCTTGCTTTGGTTGATCGAAAACTATGTACAAAATATCTGGGAAAACAAGGTTGTTGCAGTAAATATCTTAGATATGTGACCGTGGTTGGATTAGTTGCATATCTTCTTTGCATGGACCAAGTTGAGGTATAACTTATTGTGCAAGATAGAGGGCTATGCCCTTAGTGTTGAGAGATCGATCCTTAATGAATTCTCCGAGTCATTAGGCTGTGATTTAGCATGTTCATGTAACATAGAAATATATAACATTTCATGTACTCCACGGTAGCTTTTCAATTGTTCATTTATTTATAGATTACCTGGGCCATTGTTATGTATACCTGCTGACCATTTAATTATGCTCTAGCTTCCTATTAATAAAATATAAGTACCTTTTATGAAGGAAAACTATAGTATCAATAATAAAACATAGAATGAGTTATAATTATTGGCTAAAACATTATGAATTTATGTCAAAGACTAATAACATAAGCAAAGACTAATACTAGTCCATGTCACTTTCTATGTCTAAAATTTGAGTCTTTCCTTGAGCACTTAACATTTTCATCTTCTCCCTCTCTTTATGGTGTGATCATTTATTTAGTTTACAAGCAATCAAAGAATTTCTTCCTCCTCTCTTGTACAAATTCATTCAACTTCTCCTTTTCTTGTCTTAGTTCCTCCTCCTTTCTAAGTATTTCCATAAGGTGCATTTGGGCACGTTGACACTCTTGCATCTCCTCCACCAGTGTCTTATCAAACCCAAATTGAATGGCCTCATTACACAACACATGAAACTCCTTCTCACGCTTTTTGGTAATGGTCATGGAACTTTCACTCTTCAAAAAGCATAATAAATCTGCTAATGTCTTGTAAGCCAAGCCACGAAAACGATCACTGAAATCTTCACGTGGTTCCCACAAATTAGGAAACCTAGCAAATGAATCCCTCAACAAAGCTATGTCATCTTCGTTCAGCTCAATGTAATCCTTAAATTTCCTAAAGACTGGTGTCTGGCTTCTGCTAAGGTGATCAGTGGAGGCCCCAGAAGCAGTGACGGGAGGACAAGAAGGAAGCTCAGGAGCAAAGATGACCTCTGCAGTATATGGTGCATTGCATGAGGTTGAGGTGATGGAAGAATCAACAGTAGCAGGTGGTATAGGTAATGAAGTAGAAATAGAAACCAAGGGCAACAGAATAGTGACCCTCACCTTCAACTTGATGATTCTTGTCTAGATCTTTTAGTTGTTTGTTCTCGCTCTTAGTGTCCACATGTGACGAGGCATGGTCATTGCCTTGAGAAGAACTGTGACTGGATGCATTATCCTTGCCTTTACTTGCCTTGCTCCTTGTACTGCCACAAGCATCCTACTCAAAGGATAATATGTTACACAATTTAAGAAAATAGTGTAAATTGTAAATTAAGCACAAGAAAAAAAAAAAAAATCCTACTCTTGACTCAACTAGTAAAAGGGAGAAAATCTAAGAATTCTAAGGAGATGGAATTGCTGCACACCGTATTTGTATATTTTTGTACCGCAGAATTTTGGTCACCCTCCCAGTAGCTGTCTTCTTCTTCTTCTTCTCCTTGGCTGGAAACAACATCCTCATTATTATAGTGAAGAACTACACCTTCATGAATTGTTCCTTTCTTGCCTTGACCAAGGGTAGTGCTCTTTCCATTCTGTCCAATTGGAGTGCTTGGTTTGTTTTGGTCAGTAACAACACCTGTATCTTTAGAGAAAAACAACCACAATAACAAGAATTTCTGCTAAATAACCAAAAAGAGGTAGAGAGGGGAAAATGCAGCAAAGCTAGTAAAATTCTAACTACCAACCTAGCAGTGATGCCTTGCTTGCCTCAGCATCAGTGTCCTCAGCCCTGCTTTGAGCATACACCCCTGTATGAATATTCACTTAAATAAAGGGCAAGGTTAGTGTGATTCTATAAAGCTGTAAAATCAGTTACTGTAAAGGATCCTTTTGGCAAAGGGGATGCTTTACCTTCTGAGGTTTCTGAAGAATGTCCTCTCTTTTTCCTGACGCTGCCACCTTTAGGATCCAGAGCAAATTGGACTTGAACCCCCTCTACTTCTGTTGTTTCTTTTTGCAAGTCAAATGTTTTCTCTTGTGTACACCTAAAGGAAAGTTCTTCATCAACTCTCTTGCCACCTCCAACCAACTCATTTTTAATGCTTGATGTCCCTGTGTCAGGCACTTGCATTTTAGCAAAGTCGTCCTTATTACAGATTTGCTCAAGATTGGCTACATAATAGTGACCCTCACCTTCAACCTGTTTATTCCTATCTAATTCATTCTGATGAGTGTTCTTGCCCTTAGTGTCCACATATGACAATGCATGGTCACTGCCTTGAGAAGAACTGTGACTAGATGAATTCTCCTTGCTTTTGCTTTCCTCGCTCCTTGTACTGCCAGAAGCAACCTACTCAAAGGATAATATATTACACAATTTAAGAAAATAGTGTTAGTAAGCATGAGAAATACAAGCCAACTAGAGTTTTTTCTATCACATAGAAAAATAAAATAAAATCATTTGTTTTTATTGTATTTACTATCTCAGTTTGAAATAGATGGACATGAGAAAAATAAAAGTAAGAAAAACCCCAGAAGTTTTAGGTAGTTGAAATTTCACTTACCATGTCGTTGTACAACTTCAGTATAGTTGAGTTAAGGTTGCCCTTCCAACAGCTTTCATCTTTTTTGTCTACTTGCACATTCTGCAGCTTTGGTGTCTCAGATACTCCCTCTGAAAATTTTTTCATCTTGGGGCAGTGGCATATAACAACATATTCCAAAGATGGGAATTTGCAGACATAGTTTCTTGAGCAAAAGCTTTCCAAGCATGGTAAATTTTGAAGCTTTATACTTTTCAATTTGCTGAATGTGATCTCATCTATTGTTCCAGCAATCTTGTCTGCAACTATTTCTTTCATCATTCTACATCCCTTTATCTCCATTGTGGCAAGTTGGCATAGGCTTTTTGCTGTGGATGATGCCATTAAATCCAACATCCTTTCACATTTACATACTTTCAATGATGTCAAAAGATTGAATGTTACTGACAACGGCACTAAGTTCAACAAACTAGAACATTCAAGAACAAATAGTTTTTTTAGATTCTTGAGAATTGGGTACAGTTCATTGCCCTCTCTCCATATGTGCCTTAATTTTGGAAGTTTATCAAGTGACAATGATTTGATGTGTATCCCGCTGCTATGTTGTGTTTCTTCACCAATTCTCTCAAAAGGGAATATTTCTTCTAATAAACCATTTGTCAGAATAAGAGTATCCACAGTGGGAATTCTTTGAAGGAATGAGTATGGAAAAGTAGTTGGCACATCATTAAAGAACCTGAGTCTGAGAATTTTGAGTTTGCTGAAACAAAGGTTTGATGAATATTGTCCAAGCCAAGTCATTACGGTCTCATTGCAGTCTAGTTCCAACTTAAGTAACTCCGGCATTGCCTGACAGACCAATTAAAAGAAACTTAATTATAATTATAAAAGGTATTAATTAACTTAGAATGTGCATGCATGTCCAAGTCACAGACACAAGTCTCTACAATTTCATAAAGGCCACAGCATGACCAAGTCATACGGTCAGCACCCGTCCAAGCCACATAGTAAGTTTCATACAAATATTCATCATAAATTACAATTACGATGTCTACGAATTAATGTGTCTCATTACTTGATGTGCTGTATTTTGTTGAAAGAAACTTTTTAAAACACGTGCTCCTTATAATATCATATATTGATCTGCTTTTAAGAATTTGAAAGTTTAAGAAACAATTCAAAATTTCAAGGACGACTAAGCTAATTCAAAATTGTTGCAAAAGTTTAAAAAGAAAAGATAACGAAGAAGACAATGTTTGATAAATTAGTAATTGGTGATTGTGAAGCCATAAATGCCTCAATTTCATAAAATAATTTTGTCAAGCAAGGTAAGGTACAAAGCATATGAGACCACTACCAATTGAAGGGTATCATACTTGATTAATTGATCTCATAAAAGTGAAACATCCTTTAAGATTTGGATTCTATATTCAGTTTATTTCATTTGTAATAGGCATAAAACTTCAACCAAACGTATGGAATAGTAGAAGTACAAGTAACATCTCGAAAAAAAATGTAGAAATGATTAAGTTTTGTACCTTTTCAATTGGAAGGTTTAGTTGAATTGAAGCTTCAACTCCATCTTCATAATGTGATTCTTCAATTCCAAGAAGTCCAGACCCAAACATATTCACTTCTCTATTCATAGATACATAATATAATTCTTCCAATACTGGCCATTCAGTAGAATATCTTCCAGGGTAGAAGCTCTTAAGTTTTGGTAGATCCCGAAGTTCAATGAAAGTCACTTTAGGAAATACAAAACTGATTGAGACAACATCAGGTTCTTCTCCCCTTCCAACAATATTCACAAGTTCACTGCAATTTTCTATCTTTAGCTCCTTAAGTTGCACAAGAGCCTTAGCAACAGAGACTGGAAATAGATATTTCAGGCTGTGACAGTATGAAGCATTTATTACAGACAGCCACTCAAAACTATAAATCCAATTTGGATCTTTGTTCCATACATGCTTCAGATTTGATAGGGAAGTTAAAGTCAATTTCTCCAAGTATGTACGGTGTCCAGAGTCTCTCGCTCTATATATAGTGGCCCCCTCTAGATCAAACACAACTTCTACTGAGTTACAAGATTCCACTTTCAGCTCTTTCAACCATCTTAAGTGCTTCAATAGATTCACTGGAAGCACTTTTGAGAACCATTCACACTTTGAAAACGTCAGAGTATTCAAATAGTGAAATTTCTCATCAGCAACTAGGCTATGCCATATTTCTTTTAACTCTGGGTAGTCCGATATCATCAAATGACTTAACTGCATATATACATGAGATACATTGAATTTAATGAATTTTGTATGGTTCACATTATATATTTAAAAAGAAAATCAGAATTGTTAAACTATAGTTCCACTTTTGAAGAGAATTAAACTGAAAGTAGAAGAAAAGAACCATGACAGAGTTAGTAAGGGCTCATCGAAGAGGCTATACTCTATTGTGCTCATATTATAAAGAATAAATAACTGATCAGTAAATTACACACAACTGCCATGAGATTCGATCGAATTACTCACACCCTACTTTTTGTTTTGGAAATTAAATTTTTACTAATGGTGCTTTGTGTATGATTGGAAAAGGAAGGAATATTAATAGAACTGCATATATGAACATGTGCACGATTTTGCATGGGTACCAATGCTTTTTTTGTGCGTGTAAAATAAACTTGGAAGGGAAATCTGTTGAATATTTATAGGCTTCTCACAACAGTTCTATGATCAAAATGATCCACCTACCATTTTGAAAGAATTTTCAAGAATGCAAATCGTTAATGTTATTGTACATTTTGGTAACACTTCCCTTTTTATGAGACGAAAGCCTGAAAAAAGGTTTCTTGAAGTGTTACTTGTTACTGTATATAAATTCTAATATCTAAATTAGACCCAAACGACAAGTGTATAGACGAAGAAAAACTTAAAAGACAAAATCCAGAAATTTGAAGGAGGTTGAATTTTTGCATACCTGATATATAGACATCTTTTGTAAAGTAGAATTGAGGTCACCCTCCCAGCAGTTGTTGTCCAACCAGTAACTGTATTTTACACTTTGAAGCTTTGGTGAGCAAGGGGCTCGCTTAGAAAATATCTTCATTTTGGGGCATTGAGATATAACTGCATTTTCCAAAGATGGGAAATTGAAGATATAATTCATTGAGCAAAAACTTTCCAAGCATGGTAAAAACTCAAGCTTTAAATTCTTCAATTTGCTGAATGTGATCTCATTTGTGATTTCAGCATCAATCACCTTATCTGCTACTATTTCTTTTATCATTTTACATTTCTTTATCTCCATCGTGGTGAGTTGGCTCAGACTTTTAGCCGTGGATGATGCCATTAAATGGAAGATCCCATCACAATTAAATACTTCTAGTAATGCCAGATGATTGAATGTTATTGATGAGGGCATTAAGTTCAACAAATTTGAACATTTGAGGACATGTAGTTCTTCTAGATTCTTGAGAATTGGATCCAATTCGTTTCCTTCTCTGCATATGTGCTTTAATATTGGAAGTTCATCAAGAGTCAATGCTTTGATGTGTATCCTGCTGTCATACTGTGTTTCCTTACTAGCTATTCTCTCAAGAGGAAATATCTCTTCAAATGAACCATCTTTCACGATAAGAGTTTCCAAGGTGTACATTCTTTGAATAAACGAGTATGGAAAAATAGTTGGCACATCATGAAAGAACCTTAGTTTGAGAATTTTAAGTTTTCTCAAACAAAAGTCTTGTGAATATCGTTCAAGCCATGTCATCATGCTCTTATTGAAGTCCAATGTCAACTCTCTTAACTTGGGGATTGACTGACAGACCAATTCAAAAAACTAAATTAGTACGTAAATATTATAAAAAAGTATTATAACTTA
>QAOA01003393.1:26449-44716 GCA_003255065.1 Cercis canadensis | reverse complement strand
TCAGCTTATTGAACCAAGCTCTAGGTGCTTGTTTCAAACCATAAAGAGCTTTACGTAGTCTACAAACATGAGAAGGGTAAGAAGCATCCTCAAATCCCTGTGGCTGTTTCATATACACTTCTTCCTGTAAGTCACCATTGAGAAACGCATTATTGACATCTAGTTGCTGAATAGGCCAGTTATGAGAAAGAGCAATGGTGAGAACTGTTCGAATAGTGGCTGGCTTCACAACTGGACTAAAAGTATCAAAGTAATCAATTCCATAGGTTTGAGTAAAACCTTGAGCAACTAAACGAGCCTTATACCTTTCAATGGACCCATCTGGTTTATACTTGAGCTTATAAACCCATCTGCAACCAACTATATTTTTATTAGTGGGACAAGGCACAAGATCCCATGTGCTGTTAGCTTGTAAGGCTGTAAACTCTGCAGTCATGGCATCAAGCCATTTGGAAGACTTGCTAGCCTAAGTATAGGTGGAGGGCTCAGAAAGAACAAGACCATAAGCTGATGTATAGACCTTAGGTTTGAAAATTCCATTCTGACTTCTGGTCACCATTCTGGAAGTAGATGCAGATGGAACCACTGGAGCTGAAGTGAGAGGTAATGTAGATGTGGAGGTAGCGGAAACAGAAGCAGGACTAGCTGTGTCACTTAGGTGAGTTGCAGAAGGAGGAGCAGGAATAGGCACAGGAGATGAGTCAGCATGAGGAATTGAGGCAGACTGAGGTGGTGAAGAGACAACAATAGGCACATGACAATCAGAAGAGTTCTGAGAGGGAGTTGGGGAAGAAATGTGAAAAGGAAATACTGACTCCACAAATACTACATGCCTCGAAATGTACAGTCGCTTAGAAGCCATATCCAAACAAAGAAACCCCTTGTGCTTATTACTGTAGCCTAAAAAACAGCAGGCAGCAGACCTATCTTGCAACTTATGAGTTCTATAGGGCCTTAAGTAAGGAAAACATAAACATCCAAACACTTTCAGTTGAGTAAAATCTGATGGTTTCTGGTATAGTAACTCATATGGAGACTTATGGTGCAGAACTCCTGTAGGTAGTCTATTTATAAGATATACAGCTGACTGAAATGCAAATGGCCAATATTTAGTAGGAATGCCTGCAGTAGTAAGCAGAGATAGGCCAGTTTCCACAACGTGTCTATTCTTCCTTTCAACAATACCATTTCTCTTCCTGTTTCCATTGCACTTGATTCCATTGCTCTGTCCAACTCTATAACTGATGGCGTGACCTTAGTTTCAAAAGCTGAAACCTTTGAACTGGGTTTCTTCAGTCCTGGGAATTCCAAGAACCGTTACCTAGGAATTTGGTACAAGAATATCCCAATTCAAACCGTTGTTTGGGTTGCAAACCGCCTTAACCCCATCAATGATTCATCTGGCATCTTAACATTAAACACCACCGGCAACCTTGTATTAACCCAATACGACACTCTTGTTTGGTACACAACCTCTCCGAGAAAATTCCGCCTTAACCCCATCAATGATTCATCTGGCATCTTAACATTAAATACCACCGGCAACCTTGTACTCACCCAAAACGACACTGTTGTTTGGTACAAAACCTCTCCGAGAAAATCACAGAATCCAGTAACCCAGCTCCTAGATTCTGGGAATCTTGTGCTACAAGAAGAGATTAATGAAGCAAACCCAGAAGGCTTCTTGTGGCAAAGCTTTGACTATCCATCTGATACATTGATGCCAGGGATGAAGTTCGGATGGGACCTAAGAACTGGTCCGAATAGGCGTCTAATAGCTTGGAAGAGTCCAGAAGATCCATCTCGTGGAGACTTTTCTTTTGCTCTAGTGCTCACTAACTATCCTGAGTTTTGTTTCAAGAAGGGAGAAACAAAACATTCTACAGAACTGGACCATGGAATGGCCTGAATCCAAGTGGTGTACCAGATATCAAGCCCAACCCTATTTATAACTACAGCTTCATCGTCAATGAGAATGAGATCTACTACACCTTCGGCCTCAAGAATAATTCTGTTTTATCGATACTAGTATTAAACCAAACCAATTATGTTCGTCATCGTTACGTCTGGTCAGAAGCTACTAAAGATTGGAGGATTTTTTCAACTGTTCCTACTGACTACTGCAACACTTACGGTCTAAGTGGCACCAATGGGGATTGTATCATCACTGACTCACCAGTATGTCAGTGTTTAAAAGGGTTTAGGCCAAAATCTCCACAAGAAAGGAAACCTAGACAATTTGCATTTGGTCATAACCCTATTGATTACATCAAGAGTAGGGTGACCTAATCTGTTATGCCACAACTGTAAGTCTAAAACAGATTTATTAGAAGCTAAGCTAAAAACTTGAAAAGCCTTAGCAGAATCAAATATGTTGCCAGCAGAAAGTCCAGTCATGACTTTGTATAATCCTTGATCAATTCTTCCTTGCAGCAGGACCTCTCGGGTTGTCAGATCCTTCACAAGAAAGCAAGAGGGATAAAACTCTACACAAGCACCATTATCCTGGCATAATTTTCTTACACTAACCAAATTGGCAGTTATTTTTGGAACATGCAACACATTTTCAGAAATAAAGGTCTTTTAGCTGTTGAAATGGATGTAGTACCTGTATTGAGCACATTCAAACTCTTACCATTTCCAACAGTGACTCCTTCATCCCCAACAAACGGATTGTGCAAAGACAGATTGCCAAGATCTGCTGTAACATGGTGTGTAGCACCAGTGTCCAAATACCATGGTGTATCTTCAACATTGGAGGAGGTAGCCATGAAAGCCTGTGGTTCTTGATTCTGTGCAGGATTAGTAGCAGCAGTCTTTGGTTGATAATTGTTATCAAATCGATGCCAACAATCAACTGCTACATGTCCTGGCTTGTGACAGATTTGACAATGAGATTGAGATTTCTGAGTTGGTCCATTTCCAGTTCTATTCTTTCTGAACTGACCATTTTGGCCTGAGAAATGCCTTGTTGGTGCATTTCCACTTCCAGAGTAAGAACCAGAATGGCCATTGAATCTTTTCTTCCCTGCAACTTGATTAAACGTTGCTGCATTGGCCTGAATTGGAATTTGTTCATCCATAGACCTCTGTCTTTCTAATCTTCCTTCAAAACTAAGGAGATGACTTTGCAAAGTTTCTATAGACACTGTTACAAAGCTAAGAGGAGTGACAACTGAGTTATACTCAGGTCCTAGACCACTGAGAATAGCCATGATGTGATCATCTTCAGTCACAGATTCTCCTATGGCTCTAAGATTATCACAAATATTACGAATTTTCAACATATATTCCCAGAGTCCAAGATTACCTTTTCTGGTAGTCTGCAATTGCAATTTGAGTTCCATGATTCTTGCCTTTGAAGTGCAAGCAAAGCTATCTGCTAGGGATTTCCAAATCTCATAAGCTGTGTTATATGCCATGATTTGAGCCATAATTGACTCAGTTAGTGAAGCATAGAGCCAACTCATCACCAAACGATTCTGCCTCTGCCAGAACTTGTAATCTGGGTTCAATAGCAAATTTCCTTCATCTGATGATGAATCTTGAACAAATCTTCAAGGACATGGTTGTGATCCATCAAGAATCTCTTCATAACCATTTGCTATGACTATGTTCAACAACTGGTTTCTCCAGATCAAGTAATTTCCACGATCAAGCTTGATTGTCAAAGTCTGGCCAAACGTTGGTAGATTGGAGTTCCCGGATTCACGAAATGACACTCTAGAGCTTGTGCTTTGATCTGCCATTAAGATAGCTCTGATACCATGTGAAGCTTGAGATAATTGTGAATACGAAAAACAAAGAAAGCAATGCAACAGAAATAGCAATTATGCAGAAACTGAAATGTTCTGCAGAATGTGTATATCAGCAGAAGAAAATGAAGAACATTGATGAACAGAAGAGAATTCTCTTTGTATTAATTTCTGTAAAGTAAAAGATATCTTAACAATGCCTATCTAGTCGAATATATATAGAGGCTAGTGCCTTTCTCTAGAAGATTCAGAAGCAGTTTAGCTCATAACAGAAAGCTAACTGACTTCGAATCACAGCTGTCTTACTGACAGCTAGCTATAACTGAATGTATATGTAAACTTGATGAGTCAGCATACTGGACACGTCATCCATGATCTGAGTTTAGTCTAACATCCCCCCTCAAACACAAGGTGCGGGGAAGCACATTGAGTTTGCTGCGATTGGAGAGAAAAAGTTTGGTGGACAAGGTCTTGGTGAGAATGTCTGCCAACTGATCAGAAGAGGGAACATGACAAAGTTTGAGAGTTTTGTTAAGCACTCGTTCTCGGACAAAATGGCAATCAATCTCTATATGTTTTGTCCTTGCATGTAAGACAGGATTGACAGCTAGAAACGTTGCACTCAGATTATCACAAAGCAACAAAGGAGCAGTAGGCAGAGACACTCTGAGTTCCTGAAGCAAAGACTGCAACCAAAGCACTTCAGAAGTGGCATTGGCTAAAGCCTTGTACTCAGCCTCAGTACTGGAGCGAGCTACCGCCTTTTGCTTGCCTGAAGTCCATGAAATAAGACTGGAACCAAGAAAAACAGCATGACCACTGGTGCTGCGTCTGTCATCAGGACAGCCAGCCCAGTCTGAATCAGAATATGCAAGTAAGGGCAGCTGCTGTGACTTGGGGATGGTGAGACCATGTGTCAGTGTGCCTTTGAGATACTTCAAGACACGTTTAGCAGCCTGCAAATGCAAATCTGTGGGAGCACTCATAAATTGACAGAGCTTGTTCACTGAGAAGGCAATGTCAGGCCTGGTGATTGTGCAGTACTGAAGAGCACCTACCAAGCTTCTGTAAACCAAAGGTTGTGGTAGAAAATTCCCATCAGAGAGTGACAGAACCTGACTACTGATCATTGGAGTAGGGGCTGGTTTGGCACTGTCCAACCCTGCTCGATGCAAAAGATCAGTGATGTATTTGGTTTGAGACAAATGCAACTGGTGAGGCATCCGGACAGTCTCAACACCTAGAAAATAATGCAAAGCTCCCAAGTCTTTTAAAGAGAAAGCAGCATTCAAGGAGGTGACAAGAGACTAAATAACAGCAAGACTAGAACCAGTTAGTATAATGTCATCAACATATACTAAGAGATAAATGACAACATCAGCAGCAAAGAAGACAAAAAGGGAGTTATCAGAAATGGTGCACTTGAAACCCCACTGTAACAATGTAGACTTCAGCTTATTGAACCAAGCTCTAGGTGCTTGTTTCAAACTATAAAGGGCTTTACGTAGTCTACAAACATGAGAAGGGTAAGAAGCATCCTCAAATCCCTGTGGCTGTTTCATATACACTTCTTCCTGTAAGTCACCATTGAGAAACGCATTATTGACATCTAGTTGCTGAATAGGCCAGTTATGAGAAAGAGCAATGGTGAGAACTGTTCGAATAGTGGCTGGCTTCACAACTGGACTAAAAGTATCAAAGTAATCAATCCCATAGGTTTGAGTAAAACCTTGAGCAACTAAACGAGCCTTATACCTTTCAATGGACCCATCTGGTTTATACTTGAGCTTATAAACCCATCTGCAACCAACTATATTTTTATTAGTGGGACAAGGCACAAGATCCCATGTGCGGTTAGCTTGTAAGGCTGTAAACTCTGCAGTCATGGCATCAAGCCATTTGGAAGACTTGCTAGCCTGAGTATAGGTGGAGGGCTCAGAAAGAACAAGACCATAAGCTGATGTATAGACCTTAGGTTTGAAAATTCCATTCTGACTTCTGGTCACCATTCTGGAAGTAGATGCAGATGAAACCACTGGAGCTGAAGTGAGAGGTAATGTAGATGTGGAGGTAGCGGAAACAGAAGCAGGACTAGCTGTGTCACTTAGGTGAGTTGCAGAAGGAGGAGCAGGAATAGGCACAGGAGATGAGTCAGCATGAGGAATTGAGGCAGGCTGAGGTGGTGAAGAGACAACAATAGGCACATGACAATCAGAAGAGTTCTGAGAGGGAGTTTGGGAAGAAATGTGAAAAGGAAATACTGACTCCACAAATACTACATGCCTTGAAATGTACAGTCGCTTAGAAGCCATATCCAAACAAAGAAACCCCTTGTGCTTATTACTGTAGCCTAAAAAACAGCAGGCATCAGACCTATCTTGCAACTTATGAGTTCTATAAGGCCTTAAGTAAGGAAAACATAAACATCCAAACACTTTCAGTTGAGTAAAATCTGATGGTTTCTGGTATAGTAACTCATATGGAGACTTATGGTGCAGAACTCCTGTAGGTAGTCTATTTATAAGATATACAGCTGACTGAAATGCAAATGGCCAATATTTAGTGGGAATGCCTGCAGTAGTAAGCAGAGACAGGCCAGTTTCCACAACGTGTCTATTCTTCCTTTCAACAATACCATTCTGCTGAGGTGTATAAGGGCAAGAAAACCTGTGCTCCATGCCTAATGTCTGTACTAACTGAGTAAAGCTCACAAACTCACCTCCAAAGTCAGACTGAATAGCTTTAATTTTGCAATCAAACTGACATTCAACCATTGCTTGAAATCTTTTGAACATAACTAATGCATCAGATTTAGAATGCAAAAGATAAAGCCAAGAGAAGCGACTAAAATCATCAATCAACAGCAGAAAGTAACATGAACCATTAACAGATTTGCATGAGGGAGAACCCCAAAGATCAGCATGAATTAACTCAAAAGGTTTCAATGATCTAGTTATTGATCTTACAAAAGGCAGTTGGTGACTTTTGGCCAACTGACAAGAGCTGCATATAGGTGTTTTATTGAAAGGAAACCTAGACAATTTGCATTTGGTCATAACCCTATTGATTACATCAAGGGTAGGGTGACCTAATTTGTTATGCCACAACTGTAAGTCTAAAACAGATTTATTAGAAGTTAAGCTAAAAACTTGAAAGGCTTTAGCAGAATTAAGTGTGTTGCCAGCAGAAAGTCCAGTCATGACTTTGTATAATCCTTGATCAATTCTTCCTTGCAGCAGGACCTCTCGGGTTGTCAGATCCTTCACAAGAAAGCAAGAGGGATAAAACTCTACACAAGCACCATTATCCTGGCATAATTTTCTTACACTAACCAAATTGACAGTTATTTTTGGAACATGCAACACATTTTTCAGAAATAAAGGTCTTTTAGCTGTTGAAATGGATGTAGTACCTGTATTGAGCACATTCAAACTCTTACCATTTCCAACAGTGACTCCTTCATCCCCAACAAACGGATTGTGCAAGGACAGATTGCCAAGATCTGCTGTAACATGGTGTGTAGCACCAGTGTCCAAATACCATGGTGTATCTTCAACATTGGAGGAGGTAGCCATGAAAGCCTGTGGTTCTTGATTCTGTGCAGGATGAGTAGCAGCAGTCTTTGGTTGATAATTGTTATCAAATCGATGCCAACAATCAACTGCTACATGTCCTGGCTTGTGACAGATTTGACAATGAGATTGAGTTTTCTGAGTTGGTCCATTTCCAGTTCTATTCTTTCTGAACTGACCATTAAACCTTAAACACTAAACCCTAAATCCTAAACCATAACCTAAATCCCTAAAACATTAACCCTAAACCATAAACCAAAAATTAGACAAAGCCTCCCCTAAAACTTGAACAATCCAAGAATTCAAAATTCTACATAATTACATAGGAACCTAGTCACAAAATAACAATTCATTCCATAACTAAAAGTTAGCTAATTGTATAGGTAAAAATTACATAGCAACAGAAAAAAATTACAAAACTAATTATACACCATTCAAAAAATTTAAAAAAATTTCAGAATTATTTCACATCCATAAGATAACAAAAACGTCAACCTAATCTTAACAAATAATATCAAATTCTTTATGAATTTCACTACCTAAATTTAGCCATAAACTTACACTATTAAGCTACATCCAAATAACTCCTCTACTACCTAAAATAACCAATAAACATTCTAAACAGCTAAAACATATAATATGCATGCAAATTGACAGACAATTCCTAATAGAAAATAAAAAAAAAAAAAAAATTAGAGACAAGAGAGGGATAGTGAAACCTACCTCAATGAGCTAAAAATTAAAAACTAATCTGATAGACTAGCTTTGGAGGTCCTACGCAGCAAAACCCAAAAGAAAGAAGGGTAAATGGTGGAGGAAGGTCTAGGAAGAGAGAATTGACAGAAGAGAGGGAGTTTGGAAGTTTTTTGAATATGGAGGTTGTGATTGCACGAGGAAGATGAAATGCATAATTTCTCATGAGATTTTCTCATGAAATTTGTCCGTGAGAAAAAATCCTAAAATTCAAATTGTAAGTGAAACGGTGTGCATTGAGTTTCTCACAAACTTTCTCATGGAGTTGGTTTGCCATGAGAAAGCCCGTGAGAAAAATTGATTCTTTTGACGGACAATGTCCGTGAGAACACTAACCATAATAATGACGACGGTTAAGATGTTTTTTCTCACAGATCTTTTTCATGGGCAACTCTGTCCTTGAAAGAATCCATGAGAAAATCATAACAGTCAAAAGTCATGAGAAAATCCATGAGAAATTGAGTAATTTTCTCACGAAATTTTGTTCCATGAGAAAAATTCGGGAGAAAATCATTTTTTTCTTATAGTGGAAGATATCTCATATGGGTTAACAAAAAACAAATTTGGTATTCTAATGCAAAATTTAATTTAAGTAACACCTTAAACTCATTTTATCGTTAGTTTTTCAGAAATGATAGTCTCCAAATTTGACATATCTAGAAGTATTTATATTTACAGATATTTTAAATAATTATTCTTATTTGGACCATATTCAGTTCAAATTACAATAGTGTTAAAATAATAGAAGAGCATTTTTTGATAAGAACGTAACTCAGAGCTTCTTTTATGTTGTTTGCAAGTGTTGACTAAACATGTATTCGCATTCACATAATTTATTTGATTAACATTGTTTAAAATATTAATAAAAATATATATATTCAAATAATTAAGATGAGAATTGTTATAGAAGATTCGTTGCTAAGACTCTGCAATTTAGTTTGCTGTCACCGTGAAATTAGTGAATACATTATTACTTGTTGACCCCCAACTTGAATAAAATTCTAATATAAATTGAGCTGAGTTTATAATGCCAAACAGGTCTTGTGATGAGAACGTGGGATAAGATCAACGCGGCCAGCAATATTATTATTAATTCACTACAGCTTCCAACATTAATTCATATGTGTTAGTTTCAAATTTTCAATATACAGAAAATGAAAAATTATTATTATGGTATAAATTTTCCCTTTTATTTGGTCTGAACAAGCATTAAATTATTGGCGCCCAAGAATCCTTACCACCTCCAAAAATATCTGAAGTCTAATGCAGTTGCACAATTATTGGAATTATAAAGTTTCACAACTGTCTCTGTCTCATCTGACTTTAGAAAAGACTAATAATACGTATGGACAAATACGTTGCCAAAAATTCGCCTATGGGTCCCCTTTTTCTGTTTTTTTTATAAATGAGTGTAATAAGCTAAGGGGAGGGATCCAAGAGGAACAAAAATTTTAATTGAGGCTACTTGTGTATCAATTTCTTTCGAATTTTATACACCAAAATGTATATATCTCTCTATTAGATTCTGATTTAATTAACCTTAATCAACTTTTTTTTTTTTTTTGCTACTTTGGCTGCAACTCCCGATTCAAAAAATAGAAAAGTTTTTGAATTGATGAGTTTGTATAAAAAGCATCACTGAAAGGAATGAAAAATTTCAATTGAGGCTACTTGCGTATCAATTCCTCTCGAATTTTATACACCAAGATGCATATATCTCTATTTGATTCTAATTTAATTAACCTAGTTAACTTACTCTTGATTTAACTCTGATAAAAATATATGTGTTATTGTACGTGTATGATTATAAAGATAAATGACGTGACACTGCCATTATTCAAACAATTAGAAAATACAGTTGATTTCGTGCATTGTCTATTCATATTTACTATCGTTGACCAACTGTTTGTTGTTTTTGGCATTTCTCCAATTCCCTGCTGCCCACACAAATTGACTTTGCAATAACGTGACTACTATATATACTGCCAGTCTGTCTTCCCTTCTGGACAATATTAAGGCATAATCTCAACTTACAGTCATGGAGAAAGCTTGCTTCTTTTTCTCTTTTCTCATATTGTCAGCACACTATTTCCTGTCCTCTTCAGCCCAGAGCAACACCAGCATTACAACAGACCAATCTGCACTTCTAGCCTTCAAATCTCATATCACTTTGGATCCT
Organism: Cercis canadensis; assembly: GCA_003255065.1. Taxonomy (NCBI): domain Eukaryota; kingdom Viridiplantae; phylum Streptophyta; class Magnoliopsida; order Fabales; family Fabaceae; genus Cercis; species Cercis canadensis. The sequence goes on along the minus strand of QAOA01003393.1, from coordinate 34,457 downwards.
CACAATATCTTGGCCAATAATTGGTCTACTTCTTCCTCTGTNTTCAATATGCAATATATCTTCACTCCAAGTGATAGATTTTGGGTATAACTCCTTTTCAGGTATCTTCTCTCTACCAAATATGGTTTGTGTGAGTAAGAACTAGAAATTTTAATAATTTTCCTGCTCCTCAGAGTGTTTATAAGGTTTCACCTCTTTTTATCTACTTTTATCAACCAAAAAATATACACATATTTATATGCATGTATTTTGAATTAATGTACGTACTACATGTGAATGGATATCGAACTTACCTCATGATGATTGGAAAGTCAGATTTCTCACGTTGTTTCTTTTATATTGAGATTTTTCTATTAAAATAAGTTGATAATTGTAATTAGTACTATTTATATTCTTCTTAAATGTGAAATAAGATCATAATCAGTTAGCTATATACCAAGTCAGGTTCATTTAAACAATAATGATTATTATCTGTTATATTTTAACTTACTTTTATTTGACTATTTCGTTTCTTTTCCAAATGTATTAGCGTATTCAAATTCTTATTTTGTTAATCTAATTCAATTGAAATTGTTATATTTTAACTTACTTTTATTTGACTATTTCGTTTCTTTTCCGAATGTATTAGTAGTGTATTCAAATTCTTATTTTGTTAATCTAATTAAATTGAAATAAATAAGACCTTAATCTTTTAGGTCAAGTTAGTGTTTATGTATGTGTGTTATACCACATCCTCTCAACTCTCAAGGCCTAATAACACAAGTTCACAAATTTATGTGACATGATTTCCAAATTTGTTGTCATGAGAAAAATACTTCAACTAGTGGCGTATATATGCATCTGTAAAGTTGACAAGTTAATTAGCACATGTGTTAAAAAGTTAGTTTCTATTATATGTTATATTTTTATCTCTAAAAGAAATAAATATATTCAAGGGTAAGCATTAGTGGCTATGGCAGTATTTAAATTGTAAATTCTGTCAAGTTGACTAATTTAACTTTTCCTTTATAAATGCAAGGAAACATTCCACAAAGAATTGGTGATCTTCCACATCTAAGAAGCATAAATTTGAGCAAAAACAACCTTTCAGGCACCATACCATCATCTGTGTTCAACATGTCAACGCTTCAAGAGATTCAATTCATTTACAATAATCTCTCTGGCAGTCTTCCACTAGATATGTGTCATAGTCTTCCAAATCTTGAAAGATTGGAACTTTCTGGGAATGAATTTTCTGGTCAAATTCCGCCAAGTTTGCCTCAATGTAAAGAGCTCAAATATCTAAAGATGATCAGCAACAGATTTGATGGATACCTTCCTACTGAAATCGGGAAATTACCTATGCTTGAGGTGTTAGATCTCAGCAACAACAATCTGAGAGGTACATTAATATCTCTTTTTCGTCAATCTTAATTGAGCACTTATATTTCCTCAATTTACATACGAATTCAAATTATACTGTTTGACACTGTGCTGAATGTAGATGTGCAAATTATAAAAGCTTTTACTTGAACATTATAGTTTAGAAGTTGTCATCATGTCATGCAATATACCTTAATATCTTGGATGTCTACTATTGTAATACCTGCATTAAGATGTCTAAGGATTCAAGAGATCCCCAAAAATGAGAATCGTCAATAACTTCCAACATGCTAGAGTAATGCACATATAAAATGTATGTTCATCAAACAAACATATTAATTTTATAGGACAAAGTATATANTGTTGGAAAGTATCTCGGGTCATTAATTAGCATTCAATATGATTAGGAATTTAATGTAATTAGCTGTAATTGTGTTGTAAATGTGTTTACTAATCAGGGAATCCTTGATTGGTAGGTTTGGTAGGTTAGGAGTAATTTCCTCAATGTTTCCTTTTATAACTCCTAGAATTAGGTTGACTTTAGTGTATATATTCTGTAAATTCGTGATTAGAAAGATAACAAGGAGAATTCTTTCCTTAAGCCTCTTTGTTCATAATTTTATAGGACAAAGTATATGGGAAATGGCCCTGGTGGGAGAAAATCTAGTTACATGCATTGAAATTCCTTAAGTTATTAGGTTTTAATTATATGCATGTTGTAATAATTTTTTTATTTACTTAAAAACTTGAGATTAATGAATCTTCGGAACAACAATTTTCGTGGTGAACTACCCACAAGAAATGTGTCAACAGGCTCATTCACTTCAAGATATTTCTATATTAAACAATAAAGTTGGGGGAAGCATTCCAAGGTCAATTGGCAACTGCACTTCATTGAGACGATTATTCTTAGCAGGAAACTCATTTACAGGTATTCCTCTAAACTATCTTCTTGGTAACAAATATTCCAAATTATATGATCCACATATCAAGCGATTTTTCACTGAGAAAGTCTCCTAGCATATACCAATTAGTTGCAACGATGGTGTACACTTAAGTTGTCATATTAAAGTGTTAATTAGATCCTATTAGTTTAGGTCAATGCAATGGACATGTATGCAGGTGTGCTGTTAAATAGTTTGTAAATAAATTGCCTCTTTTTCTCTAATATCACTAATTAAGGACATATAGGAATGAATCTTACTTTAGGTTTTAAAGGGATATTGTTATTAATGAAATGCTAATAATAACTTTAGCTGAGTTTGATCTTGGTCTCTTACACTTGCTAGCTGTACCTCCTATTGAGGCCCCAACAATTTAAATGTTTTTCAACACTATTCTATGTCTAGACGTAGTCTTTAAGATTTATGGATGCAATTTATCATCATAGAACTTTCCTATGGTTTTGTCCATAGGGAATAATATTTGACAGACCCAAGAACTTTGAAATTTAAAGAGTAAATTATATTTTTCTTAAGAAAATATACACTTGAAAATTAGGATAAGATCCCAAGTGAGATGAATTTGAAAGACTAGTTAAATGAATTGATAACCTACAACGTTTTATATCTAAGTGGATACAAGTGCCTCTTTCTTGAAGAAAAGAAATATCTAGCAAGAAATAAAGAAAAAAGGCTAGAAATTGCCATTTTATAGGACATGGTTAATTGATATTTTGTGTGCTATGGTAGCATTGTGCTTTAGTTATTGTCAACATTAATTCATGCATTTCATTCTTATCAATCATTTTAATTTGCAGGTTTTATACCAAATGAGATATGTGACCACTTACATAACCTTAACACACTGCATTTACAAGGGAACAAACTGATAGGTTCTATTCCTCCAAACATTTTCAACATCTCAGGGTTAAGGAGCTTGTCTCTATCAACAAATAAACTTTCAGGCAATCTTCCAATTTCTTCATACCATAGCCTCTCCAATCTCCAATACCTTTACCTTCCAAGCAACAATGTTAGCGAAGAAATACCAAGCAGCCTCTTCAATGCTACAAACCTTATTGAGCTAGTACTTGCCAACAATTCATTTTCAGGAGTTCTACCTAACTCAATAGGGAATTTGAGAAACATCCAAATCCTTTATCTGATAAATAATAGGTTTACCAGTGATCCTGCTGCTCCAGAAATCAGCTTTCTAACTTCATTGACAAACTGCAGAAATTTAGAAAGGCTTTTGTTGTCATTGAATCCTTTGAATGGAACACTTCCAAATTCTATTGGAAACCTCTCTACCTCTCTTCAAACATTTGATGCTTGGAATTGCAATATCAAGGGTAAGATTCCTTCACAGATTGGCAACTTAAGGAAATTGTTTGATTTATCTCTGAGTGGTAATGAACTTGTTGGACCAATTCCTACTACACTTGGTAGTTTAGTACATGTCCAACGTTTGGATTTTACAGACAACAAACTAAATGGCTCCATTCCTACTCAGATTTGTCAGTTACAAAATTTGAATGGGTTGCTTTTAAGCAATAATAGGATTTCTGGAGCAGTGCCGGCATGCGTGATGGATCTTACTTCCCTGAGAATGCTCTACTTGGACTCCAATGATTTGAACTCTGCAATACCCTCTTCCCTTTGGAGTCTTGTTGATATCTTGGAGGTAAACTTATCCTCAAATGGTTTAAGTGGAAATTTGCCTACTGAGATTGGTGGTATGAATGCTGTGATAAAATTGGATCTATCAAAAAATCAGATTTCAGGAAGCATTCCTAATGGGATTGGTGGCTTGAAGAATATATTGAACCTCTCATTTGCTAATAATATGTTACAAGGACCTATTCCTGATTCAATTGGCAATATGCTAAGCTTGGATTCTTGGATTTATCTCATAATCTCCTTTCCGGGATCATTCCTAAGTCATTAGAGAAACTTGCTTATCTCAAATTCATCAATTTGTCTTACAATAGACTAGAAGGAGAAATTCCTACTAGTGGGGCTTTGGTAAACTTCACATCTCAGTCATTTCTGGTGAATGATGCACTATGTGGTGGACCTGTCCAACCATGTCCCATTGCAGAAATGCAAAGTAGGACAACAGAAAAGCTTATTCTGGCATTGGCACTACCTTTAATTGTGATAAGCATTTTTATTGGTTGTGCAATTATTCTATCATGCAGGAGAAAGCAAAGTGAAGATCCAAGTCCAAGTACTTTAGACTTACCGTCATTTCAATTGTCAAGGTGAATTACGTACAATGAAATTTTGGAGGCAACACAAAGATTTGATGAGAGAAATCTTCTTGGTAAAGGAGGTTTTTGGTTCTGTGTTCGAAGGCAAGCTTTCAAATGGAATGGTGATTGCAGTTAAAGTTTTTAATTTGGACTTGCTGGAAGCATTAAGGAGCTTTGATGTAGAATGTGAAGTAATGCTCAATCTTCGTCATTGTAACCTTGTTAAAATCATTAGTAGTTGTTCAAATGTGGTTGATTTTTTCGTCATCGTAATCTTGTTAAAATCATTAGTAGTTGTTCAAATGTAGTTGATTTCAAAGCATTGGTAATGGAATTTATGCCAAATGGGAGCCTAGAGAAGTGGTTGTATTCTCACGACTATGTGATAAATTTCTTGCAAAGGTTGAACATAATGATAGATGTTGCATCAGCATTGGAGTATCTCCATCATGGCAACTCAAAACCAATAATTCATTGTGACTTGAAGCCGAGCAATGTTTTATTGGATGAAAATATGGTTGCTCGTGTTGGTGATTTTGGCATAGCTAAACTCTTAGAAGAAGGGCAATCTAAAACACTTACCAACACCTTGGCTACTTTTGGTTATATTGCACCAGGTATGTAGTGATGACTTATTTGTTTTGTGTTCCCTTTACATTTGGTATCTTTGTTCTCATAAAATCTTTACCAAAGCTTCATTATTTTTTGCTGGAAGCATTAAGGAGCTTTGATGTAGAATGTGAAGTAATGTGCAATCTTCGTCATCGTAACCTTGTTAAAATCATTAGTAGTTGTTCAAATGTGGTTGATTTCAAAGCATTGGTTTATGCAAAACGGGAGCTTAGAGAAGTGGTTCTATTCTCATGACTATGTGATAAATTTCTTGCAAAGGTTGAATATAATGATAGATGTTGCATCAGCATTAGAGTATCTCCATCATGGTAACTCAAAACCAGTGATTCATTGTGACCTGAAGCCGAGCAATGTTTTATTGGATGAAAATATGGTTGCTCGTGTTGGTGATTTTGGCATCACTAAACTCTTAGAAGAAGGGCAATCTAAAACACTTACCAATACCTTGGCTACTTTTGGTTATATTGCACCAGGTATGTAGTGGTGACATTTGTTTTATGTTCCCTTTATCTTTGGTATCTTTGTTCTCATAAAAACTTTACCAAAACTTCATTATTTTCTTAACTACTTGTTATTGTGATTGACGGCAGAATATGGATCAAAAGGCATTGTGTATATAAAAGGAGATGTGTACAGTTATGGAGTTATGTTGATGGAAGTATAGGATTTCTATGAAGGATGTGTTAAATGGGCTAAATAAAATCAAAATTAAATTTTTGGAAACAGTGATAGGAAGATAAGTTTGGTTAGTAGTATTGTTTATTATATTTTTCCCTTTGTTTCTTGTGTAGTTAGTAAAATTGGCAAATTGGCCAAGTGTAATCTGCTTTATTATTTCCTCCTTTCCTACAAAGTGGTGAAATATGATTACTTTTTATTTTTGGCATGATACTGGTAATTTAGAGTTTTTGCATTTGTCTTAAAGGTCTCTGCTTGTTAGGCACATCTTTAAGATTTCTTTTTTCTTGCTACTAATGTGGGCTCGCTCAAAATTTTATTAACATGTATGCAATGCATAAGCAAATTGACAGTAGATCATATGATTACATAATCTAAAGGGGAACTTGTATTGTTGACAGGGGATTCTTGAGGTCTTTAAAGACTAAAGAAACTTAGGTTGGTAGAGATGGAGAATCAACAGTAATACAAGAAACGTACCTCAAGCACTTTGTATTTTAGAGACATGCAAACAATGTATATGATTACTCATAAATGGATGGAGTGACTAAAAAAAAACTTGAAACATCACTTTAGAGTTTAGTCTCTTCATCAAGTTCAAGGTCGCTCCATCTGCATATGGAGTGACTCAACAATACTTTTTTCTTGACGTTTAAAGAAAAAAAAAATCTGTAGTTTGGTATTTTGTTTCAAAAACATCCGTATTTTTTTTTTGTTTGGATAAACTTGATTTGAACTCTGCAATACCCTCTTCCCTTTGAAGTCTTGCCGATATCTTGGTGGTAAACTTATCCTCAAATGGTTTAAGTGGAAATTTTCCTACTGAGATTGGTGGTATGAATGCTGTGATAAAATTGGATCTATCAAAAAATCAGATTTCAGGAAGCATTCCTAATGGGATTGGTGGCTTGAAGAATATATTGAACCTCTCATTTGCTAATAATATGTTACAAGGACCTATTCCTGATTCAATTGGCAATATGCTAAGCTTGGAGTTCTTGGATTTATCTCATAATCTCCTTTCTGGAATCATTCCTAAGTCATTAGAGAAACTTGCTTATCTCAAATTCATCAATTTGTCTTACAATAGACTACAAGGAGAAATTCCTACTAGTGGGGCTCTTGTAAACTTCACATCTCTGTCATTTCTGGTGAATGATGCACTAAGTGGTAGACCTGTCCAACCATGTTCCATTGCAGAAAAGCAAAGTACCTTGAATTGACACTACCTTGAATTATGATAAGCATTTTTGTTGGTTGTGCAGTTCTTCTATCATGAGGAGAAAGCAAAGTGAAGATCCAAGTCCAAGTACTTTAGACTTACCGTCATTTCAATTGCCAAGGCGAATTACGTACAATGAAACTTTGGAGGCAACAAAGATTTGGTGAGAGCAATCTTCTTGGTAAAGGAGGTTTTGGTTTTGTGTTCAAAGGCAAGCTTTCAAATGGAATGGTGATTAATGCAGTTGAAGTTTTTAATTTGGGCTTGCAAGAAGCATCAAGGAGTTTTGATGTAGGATGCGAAACAATGCGTAATCTTCATCATCGTAACCTTGTTAAAATTATTAGTAGTTGTTTAAATGTGGTTGACTTTAAAGCATTAGTAATGGATGTGCAAAGGGGAGCCTTGAGAAATGGTTATATTCTCATAACTATGTGATAAATTTCTTGCAAAGATTGAACAGATCTTGCATCAGCATTGAAGTATCTCCATTACGGTGACTCAAAACTAGTGATTCATTGTGACATAAAACCAAGCAATATTTTATTAGATGAAAATATGGCTCGTGTTTGTGATTTTGGCATATCTAAGCCTTAGAATTAAGAAGGACAATCTAAACTTATATCAATAGCTTAGCTACTTTTGTTGTAATGAAATATTTGTATTATTTATCTTTTCTATTTTTTCTTTTTGGTATCTTTATTCTCAAAAACTTTACTCAAGCTTAATTCTTTTCTTAACTACTTGCAATTTTGATTCTTCACAAAATATGGATCAAAAGGTAGTGTCTATAAAAGGAGATGTGTATAGTTATGGAGTTATATATGTTGATGGAAGTATTCACAAGAGAGAAGCCAACTGATGAAATGTTTGTAGAGGGGCTAAGCTTGAAGTCATGGATTCAAGAGTCAATGGCA
>QAOA01003393.1:0-24007 GCA_003255065.1 Cercis canadensis | reverse complement strand
ATGAAAATATGGCTCGTGTTTGTGATTTTGGCATATCTAAGCCTTAGAATTAAGAAGGACAATCTAAACTTATATCAATAGCTTAGCTACTTTTGTTGTAATGAAATATTTGTATTATTTATCTTTTCTATTTTTTCTTTTTGGTATCTTTATTCTCAAAAACTTTACTAAAGCTTAATTCTTTTCTTAACTACTTGCAATTTTGATTCTTCACAAAATATGGATCAAAAGGTAGTGTCTATAAAAGGAGATGTGTATAGTTATGGAGTTATATATGTTGATGGAAGTATTCACAAGAGAGAAGCCAACTGATGAAATGTTTGTAGAGGGGCTAAGCTTGAAGTCATGGATTCAAGAGTCAATGGCAAGTGAAATTGTTCAGGTTGTAGATTCTAATTTACTTGAGGGATCCAAGGAACACGTTACTATTGTTAAAGAAGTCTCTTCATCAAGTATTATGGAGTTGGCTTTGAATTGTTGTGTAGAATTTCTAAAAAATAGATCTAGTAGAAGGAAGTGTTAGATAGGCTAAACAAAATCAAAACTAATTTTTTGCAAATGGTAGTAGGAAGCTAGTCAGTGCGGGTGTGACTTCAATGAGTCTAATTAAATATATATATATATATATATATATATATGGACTATAAAAGATGCAGGTGTCTAACAAATATATTAGCCCATAATCCTAACATTTGTTTAGCCCATGTAAATGGGCCTTTTCTTGAACTTTCTTTCTACTTCTTTAAGTCCATTACTAATTCAATTAATAAAACAATCAGAATTAAATAATATAAACTTAAAAGACAAAAAGACATAATTAAATAATAGTTTAAATGTATTGACATGTTATTATAGTTTGAACGAATTTTAAATCAACTTCATATAATTTTTTTTTCTTTTTTTAGTGTTTTAATAATTTAAAATTTTTTTAATTGAGTTCCTGTTATCACCTCGATTATAATTTCGTTTGTTTAATGTTAATATAACAAATGATTTGTCTATTTGACAGTAAAAAAAGTTGATGTGGTTTTAAAGTGACACAAAAATTACCATCTCATCAAATTTAGACTCAAAAGAGTACATAAAAAGTTGATGATGTGATAATTTTTATGTTATTTTTGTGTTACGTCAATTTTTTTTATTGTTATATAAACAAGTCATTTATTATATCAATACTAAACTAACAAATTTATAATTGAATATGATAACAAAAACCTAATAAAAAAAATCAAACTATAAGAACCAATTCGTCTAAATTACAAGCACCTAGCACCTAGAGTACATGTAAACCTTAAATAATATAAACTTAAAAGACAAAAAGACAAAGGGAAGTAGAAGAGGTAACGATACAGAGAAAGAACGGAGGCAGAGCGAGCAAAGGGGGCTAAGCGGGGAGAAGGGAACAGAGCGAGCCAAATGGTAAGAAAGACATAGAGAGAGCTATCCGGGGAGAAAGGGAGAACATCCAGAAAGAAGAATTGAAATTTCAGATTTATTGTGTGGTAATCCTGTCTCTCCCTTTCTTCTATTTCTTCTTCTTCATCTTCCTCATCTCTCTCTTGGGATGATTTTCTTCCATGGCTCAGTTTCTTTATTGAATTGGGAAAAATATGTGCTGATGAATTCGTTTGGCTTGGTTCGCGAACAGAGATTTCTTAGATCCTGGATCTGCACTGAAACCATCGATCCGCCACTCTAAGCTCGGTTCATCCCCCTCCCATGGCGAATCTTGTGATCTAGGTAGGAAGCCCAGTTTAATAGAAAAAAAAAATATATCGTTTAGTAATCTTGTTAACTTTTCTTTCTTTTCTTTTCCCCCCTTTGTTTTTAGTAAATAATTTGTAAAAATGTCAAATTGGCAAAGTTGTATTCCTTCTTCTATTTTTCTCCTTTTCCACAAAATGGTGAAATATGATTCCTCATTATTTGTGGGTGAGAGCTAAGCTACTTCCCTTTATGCTACTCCCTTATGTTACTTACTCTGACTCACATATGGGGCCCACAAATAATTATATTATGATTTTGGTATCATTGCGAAAATCTCAAAAAATTGAATTACTCAATATGTGCTAGAACATACAATTTTTTTATAAATAGAAGAACAACATGATATAGAAAAACATGTCAAAAAATAATTTTTTTAAGTTTACTTTTTGTCACGCTTTCTTATGCATGTTGTTCTTATATTTTATAAGCAATCTGTGTATTTTGGCGCATACTAGGTAACTCAAATTTTCAAGATCTTAGCAATGACACTAAAATCACACTATAAGCCCACTAAGTCTCACCCAACTAAGGGAAGTGTAGCATAAAAGAGTAGTATAAAGGGTGATAGCATATATAGTGCTCACCTTTATTTGTGCCATGATACTTGTAATTCAGAGTAGTTGTATTCATCTTAAATGTCTATGCTTCTTAGGCACATTTTTAAGACTCGTCTTTATAAATACTAATTTGGGCTAAAAAAATTTCCTACCATGAATGCAATGCGCATAAACAAATTGACAGTAGATCATATGATTACATAATTAGAGGAGAGCTTATACTGTTGACAGCAGATTCTAAAGGTCTTTAAAGATTAAAGAAGCTTGGGTTGAAATTGGCAGAGATGGAGAATCAAGAATAAAGTAAGAAACAGACTGCAAGGACTTTGTATTTTAGAGACTAGCCGAAAACATAATCATATATACAACGTACGTATATGAATTGGATAGAGAGATAACTATAAACATAAATAACCTCAAAGATGGTAAATTTTGGTTAGAATGACGGTATAGTATGTTCAAATCTTAAACCTCCTTCAAATTACTGTAACCTCCCATTGCTGGACTATACTTAAGTGAAATAATTTACTTCTTACCGTTAAACAAATCCTATTAGCTGATGACGTTTTGGAACATATAAACATATTTAACCAAAAAAAAAAAAATTAAAACTTACAGGATGGAAGGTCTATTTTTGTTTAAAAGTTAATATAACTATGGCCAGTCTAGAATATGATGGGCACCGGTTCAAAAGCGATGGCAAGGGCTGAGTTTGAGCCACATAATCACCTAACTTGCTGCTGACCTGAGAGGCAACGGTTTATCAAAATTAAATTTTGCCCCCAATATTTGACAATAATTAATAAACTTTCCCCCTTTGGAAGCCCAATGACCTTGCAACTCTCCCTTCCTCCCCAGTCCCTCCCGTCGCTTTCTGGCATATTAATTTTTGCAAAACCCAACCTCTTATATTTGTCTTTGTGTTGGATCTATTTTCTGGCTTGGTGTTTGTTGTTGCTTTGAATGCTGTGTTGATATAAAAAGTTGGGCTAAAATGAAGGAAAATGGAGGCTGGGATGAGATTGGTAGGGGCTTGGAAGAGATTCAGTGGTGGAGTAGGTCTCTATCGATCTCCCCTCAGGACACTTCTCTCTCGATCTCCATATTATAAAACATGATTTTGATAAGGTGAATTTTGTATGTAAACATCCTAGATATGCTTCTATATGTTTTTAATGATGGAAGTTCGGGAAAAAATTGTGAAAATTGAATGGGTTATGAACTGAGTCGAATGACCCATTTTATACATCTTCAACCCGTATAGAGGTTGATGACCAANGGAGATAGAGATTTTTGGAAGAAAAAAGTAAAATAGAGAGAAAGATCCTCACCTTAGCACACTTATTAAGTGAGAAAGAACCAATCTTTGAGCTCTAAACCATGAGAAGAAAGCTATTTTTCTTCCCTGCGTTTTCCCTCCCTTGCTCGTTTTTGGTTGCTCCCTGTTAAGTCTTCCTTTCTTTCCATCGTCCATCATTTGCTGAAGTTTGCTTTAAATTTTTGTCTTATAGTCTATTTGGTCTAGTCAAGGCTTTTAGGAGGGATTTGATCCAATGCTTCTCACTTATTTCATTGCTACGAGGCCTTTCCTTGCTTCACTTGTTAGCTTGGATACGGATTAGGCTCATTTGTCCAATTGGATTCACTTTTTTTAGTGCTTTATATTTTGTATATTAGAATAAAGCTTTTCTTTGATAAAGCTGACTCTTTAGTATTCAATTTTGGCCATCTAGTGTGGCCTCTCTCTTTTTTATTTCCTTTCGCTTGCTGGTCCGAATTAGAAATGGAGCATTATGTGTTTTATCTTCTTTATTTTGTTTCTTTTAATTGGATTGGATTTTATTTTTATTTGTGGAGTTAAGTCTATCTTTTACTTAAGAGTTATATTATTTAATGTATTTAGTTTTAGTTTTTCTTTGAGCTCATTTATTTAGTACTCATGTTTTATTTTTGGCTATTATAATTTATTTATTTCTTTCCTTGCATATTGTTATTATCATGTTTATTTTTTTTTTTATAATACTAATTTATTTTGTCTCATTTATTTTACATGCATTATGCATTTTGTATTGTACATAGTCATTTTCCTTTTTTTTTTTTAAGAAAATTAAAGCCCGACGATGGATTAAGTTAGAGAATAATTGTGTTGACAATTGTTTCCTAATATTCCTGAGATGAGGGATAATTTTCTTGATTATGCCAGAGGTATTGATGTGACCAATAAAATTTCTAATATCGCTTTATCTTTTTAATTAATATTTTTTTTAACATTTATTTGTTGCATTGTGATACATCTCATCATTATATTTTTTTCACCTATGCTAGATTGAGATTACCAACGAGAGAATAATCAAAATTAGCTATAATGATAGTAATATTTTGACATTTCGGAGGTAAATGAGTTTCTCTAGTTTTGCCAGAGGTACTGGTGGGGCTTGAGGTTAACTCTTGATAAAAATCCTTTATATGCATAATTCTCTAAAAAGTCTTTTACACATAATATCATATTTTTATTTACCTTAAAATATGGATTAAAGTACCGACGATGGAATAATTACGGATAGCTGTAATGACAGCGACTCTTTGACATTCCGGAGGTGAGAATTGTTCCTTTGGCCTTTCTAGATGTACTGGTGGGCTCAAGAAAGACTTTCAATAAAAAATCTTTTTTTCACAAATCTTAAATTCATCTTTCTAACATGCATAATGAATTGAATTTTGTAGTTATTACTCAAATAATAAAAAATGTTAAACTTGCTTATGACAAAATAGATTGGGAGAGGATTGTAATAGCAATCACAAACTCTACCTAATAGTCATGAGACATATTTTTAGGTTTTGCCAGAAGGACTGACAAGACCTAACACAATGTTAATTTATTTTAAAATATAATGTTATGACCAATTTAATTCACTTTAAAAGATAACAAAAGATTAAATAGGTAACCGTTCTAAGAACGGACGTCGTAAGGTGCTAATACCTTCCCTACACGTAATCAACCCTCGAATCCAAACTCTGAACGTAGACCAAATCTTTTAGGTGTCCAATCGCACAATTTCATTTGTTTCAAAATGGAATAAAACGATTGGTGGCGACTCCATTCTTTTGCATAATATCATAGCATCCTTATACTTTTTTTATTTTTCTCATTAGGGGTTTTGCCGCTCCGCTTTGCGCTCCCGAGAAGGGATATTGCGACACTAGTGTCCAACTGTTTTGACTCAGATGGGTTGCTCTTATTGACAAATTTCAAAATGAATCCAAGAACTAGGACTAATTTGGTCTAAAATGAAAATTTTGAGGAGATAATAGTGCTACCTCCAATTTTAGAGGGGTGGTAGCATATAAAATTATATGCAACTATAGAAAGTGTGGATTCCTAGATGTACAAAAAGTATCACTCCCATTTTTAAAAGTTTAGGTAATTATCTAAACCTACACAAAAAGTTAAAATATAGATCCTGAGCAAGTCTTGTTTAAGTTTCTTTAAGACTAGTAAAATTGAAATGTTATTATATGTACAAATATAAAAAAATGTAAAAATTTCAGTGTAGATGTCCCACTATTTGTTGTCACATATAGACCACTTTCTTCTCACAATTGTTGAAGAGAAATGGTTGTTAAAAAAAGTTTTTGTATACACGTGTAGATAAAGATATGTACTTACTTATGTGCATTGCATTGCTCATTGGTACATATCATGAGCGTAGAGAAGACTATGGGTGTCTGACTTTCCGCAATGGGAAGCCGCAGTTTTCAAAGTTCCCCATAATGGTGTTTATCATTCATTTTGGACCATATGCACCTCTTGTGGCGAAACATTGAATATATCAGAAGATTCTACCTTTGTGCCTTAAAGTCAAGAAGTTAGGCACTAAATCACAAATTTCTGGATCACCATCTAGATAATGTCAGAATGAACACATAACATTACACAATTTTCAGGGAATAAAGGAGAAGATCAAATAGAACAAGAATTCGTCAAACCTACAAGGTTACAATATCACTGTTTTTTCATTTCTTCCCATTGACTCTAGATCTATATATATATATATATATATATATTCTATATAAGTCTTATCTTGAAGAATTTCTGATATCTCCTACAATGGTGCTCTTACCAATTGTGTATCTGTCCCTAATGCAATTCACCTTGCATCAAACCACTCTAGCAGTTGATCCCACGCAAGGATTCACCCGTCTTCCATTGTCCAATTCCAATTTGCAGGTTCAGAAGCCTTATAATGTTCCTGAAGATCAGCGTTACAGCTTCACAAATGGAGTTCATAAGTTTTGGGTCTACTCTACAGACAAGCCTCACACACCTACCAGTAATACAGCTCCACGTACAGAGATCCGTGTGACTGTAAGTGATGCAGGGACATTTTGTGCATCTAATGCTTTTTCTTTTCTTCTCATGACAGCCTTGAAGTTTGAACCCATAACCTCTTTTAAACTACTCAAATCATTTATCACTAGATAATGTTGTGCATCTAAATCGAAAATTTTGATTAATGAACTTAATTACCCTCAAGTTGCAGCTCTAAAATTCACCGTCAATGTGCTGATTCATTTATCTCCATTTTTCAGGGATACGATTACACATCTGGTGTATGGCAATTATCCGTGTGACTGTAAGTGATGCAGGGACATTTTGTGCATCTAATGTTTTTCTTTTCTTCTCATGACAGCCTTGAAGTTTGAACCCATAACCTCTTTTAAACTACTCAAATCATTTATCACTAGATAATGTTGTGCATCTAAATCGAAAATTTTGATTAATGAACTTAATTACCCTCAAGTTGCAGCTCTAAAATTCACCGTTAATGTGCTGATTCATTTATATCCATTTTTCAGGGATACGATTACACATCTGGTGTATGGCAATTTGAAGGGTACGGATATGTGCCGAGTGGCTCAAGCGGGGTGTGTATTATGCAAGTGTTTGGTGGAAGCGCCTCTGCCACAACCCTGCAGCTTAGGGTTTATGATGGTTCCCTCACTTATTACAGGTCCCCAGTTCTTGTTCAAAACATCTATAATAGGTGGTTCCGGGTTAATGTGATTCATGATGTGGGTGCCTCTACTGTGAAGGTTTATATTGATGGGGTTCTTAAGTATCAAGGAGCTGATCGTGGATATGGCACTCACTACTTTAAGTTTGGAGTCTATGAACAAAATGATCCTTCTAACTATATGGAATCACGTTGGAAGGATATCAAAATCTTTAGAAAATAGTTTGTTTAGAATATATGCAATTTTATGTTCTGTAATACGTTTCTTTATAAATAAATTGGGAATCAATTTCTATTTTCTGATTAGTTATGACCTTTGAATTTTTTTGAAGGTGAGAAGCGTTATCTCATATTCTATTAACCACAATAGAGACTTGTAGTCCGTGACTTTGACATTAGCAAGTATAGATATGGAAATAAGTTAAAAATGAGTCTCAACAATAGAAATAACAAATAAGATGACAGGGATTCGAACAATACTGAAAGTTGGAAGAGCTACTTTTTTTTTTTTTTGGAGTTACATTGGAGCACACGTTGTGGGAAAAAGGGAAAGGGAGTACATGACAAGAATAAAATCTTTGATATTAATTCTTTGGTTCCTATGACCAAGAGAGGTATGACTAGACCTACAAATTATTGATGTTAGAAGAGCTATTTCAATAGTTTCTCACAAGTTACTAATTAAGTGTGTATTATGCTACTTCCTCTATAAAATTGGATAGCACTATACTACCCCTTAATTTGAGGGGGTTTTGGTAGGACCTATGTCTGAAAATTGATGTTATTGTAAATATTTCAAAGAAAAAAAGTCACTTAGTGCAAGTTAAAAATAGTTAATTTTTTGTAAAATGCATAAAAAGAGCAATACAAGAAAAATACTAAATTAATAATAGCTATGAATTGTGATTATTTTTTAACACAATTAATTTCCAATTTTGTCAATTATTTTGAAATCTAACTAACACAGTGTAACTCAATTTTTAAATGCCAGTCCCACAAAAAATCGAGGAATAGCGCTAACCACTTGAATAACTTAACAATTACCTACTAGTTATTCAATTAAGAGTCATGACGGAACTGTACTGGCAGTCCTTATTCTCGGCATATTTGACAAAGAATAGCTTGCATTAAAACTCCATCAGTTGAGGGTGGGCAAGACATTGTGGCTTGGGAATTATCTCATCTCATGATGACTGGCCTTTCCTTTTTGTTGTGGTGTTACATATGGCAAAGCAAGAATGAATGGGTTTTTGAGTGGTGCATGATCTGGTTTTTCGTATTAGGGCTAGAGCTTGAAACTACAAACATGAATTATTTTATTGGTGGGCAATAAATATTTATATAAACTGGGCCATTGCAAAAAACATAAATTGGGCGGTTCGGTTATAAGGTTAGTGTCGATTGAAGACAACGAGAAAAATCAGTTTCGTCGGTTGATTCTGGTTTCTGGATGAAGACTTTGCTGATGCCCGAAATTGACCAACATCTACATAATTTTCAAGTTTTGAACTCTTTCTCTGCTTCACTTTTTCCTTTCAAATTTTCAAACTTGTTAAGCTACCTTATCCCTTTCTCATTACAAGTCACCCTCAAGTCTTATCACGTCTTGATATTTTATTTTTTTGAAATCTTAATTTATCTTCACTCCTGATTCCTTCCTCACATATTCTGGCAGTCCCAACATGTACATAATTTTCAAATTTTGAACTATTTCTATACTTCACGTTTTCCTTTATAATTTTTAAACTTGTTCACCTACCTTATCCCTTTCTCTTTACATGTCGGGGGTGCTATGCTACATCCTTGAAAGTGACGTCTCTGAATTTTTCAGTTTTTTGCAGGTTATATTGTTTTGTTAAGACTTGTTGACCGGCTGCATGTGGGTTTAGGGTATTTTTTGGTAATTATAAAATTAGTTACAATTTTTCAAAATTTGCAAAGCTGCCCATTAAACAAAACTCTATGTTTTGACCAGCTGAAAAATTATGAAGGCTGAATAAAGAAAATGACGTGGTTTTGTTTCGCCCAATTTTCTGCCCTACGAACCTACACTCCCCTGAATGTGATATTTAATTTTTGAGGTAATATTAGTTATGATTTTTCTTATGAAGACTTTGCTGATGCCCGAAATTGACCCAACATGTACATAATTTTCAAGTTTTGAACTATTTCTATACTTCACTTTTTCCTTTATAATTTTAAAACTTGTTCACCTACCTTATCCCATACAAGGTATATATATATATATATACAGTGTTTAGTAAACATTATGTTAAAACTATTTTAAGTACATAAAATAAAGGAATGGATATTAGTATTATAAATAAATTAATCTATACTATATTTAAAAGTATAAATGTGACAAAATCATTTAGATTGTCAAATGCCCTTCTTTCTTTTAAAAAAAAAATATTAATGAAGATAAATTACAAAATTATCTTTTTAGTGTACTTTATGTTTTATCATGAAATACACTAGGGGATTAGTTTACTTCATATTTTATCATCAATTCAAGCCATTAAAAAAGAAAAATAAACTTTAAGGACAAGCATATTTAAGCTACATCTAATTAAAATAAGATACTTAACATATAAAATTGATACTTAAGAACTTAGTATATTTCATGTCACATCTTATTAATTCTTAGAAGATTATTGTATTTTATTTTAACTGATTAATATAAAATTACTTGAAATGTAAACTCAACACTTAGAGCCTTAGAGGTTTAGTGCATTTTATGTTATATATTTGAATTTAAATATATATTTTTTAATTATTTTCTTTAAATAATTAGAATGTTTTTAATTCAAATTTTAATTAATGATACATTAATCTTTTGGGCCTTGGCCCAATCAAAAATAACACATGGGAGTGATTTTATTTTATATATTTATATTCTAAAATAATTAAATGGAGCATATACCAAGTTTAACAAAATAACATCAGCTTTCAAAAGGAAAAATAAAATATAAGCAAACAAGATGAACAAAAATAAAGGTGGGGTTTAGTTAAAAATATACTCTAGTATTTTCTTATCTTATACATATAGTTTCTTTTTAAAAAAATGTTTTTTTTTGGTAAACTTCAAAAAAAAATTTAACAAAAAAGAGATGTTGTGAGAAATTTTAACACAAGTGTACGTTATCGTTTCCAAGTAATAAAATGAGAGTGAGTTATCGTTTCCACGAGGACTAATGTATCAACTACCAAAATTGGGTTAACCTTAATTTTATCTAATCAATCAATATGGAGAGATTTTCAAGAAACAACTAAAATAGGATAAAAACAAACTTAAACCAACAAAATAACAAACTAAACCAGTAAAATGATAGAATTATCAAGAGAGAAAAATATCTAGAGCTTTTGATTTCACCATAGCTATTCCGATTTGCTATTCCTAATTCATTAACCAAGAACAATCTTCCTAATTGCTAGCCAAGAACCCTAAATTATTTATTAGCCTTTCCCAAGGTCAAACAAAAGTATTTCTAAGTTATGAACCCACAATATTCCTATGTAAATTGCGAACAACCTAGAAATTTACTTAATTCTATAGTTCTTTTTAATTGACTACATAGGCCATGGAGGTATATTCCTATCCTACATGTAACTTATGTTCTTAATCTCTATGATCTTTAATTACAAATCACCTCCCAGTCTTATTGTAATTATCTAATCAACTAATTGGTCATCAAGCAATTAGAAGCATGAAGATTTGAGAAGAAGAAGACAATTAATAAAAGAGTTCTTGAATTAAAGAAATAGAAAATAACAAATCATCCTAGCTAGGCTACATCATAGCTCAAGAAGGGAATTTAGTTCATAGCAAAAAGGAAGAACAAGGTAAAATTAAATCTAGACATCGTTCAAAGGGAAGAAGAATAAAAACTCTGAAGAGAAGCCCCAATCTTGTTGTGCCTTTCTCCAATCCTTGTTTTTGCTCTCCTTCTTCCCTCCAAAAAGTCCAGAAAAGAATCTCTTAAAGAATTCCTAAAATTTTCTATTTATAATCTCTCTAAAAGCCCTAAAGAAACTAAAGAAAAAGGGCACGTGTTCAGAAAAATCGCACGGGCGCAGCAGCTCTGGATTTTGGGCGCCACGGCACTGCCTCTCTGCCAAAAAACACCAACTTTCTCCGCACATGAGAGCTGCAACGCTGGATTTTCAGCGCCGCAGCGTTGAGTTGGTGTCCCGCTTTTAAATTTCATGCTCCAGGAGTCGCAGCTCTGGGTTTTGGGCGCCGCGGTGCTTGAATTCTAGTCTAGAAACTTCCCAATTCTTCAATTCTTCATTCTAACCTATGAAGCCTACAATTTAATATAAAACATCTCATTAGATGATGATTAATCTCAATAAACAACCAAATAATTAAGTGAAAGAGATCTAAAGAGTGGATATAAAACCCACTCAACAAATATCCCCAAACTTAACATTTGCTTGTCCTCGAGCAAAGAAAGAGAAAAAATAAATTAAACTCAACAATTAACTAACAAAGTGAAAAATTTATTTGCTAACCATACAAGTCTCAAAGATCTCTATTAAACACAACTCCTAGAAAATTTTCAAGATAGCATGAATGTGTATAATTTCAACCCAAAGTTAATCTCATCTCAATCTCACTAAAATTTCCTGTGTGTGTACGTATAGCCCTTGCTTACCCTACTTTCTTCACTTAAAATAAGATTATGCAAATAAGCTCATAAACACATATTCTCCATTTTTATTCTCTCAGAACCCCATACACTTGCTTTTCATGTCAATTTCCACTAATGTAGGCATTTCACAATATTGAAGATCAAAAGGACTTTTGATAAGCTTGTAATGTGTGACTAGGTTAAGGGTAGGATGATGGATAAACATGTGGCTTAACTCACCCATCACACAAATTCAGTTTAGAGCTAATTTTAAGAGCACCCCTCTTTCTTTTCACTTCTAACTCCCCCAAACTTATTTTCTTCTTTACCTTGCCATCCACCAATAGAATTCTTACGTTTGGGCCACTACATCCCATACTCAATGCTTTCTAAGACATTCTTTTTCTTTTTGTTTCTTTTCAATATTTGCACAATTGTCTTTTCTTTTCATTGCAATTTTTTTTTTTTTTTTTTTTTTTTTACAGCAAGGATGTAGCTCTTGAATTTTTATTCTTTGGTGGCCATTTTATTGAAATCTTCATTTTCTTTTCTTAACCAATTCTCCTTAATTTTCTTAGCTCTAGATGCTCTTAAGACTGAAAATGTGCTTTAGGTGAAAGGTTCAAGTCAAAAGATCATACAAAAGGCTAGGATCAATGTAGGTGACAAAGAAACAGGCTAAATTAAGCTCAATGGGGTATGCTAGGGATAAAATATCATACAAAGGGATAGCTAGAAAGGCTCAAACGAAACAAAAATAGCCTAAATCATCTCCCTAATATTGCACAGCCTAGGATTTTGCCTCGACTGACAATCAAGCAAGTTCTAGCATTCGTGAGATTTTGAAATGGCTTAGTTCACATAATCATCTTTAAGTAATGCATATTTCAAGCAAGCAAGGCTATGTGCTCAGTAATTCAGGAAATTCCAGTTAGACAAAAATTAACACAGGAGATAATTAGAAACACATACACAAAATCTATTATTTTTCTAGAGCTATGAACAGTGAAAATTAATTTTATCATTAGCTTAAGGTTAAACAAAAAAAAATCACTCTATTCTACTAAACTAAAGAAAAAGTAAAAAAAAAAAAAAAAAACTACCTAGAAAAGCATTAAAAAAAATACCCAATAATAAATTAAGTGCAAGTCAATACCGCAGCTCAGAAAATAATTCCCCACCCTCAAACTTAAAGGAAACATTGTCCTCAATGTTTAAAGCAGAAAGAGAAAGATGTGAGGACTTCCCTGAAATGGAGATAGATCACTTTGCATCTTCATCAGGTGGAGCTGCTGGGTGGAATAAAAGTTATGAACTTTATACCTGAAACATAAAAAAAAATTAAACACACAAGCATGAAAATAAAATTAAACGACTAAACAAAACTTATGAGAAAAGGTTAAAAAGATTGGGTTGCCTCCCAAAAAGCGCTTGTTTTATAGTCCTCAGCCTGACTGCCTTTGGAATAAATTAACCAAGATCAAAAATGGAAGTGAAAGACTTCTGGAATTTTACTCCACTATTTCTTTGAGCTTTGGATTGTTGGCGAGTCTCTTTTAAGCTCCAAACTTTATTTCCATCTCCAAAACAAACAGATTTTCTAAGATGCTCCAAAAGAATCTTTTGGAATGACGACTTCTTTTTCTTGTTGTTCTTGTGAGATTCAGCTATAGGCACTGGTCCAGTCATTGGTTTCTTAGGGATTTTATCTTCTTTGACCTCTAAGTCAGGAGGTTTCTCTTTGTTTTTCGTTCCCATGATGTGAACTCCAACTGGGTCTTGTAATTTATTGCTTCCATTTGTAGTGTCAATTTTACAACAGACACTCACTTCTTCCGGATGCTTTATTTCTTTGAAAACTTTGAAAGACACTTGATCACCTTGCACTCTCAAAGTAAGTTGGCCCTTTTGCACATCAATAAGAGCTTTCCTAGTTGCTAGAAATGGACAACCAAGAATGATTAGAATTTCTTGGTCCTCCTTCATGTCAAGCACAACGAAGTCTGCTAGGAAGATGAACTTGTCCACTTTGACTAATACATCCTCTAGGATTCCCCTTGGATACTTGATTGATCTATCCGCCAATGTCAAGGAGATGGAGGTTGGCTTTATTTCTCCTATACCCAGTTTCCTGAAAACAGAAAGAGGCATAAGGTTAATACTAGCACCAAGATCACAAAGTGCTTTACCAAAAGATACATTGCCAATAGAACAAAGAATATTGAAACTCCCTGGATCTGTTAATTTTGGTGGCAATTTCTTTTGTAAGATTGCACTACACTCCTCAGTAAGTACCACAGTCTCACAATCCTCTAGCTTTCTTTTATTGGAGAGAATCTCCTTCATAAATTTTACGTAGCTAGGAATTTGCTCCAAAGCATCTGCAAATGAGATGTTGATATGCAGCTTCTTGAACACCTCCAGAAATTTAAAAAATTGATTATCCAGCTTCTTCTTTTAGAATATTTGAGGGAACGGAAGAAGTGGGATATATGGTGGAGGATTGTCTGGGAATAACTTAGATGTCTTCTCCACAGATTTCACAAGTGGTTCCACTGGGGTGTCTTGCTTTGTCTCAGGCTCAACTGACTTAATTGGCACATTCTTTGCAACTTTAGATGGTCCACCTAAAGTCTTACCACTCCGAAGAGTTATGGCCATGACATGCTCTTTAGGATTCACTTCTGTATCACTTGGCAATGATCCCTACTATCTGCTAGTGAGCATGGTGGAGAGTTGACCCACTTGCATCTCTAGGTTACGAATGGAGGCATCTGTTTGGGCCATGAATTGACTTGTATTCATGGTCAATTGGGTTAGAGCATCCTCTAAAGAAACCTTTGCTTGAACAGGGGATTGAGCAGTGTTTTGATTGTTTCTCCAAGAGAAGTTTGGATGATTTCTCCACCTCGGATTATAAGTGTTCGAATAGGGGTCATTCTACCTGTTCTAATTCCCCACATATTTTGCTTCCTCAGCCTGAGATGTAGAGAACGGGTTGCCCACCTGGCAATCTGTACTAACATGAGGACCACCACAATGGTCACAATTCTCAGGAGGTGACTGAATGGCATTAACGTTCCGGATGGTTAACTGCTTAGCTAGAGAATCTATTTTAGCAGATAAAGCAGTGAAGACATCAACCTTATGCACCCCAAGTATCTTACGTGAAGTAGACCTCTCAGTAGGCCACTAATAGACATTGGTAGCCATCTCCTCTAACAGGTCATTGGCATCTCCATATGTCTTCCTCATCAAAGATCTACCAGCAGCAGCATCAACTAGTGTCTTAGTGGAATTCAGCAAGCCATTGTAAAATGTCTGTAGCTGTAGCTAGTCAGGAAGTCCATGGTGGGGGCATCGATGAAGCAACTCCTTGTACCTTTCCCAAGCCTCCTGAAGTGACTCATTCTCCAATTGATAAAATGTTGCAATGTCATTTCGGAGCTTAGCGGTCTTAGCTGGTGGGAAAATTTTGCCAAGAATTTTTGGGCCAAAATATCTGATGTGATGATGGTCCCTGTTGGCAATGACTGAAGCCAAGCCTTGGCTTTATCCCGTAATGAGAAAGGAAATAGGCAGAGGCGAATAACATCATTACCAACCCTGTTGTGCTTGAAAGTATCACATATCTCTACGAACTCGAAAATATGAGCATAAGGGTCTTCCCTCGCTAATCCACTGAACGAGGCTGACTGAACTATGTGGATTATAGTTGGTTTAATCTCAAAAGAATTTTCTCCAATAGCTGGTCGCCTTATACCCGAATTGGTATCCGTGATGGAAGGTAGAGCATAATCACAGAGTGCCTTGAGAGGGTTTTCTTCTGCCATTGTGTCTGTCAAAACTTTGGTAGACTCTCTTCTTGCCTTTCTATTCTTTTGACAGGTCTTCTCTATCTCAGAATCAAGTGGGATTAGAGAGCTGCTTCCAGAATTTCTCATACACTAAAAGAAAACTCCTGAAAGTCTCAAACAATAAAACAATTAAATAGATCTGTGAAAATAAACGATTAGACTAAAACCAAGATCACTGAGTATCAATATTGATAAAAAATTAGTCCCTGGCAACGTCGCCAAAAACTTGTTGTGAGAAATCTTAACGCAAGTGTGCGTTATCGTTTCCAAGTAATAAAATGAGAGCGAGTTATCGTTCCCACGAGGACTAATGTATCAACTACCGAAATTGGGTTAACCTTAATTTTATCTAATCAATCAATATGGAGAGATTTTCAAGAAACAACTAAAATAGGATGAAAACAAACTTAAACTAGCAAAATAACAAACTAAACCAGTAAAATGATAGAATTATCAAGAGAGAAAAATATCTAGTGCTTTTGATTTCACCATAACTATTCCGATTTGGTATTCCTAATTCATTAACCAAGAACAATCTTCCTAATTGCTAGCCAAGAACCCTAAATTATTTATTAGCCTTTCCCAAGGTCAAACAAAAGTATTTCTAAGTTATGAACCCACGATATTACTATATGTCTTTGATTCTTTGTTTTAATTTTTTTATTATTTTATACATTTTTTTAATTAAATTCATTAGTAATTTAACTAAAATTACTAAAGAAAAAAACTTAAACTTTTGTTAGATTTTAGCCTAATTACAAATAAAAATAATTAAAAAAAATTTAAAAAAGTGGGCAAGCCTGTTTAGGCTCGCTACCCGTGTAGGGTTACTGCTAGCCCAAATAAATTCAGGTTAATTTGGCCCGACCTGTTTTCCACCTATAGCTATATCCGAACTAATAGTGATCAATGAAACAAGATTGATTATTATTGTGTCTATTTTTTGTTAATTGACTTATATATATATATATATATAGAGAGAGAGAGAGAGAGAGAGATTTTCTAACTAAATTTGGTATGTTTGAGAGGGGAAAAGTTGATAAAGTAATATTTTAATAAGAAATAAGAAAAGGGTATAAAACTAATGAAGGAGGATAACCTTTACTCCTCTTTTTGGGGCAACCAAACATGCATAATATAAAGGGATAGGATAGTGAATTAAAAAAATCTTCATGTTGACTAATTTGACTTTTCTTTTAAAAACTGAGGAAGCATTCCACAAAAAATTCATGATTTTCCAAAATGCATAATAACAAGGGATAGGACAGTGAATTAAAAAAATCTCTACGTTGACTAATTT
Organism: Cercis canadensis; assembly: GCA_003255065.1. Classification (NCBI taxonomy): domain Eukaryota; kingdom Viridiplantae; phylum Streptophyta; class Magnoliopsida; order Fabales; family Fabaceae; genus Cercis; species Cercis canadensis. Next base: position 6,877 of record QAOA01003393.1, on the reverse strand, counting down.
GACTTTTCTTTTAAAACCTAAGGAAGCATTCCAAAAAAAAATTGGTGATCTTCCACAATGCATAATATCAAGGGATAGGACAGTGAATTAAAAAAATCTCCACGTTGACTAATTTGACTTTTCTTTTAAAAACCGAGGAAGCATTCCACAAAATATTGGTGATCTTCCATAGTTGAGAAGCATAGATTTGAGCAAAATGAACTTTCAGGATCCATACCATCATCCCTTTTCAACATCTCAATGCTTCAAGAGATTCAATTAATTTCCAATAACCTATCTGGGAGTCTCCCATCAGATATGTGTCATAATCTTCCAAATTTGGAAATATTGGACCTTTCTGGGAATTCACTTTCTGGTTGAATTCCGCCAAGTTTGCATCAATGTAAAGAGGTCAAATATCTTATGATCACCAGCAACAAACTTGATGGATACCTACCTACTGAAATTGGGAGATCACCTATGCTTGAGGAGTTAGAACTCAGCAACAACAATTTGACAGGTATCTTAATTAGTTCTTTTTTCTTTTCTCGGTCTTGTATCTTTGACCAAGCACTCATCTAATCTCAACTTATATATCAATTCAAATTAGAAATAAAAGGTTTGTGAAAAATGAATAGAATTTGCATAATGATATAGATTGTAATATTGCAGGTTCTATACCACCTGAAATAGGTGAGCTTAACCTAGAGGCATTGCATTTGCAAGACAACAGCCTAACAGGAAGCCTAGCGCCACAGTGTTGACCCTCAGCACTGCAGCACCCTACACCTATTAAACCTAAAAAAACAAAACAAAACAAAAAATTAATTTTCAAAAGCCCAAACGGTGCATTTTGGGAATACATTTAAACACACTCAATTTTTTTCTCCCTCACATAACACCCTCATTCAAACTTCCCTTTCAAACACAACACAACACATGCACCATCACACTCAAACACTCACAAATTCTTCCCTTAATCAGCCAAATCCTTCCTTCATCTTCACTCCTTTCACAATTTCGCCCCTCTCTATGCCCCACTCGCACCATTTTGGCTCCAATTTTGCTTACAACATCACTTATTCATGCACACTGAGTCACCTCGAGTTAGAAGGGGTTTTTTAAATTTTGACATTATCCATGTATTTCTCTCACCCCTCTCTCATTATTGTGTTTTTGGATACAATTTGGCCAATTAGAGGTGTTGCATGCTTAGGTTAAGCCTTTGAAATTTGTGTTTCAAATTATGCTTGCGAAAATGCCTATATGAAGTTGGAGTCTTTTTTATACACGAATTGGTTTCAATTGGGTGCCATGTGAACTTAATTGTTTGCATATATTACTAAGATGGCTCAATGGGGGATTGCATTTTTGGTTAGGCTTTTTGAAATTCCAATTTGGGTGCCTAATGTGACTTTTAATGGCAAGATCACATGACTGTGAGAGCTTAATAGGGATGATCCATCCATTATGAGGAAATGATTCTACATTTTGCATGATATGGTTTAGATGAAATGCTTACGTGCACATTGACTTCACTTTGGTGCAAATTTGTAGGCTTGGCTACATACTTGATGTTTTTCTTTGTGATTATGAGTGTGTTTCATAAATTGTATAGCACATCCACCAAGTTACAATCCTCATCATACCCTATGATATGTTTGTACCATGTTGTGAATCATTTTCATGGAATGCTTATATGCATGAATTTCCTTGCTTGGATGCCTAGTGTGAAATCATATGCTCAAATTGTTGCCTGTGAAATATTTGTGCAGTGGCATGTGGACTAATTCTTCTTCTTTTTTTTTTTCATGGGTTTGTAACTTAGTCTTGGCAACATCATGGCACCACCAAGCAAGCGAATGATTGTTGCTTCCCTATCCTCCTCCAGCCCCTTTAACCTCCGAAAATTGGTGAACAAGAAAGCCGATGAGAGGTTTCAAGAATTTTTCATCCATAAAATGTTTGTTGTAGAGTGTGGATTGATATTCACCTGTAGCCATAATTACGAGGTGAAGGCTTTGGCAGCACAGAATGGCTAGCTTGACTTCATTCAGCACCCCATCGCTGCTATGGTGCCCATAGTTAAAGAATTTTATGCCAATGCTAAGTTTTGAAGAGACTTTAAGGTATTTGTACGCGGAAAAGTGGGTCCCATTCTACAGTCGATCTATTAACTCCCTATTCGGCTTGCCTAACATTAAAAATGATGAATATCTCAATTATCAGGATGACGGGCCTCAATGGGAGGAAATTACCCCCAAGCTATGCAAGTCGGGCACTTAGTGGAAGACACGCGATGGCACTTACATTTCATTCAAGTCATCCGCCTTGGAGACTTGTAGCAAGGTGTGGTACCATTTCCTATGTGCCCACCTCATGCCCATTGGCCATCTCAGTGACGTCACCATCAACCGGGTTGTTTTCCTCTATCTCATCATGCCACAGAAGGCTATCGACATAGACACAGTGATTTAGCAAGCAATCCTGCTCTACATCGATAGCCCAAAAGGCACTACTTTTGGCCATCCATAAGTGATCCAGATGCTTTGTCAAAAGGTCGGGGTTGAATAGAGGCCAGACAAGGAGTTGCTTCATCCAAAGCAACCCCTGGATGCCATGGCTCACCAATTGCAAGTGTGGAACCAATTTGGTTGGGACCAACACCTGACAATAAGCTAGAGCCAAAATTATGTTAGGGCCAGTTCTTTACAACTCTCTGTGTCGTTCGATGCTAGGATAGCCCGCATGGAGTGTTAGATGTCCCGCCTCATGCACTTCACCTCTAGGGTCGACCAATTCTTGGAGTACCATATGGACATCAATGCTCATATGGTGCACTACCACAACCATTGCACAACCGTTCAGGGTTCGTCAATGCCACATTTTCCCACAGCACCTTACCTTTAACCTTACCCATCTCCAGAGGAAGATGAGGTTACTGACACTGATGATGAGGGTGATGATGGCTCCAACAACATGTCTCTTACATTTTAGGGGAGTTTTTCTTTTTATCTCCTTTACTTCATATATTGGGGACAATGCATGTATCAGTTTGGGGGTGGGAAGTTCACTTTCTTTTTTTCATTTTTGTTTTCCTATTTTTTTTTTTCTCATTTGAGTAGTTAGTAGTAGTTGTGTTTTTGATGAATAATTGTTAAGCTTGAAACCCTAGGGTTAGTGATAAAATCTTTGAGTAACTATTTAGAATTCTAGGAAAATGATGCATATGTTGATGATGTACTTTTGTTTCTCTTGTGAGTTTTACTAATTAAACTTATTTCTCCTTGACATACTTGAGCACATGACCTTGCACATTTGAACTCTTTTTCCTATTTTGAAGAAGGTTTATGCATGCGTAGCACTTTTCTAACCTCATTGGACTTTAGTAAAAACAATCAAATTGGCCAAATGTAATGTGCTTTATTATTTCCTCCTTTCATACAAAGAGGTGAAATATGATTTCTTTTTATTTTTGGCATGATACTTGTAATTTAGAGTTTTTGCATTTGTCTTAAAGTTCTCTGCTTCTTAGGCACATCTTTAAGATTTATTTTTTCTTGATACTAATGTGGGCTCAAAATTTTCCTAACATGCATGCAATGCATAAGCAAATTAACAGTAGATCATATGATTACATAATTAAAAGGGGAACTTGTATTGTTGAGAGGGGATTCTTGAGGTCTTTAAAGACTGAAGAAACTTAAGGTTAAAGTTGATAGAGATGGAGAATCAACAAGAAAATAAGAAAATACTTCAAGCACTTTGTATTTTAGAGACTTGCCGAAATCTAATCATACAATGTATATGAATTGTATAAGGAAATAACTTGAAACATAAATGGCTTCAACAATGGTGTATTCAATTTTTTCGTTAGAATAATGCATGGACGTTCAAATGTAAGACCTCCTACAAACTACCCTTAACCCCTTACCACTATACCATACTTAGTATCTTTTGAATAATGGTGAGTATAAATGGCTGCAGATTGCAATAGAAAATGAATTTAAATTAAAATGAGACTAAAAGGACATCAAGTATGTTTCTTCTTCTGTCAAGTGGTGCTTCTATTTGAATCCCATTTTCCAGCTCTTTCTTATTGTGCATTTGCAAAGAATCACTGTGTTTCTCACCTTGTTTTTCATCAATATTCTTTGCTTTAGAACAATCACTCTGATCAATTGGATTAGTTAACTATAGGAAAAAAAGAGACCATCATTCTTCGAGAACAATTAAGCTCAAACAACCAAGAATCTAACTGGACTGCAAATTCGAAAGCTTGAAATCATGATGCATATAGTGCTGCAGACATGCATATAAGATTCCATTTTGTAGGACAAAATTCAAAAATGAGCATAAGTTTCACCGATACTAGAGTGCTAAGAGCATAAAGTTTCCATTCCCTAAAGAATATTAAAATTTTCCTGATCACAAGCAACAGGGTTCTTCACAGGAGATACCAAACTATCAGGAAACTATTGGTTATACTATGCTCTTACTGATTTTTATTCCAATGATTGGGTATTTATAGCCTTTATAGCAATTCTAGCCGTTGCAGGTGGTCCTCAAAATAGCTCAGAAATTTGTCCCTTATTCGAAAAGATAGTGAAGTTAACTTGAACATAGTTGAGTTTACTTGTCCGAATTTCTTCCTTGTCTTCTAGTCAACCATACTTTAACCATAATAAGGTTATAGTTAGCTCCAATTAGATCTTAATTAAATTCAGATGCTTCTTAAGTTTTATTGGATAATGGATACTCCAGTTGAATGCTTTATCTACTCTCATTGATCTTGTTAGATATAAAATATTCTTGGACTTTCACCTAATAACTTAAACTTTTGGATGAAATAGTACTTGACATAGTATCAAAGCCTCTTTAACCAAGCGATCAGGAGATATTCCATTTTGACTCTAGTTAACTCGATCATTTGAACTTTACTTAACTTGCTGAAATTTTATTTCTACTTCTTGGTTATAGTGGTTGACACTTAAAATATATTCTTCAATCAACTTTGTGATAGCTTCAAAATTATGTTGAATATCCAATCGCCAGTCTTGATCTTCTAACATATTGCAGTCTCAGCTAACTCTATCAGCACTTTGATTTGACTTGACTTGTTTGGATTTTAAGACTTGGTCTTTCAATCTGATCACAGTCATCTTCCTTTTGAATGCGGTCAACTTGTGCTTTCTTTGGTCAATTCTAGCAGCAAGTCACTAAGTTGAACTAGCTGCAATTCAAGGACTTTCTTCCCCGTTTCAGCACTTTAGGATATGTCACAAACTCTCACTTTTGTCAATTCTTTCCCACAATATAAACATTTAAATACTTTAACAAAGAATAGTTCCAATTAAGCTCATCAACACTTTTCTTACAAAGGAGTTCTTACATATCATTTGCTTTACAAGTTTGTAATCATCAAAATCAATTAACCACATGCTTGAAACCTTAGGGTTAACCATTTGTCGAGCCTTGGCTGAAAATGAGCTCTCTTCTCCAACTAGTTTTCTTGAGCTGCCTTTGCCATTTGTTCAGGCATTTAAGACAGAAATTTTTTTGTCACAATCAAAAAATCAAAGTACCATTGATAAATAGATAACCAGATAAATATATCAATTCACAGCCTGGCAACAAGTTAGGCAAATGCAGTTCAGAAGCTAAAAAGCCAGTTCAAGTCTGTGAGCTAGGTAGAAAACAATTGAATCCAAAAGCAGTCAAGTGCTGCAAACTATAAATTTACATTAGAGCTAGCAGTGTATCACAAAATCTAGGCAGGTTATTATTACACTATTGAATATTTTTTCATAAAATGTGAATTTTACAGAACTAATGGTTGGATTGAAAGTTCTCATCATGTAGATTAGAGTCATGAAATTTCATAAAATTTGATAACATTTACTTATATTTTAAAAATCTTATTATCCATTAAAATAAGAAAATCTAACGGAATACTAATCAATTATCAAATTTTATAAAATTTTATGAGTATGATCTATTTCATGAGGACTTTCAATTTAACATTTTAGATCCATGAAATTCACCTTATTACAATAAGAATATATATATATATATATATATATATATAATTTTTACAGTATTGATTTAGAAAACTTTTGTATGAAAAATTATTTAAATAATTACTTTTCTTGTTTGTTTACATAGGATTGCAATATGTTAGGAAATGAGAGGATCGAGAGTAGGTTGAAATTCTAGAACCATAGGAGGTATCATTATACTCGTAGGTAAGGGGTAATATTCAAATAATTCTTGGAGATGAGAATTGTTACATAAAATAGAAGATTTGTTGGACATATTCTTTAATTTGGTTGCAGTGAATTACTTAATAAATTATTAATTATAGTACTTCCAACTTGAATTAAATTGTAGTTGAATTTAGCTCAATTATTATGCCAACTGGTTTTATATGAATGAGAGATAAAGGTCAATGATTAGAATTGCTGTGTAGAAGATCTGTCAGTTTCGATATAGGTACCAATACTGACAGTTCTTCTGGAAGGTTATTCCTTTACTTTGATAGGAACCACAGATTAGGTTCTTGAATTTGACGCCCAAGATTTTTTACTGCCTCCACAAACTACGGATCACAAATATTCTAGGAATAAACCTTTCACAATTGTCTTCTCTGATTTGACTTTTAAAAAAACCAATGATATATTTTTAGTCTCGCATCAATTTCACAAACAATCCTAAAATGATACTTAAATTTAAGAGACGTAAACAAATATGTTTCAAAAACATTTTGTAGACTATCTTGTTTGAATAAATATGAACTTAACCACTAGTAAGTTTAACGGCAACTCTTTCCATAATAAGAATCAGAGTATTTGATATTAAAATTCTATTTTATACTCCTCTCACTGTTTTTTTTTTTTTT